>QAOC01050105.1:261858-324755 GCA_003255005.1 Begonia fuchsioides | reverse complement strand
TGTGTGTGTGTGTGTTGAATAATATCAAAATCACTTAATTATAGAATTGGTTCTCTCTCTTAATCCAGAGAAGATCCAATTATATATATATATATATATATAAATATATAATTAGATCTTCTCTAGGTTAAGAGAGAACCAATTCTATAATTGAGTGATTTTGATATTATTCATCACGCTCACACGTGATTGTTCGAAGTGACCGTTGATTGACAGAAAAGATCAACGATATCAAAGGTTGATTTGAAAATCAATTTTCTACCCTATGTTTTTTCTCATGCATAGGAGTTATATTTTCGTAAATCTCATTAATTTAATGTAAAATTAAAAAGAGATATTATATCACATATTTAATATGGTATAATAACAACGATCCTTAAATATTCATGATTAAATATTTTTCATGTAACATGAAACTCACACATCATCGGTGTTACGCACACTGATAATTCCACAGTGCGAGAGAAAACCTAATTTCCAACATATAGTTCAGGTAAATCAAAAGGATATTTTCCGTTTCGTTTGGGTGAGTATAGAGCATATTGAAAAAATCAACGCATTCTCGAACATAATTGGGAAGTGGGGAATGGGAACTAACTGTAATCCATAGATGCACGACTTAACTTTCTCGTCGATTGTCTTTCCCCGCAGGTTCCCGATCAGCCAAATCAAATTCAATTTGATCAATAATCATTAGAATTTAAGAGGAAAAAAATAGAATTAGAGAATAAAGCATTGTACGGACTTCCGCTATGGGGTTTAAGAATCAAATTTGAGTTGAATTGTTTACTAATAATACATGGAACTTGAAATCGCGAACAGATAAAAGTAGAAGCTTAGATATAATTTGTAAAAAAAAACATTGGTATCTAAAGGGTGATTGATAATTAAGAGTTTATGATGTCATTAAAAAACTTTAACAATACTGTATTAATTGATAATTACCATTATTTTAAAATTCTTTCATGTGTTTAGCGTAATCTATATCATTTTCATCTGACTCCCACACCATAATCATGGTGTGTGGGACACCTCTCATATGCCATCATAAACTAGAGAAACATCAATTAATCGATTAAATGCATGACACTTGTACTTTTGTCAAGTGTGGTTATATGTGCATTAATAGGAGGATGGGCCTCTCATACCTCTCTAGGCCAGCTAAGCTGGGACGAAAGGGACCATAGAAATTTGGAGGCCTACATGATCTCACCCACTCCCAAACCACCCATCAATCTAGTACGTGACCCACGTCTACGCAACACCTTTCATCATATTGTTTAGAATAATATAGAAACACGAGAAAAGGTTAGTTTTTAAAAAAATATCTAAACAAATACTATTTGGTACGTATTTATATGATTTCTTTTGTACATTACTATTAAAAAAATTCTCATAATTTTAATATTTTTTTTTCAAACCATTTTGTAATTGTAAAGAGAAATAGTAGAAGAATTCATCCTCAAATTATTTAAATTTTAGATGATGTATCTAGTTTTAATCAATTACAATAAATCATGTAACCGTTAATGATATGAACCGAAGTTAGACGAAACCTAAAAATTGAAATACTAATCTGTCCGCTTTCTATTTTCAATTATAAAAATCAACCCACTTTGGTTTCTTAAAATTTCACGAGGAATGATTGATTGCCCCCTAATTTGGTTTCCTAAGAACGACAAGTCGTATGTGGAATAGCATGATGATTACCATAGGCCCACTGTGGAGAAACGACGCCACCCAAAAGGATATCTATGAATGATTTCTGGCTGAAGAAGAAGAAGAGCAAACCTGAATTCAATATTTTGTTCTAGTTAGTGGGTACTCGACAGTCGTGTGTAGGGTCCACCTTACTCCATTAACGAAGCTATTTTGAAGGAAATGGTTTGAGAACTGAAACCAGATCTCTACACTCATGGTCGACCATTTCCGCTGATTAACCGTAAACTTATTCTTCTTTTTAATGCTTTGGTGACAGAGTGAGAGGCGACTCCCTCTGTAAACCTTGCTCCGACTTGGAAATGGAGATCTGGGGAACTTCGTTGCTCTTAGGTTTCGTTTTATTTCTCGCAATGCAGTTGCATCAGACAATGGCGGGTTGGTTTTTCCTTTTTCTTTCGGCCTTCTCCTACTTTTGGTATATGCCCTTTGTTTCAATGTTGTAAAAAAAGCTGATTCTGTTTGGTCCTTCTCTTGTACTGGGAGCAATGCGACTTTCTTTGTAGCTATGACTTTAGCTTTGTATTCATCGGAAAATAAATGGTAATTTCGATACAGGTTTAAGATCCTTACTTTCTCTCTTAAAGGTTTTTTTTTTCTATTGCTTGCATGCTGAAGGGCATTTTTGTTGCATACCTACCTTTGACCGAATTGGAGGATTATGATATGCCATTGATGCAGCTGGCTCTGGGTAGTTTGGTTTATTTAAATTGATAGTCTACTCTTTTGTATATTATATCATTAGAATCGTGGATTGCTCCCTCATAAGTTATCCTGCTCAAATCTGGTATTTCCACTTTCGTCCATGGCTCAATAGATATTTATGTCTAATTTAAATCTTGGGCCTTGAAGGGTTGTCTAGTTCGTTACTGCTTTTTTGTGCTGATAATCTTGCTGAAGTGCCTACCATCCCTCAACTTACTTACTGACGTGTTTGGTGGGCCATTTATTTAAATTTAGGATATTAGAGAAAAGATGTTCTTATAAATGTTTTTTCTTCTATTGCTGAGGCTGATTTGGTTTTCATGCTGCTGTTTCTCATAGTCATTTATTATTTCTATTGAATTTAATCAGGTTGCCCTTTAGATTTGAGTAGATCAAATTTTACTCAAGTGGCCTCTATGTGCAATATCAATGGTGACAGAGGAAAGTGTTGTCGTTATATAAATGCATTCATTGCCTTTTCTGTTGCCCATTTTGCAAATGAAACAGGCAATCTTGGGGTTTCGTCTGATTTATCCAATTCTTGCCTTCAATCCATTTTGCATACAATGGAGCTGTATGGAGTTCCACAAAATGCAACTGTTTTTTGTGGATTTGGAACAAAGATTAAGGTCAATTACGAGTGTTTGGGCCGAACAACTGTGACAGAGATGTTGGAATCTGCAGATTTTCTAGATGTTGTTCAAAATTGCCAAATGCCATTATCTGAAGATAGCAAGTGCAAGAAGTGTATAAATGCTGGAATTGTATACCTTCGCCATGTTATTGGAATTAATGATAATATAACGTTGAGTACATGCCGTGATGCTACTTTTGTCGCACTTGCTAGTCAAGTAGATCCTAATACAGCAGCTGATATCGGCAACTGTTTCTTTGGAGTTCAAGGGATTAACATGCATACAGGTATGAACTGTTTGGTAAAAAAAGGCATCTTTTAATAACAACTATATGATGTCTAAAAAACCGTATCGTATGAACTTGTTAATTCTAGTTTCTACTTTATTTTTATGTATTTAATATAATTTTATATTTGATGTTTTTATTCAGTTTAAAATTCGTATAACTATAGATGTTTTAATTTTCATGGTTATATTTCTTTGTCTCGTGATGCTTTGAATTAAGCCCTTGCTAGAGCATTATTTTCTATTCTCATTTTGTTGCTATTAATAAATTGACATGATGTTGGCGTTGCAAAGGGATACAAGGGAACAATTTTTCTTTATTATTTTGAATGGTTTATGAAAAGAGTTAACTTCATAAATGTGAAGAATAGTGAAAGTGTATACCAAGCATGCTATGACAGCATTTATTTTTAGTTAAAATTTTGCCATCGTGATATTGGTACTTTCAGAGCCAATCCCCAATTCGTTGGCTCCAGGAGTGTCTCCGAGTCCTATGGATCCTGCAAGCCCAAGCCAACAATTGGTAGGCATACCCATCTCACGAAAGCACCATTCCTATAAAATGACTCTAGTGCCTGTCATTGGCATTGCCGTTACGGTGTTTTCTGTTCTTCTGCTGGTAGTCTTGATATTATTGATTCGTCGTAAAAACAAACAACTCGATGATTCCGAGAATTTAAAGTTCACGTCTTCCAAAGCATTCTCTGTCCCTCGGACACTCAAAAAAGTTCAAGATGGTAAGTTTAATTGCTTTGGTATTTTGTGGTTCTTTTATTCTTCATGGAACAAAATTAGGGGTGACACGCTCTGGTCCGCCCTGGTTTTATCTCGAAACAGAACCAGAATTGGTATTCACAGTTGTGGATTTTTTAAATCGAATTCGGTATCGTGAAATACAGTGTGATTTCGATTTTACCTCTGCTCTATATCATATTTAAAAAAAAATTAAAATATAAACATAAAATATATATTTTTATTATATTTCGGTTGAGTTTTGAGTGATTGGTCAGGTTTGGAACCGGTTTCTTAGATTTATATAAAGTTTTATAAGGTTTTGGTTCGGATTTTATCCGATTTTGTGTGTGTGTTTTTACTCACGGTGCCGGTTGTATTTTCACAATTTTTTACAGCTAAAGTCTAAAATCAGATCATGAATCATAGCCTTTTTAAAGATCAGGACGGGTTTGTAATCCCGGTCCAGTTTTGCCCACCCCTAAACAAAATGAAGTTTTTTTTTTTCTGTTTTCTTTGGGTTTTTACTACTTGGTACGATTGGATGCTATTGCTGAATTAGACATCACATGCAGGCAGTTATATGTTCCAAAAATTCAGCTACAAGGACATAAGGAAGGCTACGGATAATTTCAGCAATGAAATTGGATGTGGAGGTTTTGGAACAATATACAAGGCCCATTTTAGTGATGGTTCAGTTGTAGCAGTGAAGAGGACTAACAAGGTATCAGGACAGGCAGAAGATGAGTTTTGTAGAGAGATAGAGCTTCTTGCTAGATTGCATCATCGACACCTCGTTGCTCTTAGAGGCTTTTCTATTGGGAAACATGAAAGGTTGGTACTTTTCTCTGGATAGATATTAGCCAGATACTGGAGATAAACATGTTTTCTTCATGGCAGGTTTCTTGTATATGAGTACATGGCGAATGGAAGCTTGGCTGATCATCTTCACTGTATGCTTCAAAATTATTTAGTTAATATTTTTTTATGAGCTGCATCATATATGCGAGGATAGTAGTTGTAGTAGTTGAGGCGATAACTTATCATTAACATAAAAATATTAAAATTACAGAAGGAGAATAGTTTAATCGTCTATATATCTTAACATTATCACTCAAACATAAGCCAACTTTTATTTTTCGTATTTACACATTTTTGTCTCTTGAAAATGAAGTTAATCTTGATTATGTTAAGTTTCAAACTTGGAACTGGTTTGATACCATGATAAATAGTCGACAATACCGAAATCTTAAGGCCATGGACTTAATTAATTTATGTATTTTTAAATTGGTGATTACACCAAAATATTTACATAGCATTTCTAGTTTTTGATTTTGTGCGTTAGCCTCTCGATAAGAATTGAGAGATGGCAAAGATTTATAATTTCCGGACGATTAATTATAAACTTGTGGCATTTGTGTTCGAAATGAAGTGAATCTCTGAACAATTATTTTTATTTCATCATCTGCAGTACCCAATAAAACTCCTTTAAGTTGGCGAACAAGAATCCAAATTGCCATTGACGTGGCCAATGCTCTGGTAAATTTTCAGAAGATACTAATGCTATCATCTTTTCTTTTGGCTTTTACTTGTCTTAAAAGTAGAGTGTGCACTTGCAGGAGTACCTCCATTTTTATTGTGATCCCCCACTGTGCCATAGAGACATCAAATCCAGCAACATATTACTCGATGAATTTTTAGTAGCCAAGGTAGTTACCAGTGGATTCTTTTGTCCTAAGTTCGGTCCTGGTAGAACATTTTTAACTACCAAATCACTTGATGTAGTGCTTTGAAAATGTTTTTTTACTGTCTTCTTTATTTCATGCCATTCTTCAGGTTGCAGATTTTGGTCTTGCTCATGCTTCAAAAGATGGTTCGGTATGCTTCGAGCCGGTGAATACTGATGTTCAGGGGACGCCAGGTTAGGAAACTTACTTAAAACTTCAAGTATTTTTTAAATTTATCTGACTGAAACGATATAAACCCAATATCACTTTCAGGTTACATGGATCCTGAGTACGTCGTCACTCAAGAACTTACCGAGAAAAGTGATGTATACAGCTATGGTGTGCTACTCTTGGAAATAGTTACTGGACGATTAGCAATACAGGATGGTAAAAATTTAGTAGAATGGTCACAGTCTTACATGCAATCTGAATTGGCAATGCAAGATTTAGTCCATCCGCAAATCAAGGATGCCTTTGACTTGGAACAGCTTCATGCAGTTGTTTCAATCGTACGATGGTGTACGAAGAGAGAAGGAAGGGATAGGCCATCGATTAAGCAAGTTCTTCGTCTTTTATACGAAAGTTCAGACCCAATGCATAGCGGTTTTATGGAAGCGATGGGGGATGAAGAGTGTGAGGGGACTGAAGGGAGAGGAAGAACAAGTAAAGGTAAAACACATGGAAATGACGGTATTTTTCTCAGTGGAGATGGAAGACTTCTAGCTTCTTCGTCGAGTACGTCGAGATCTCATTGTAGCAGAAGTTTTTTGCTCGAAACCAGCTCTCCTCAGTCACCTTGTTGATTTTATTGACCGGATTTTGCTTAGTTGAGTGCTTGCTTCATGTGCAAATATCAGTCCTCAACGATGTGTTAAGCTTGATAAAAGATCTATCCGATATGGAAAGGTCGGTTTCCGATGGCTGAATATCATCAAAGCCGAGATTTTGGAAGGGTAGAAGAGATACTCGAAGACTCGTGATTCAAGTTATTCCTTTACTGAATATAAGTATTTGGTGTTCTTTGTGGCAAAACATGATATTTGTTGGCAATCTTAGGACTTGTTTTCGAAGAATCTCATTTCTGTCTTTATTTCTTTTGCAATGCAATTCTTATCATGTGGAAGAGTGCCCACAAACCAAATATCATGGATAAGACAAATATGGATTTTATGTCGTCTATGACTTTAAATATTCAATTCATATCATGATGAATTATCCTAACGCGTAACATAGCATCATACTGCAAGAAATAATCGATCTAAGACACAAAAAAGATAGGATGTTGTATGTGTAAGTGGAAGTTCTCAGCTTCCAAATGAATGCACAATGTTTAAGTCAAGAGTCTAAACAAAGATGACTTCAAGCTTTGCGCAAGGATGGCTTTCCACATGGTTTCTGAGATCAGAATCATGTTCAAATCTAAAGGTATACAGAGCCTGTCTTTGAGTAAAACCCACAGGATAAATTCTGTACACATTCAGCTCATTCCCACCCCTTATGCTTTCTGGCCTTTCCTCCTTCCACACTGGAGTATGCCCTCGAGAACTCAACTTTTCGACCACTGCTGACCGTAGAGCCTCCAAACTCAAACTTCCAGACCTACCCAATATCTGAATTTAAGTCTTCTTTATATCAAAGTTAAAACAAAAGTTCAGTTCTAAGAGTTTCTTCAGTGGGTTCAGTCAGATTGAAAAGAATACTACTCACAACCCACTTGAATTGATGACAAGTATTTAAATGGGTATAAAAGAGTGTAAATATTAGTTACCTCATAAAAATGGACTCAAAATCAAACCTCCCCCTTTCTCTTACGAATAAATGGTAAATAGTCTCCAAGCCTCTAAAACACTTGCAAGGGCGTTTCTTAAAGGCGGGGCTCTGTTCTTCTTTGTCACGAATCAAAGTCGCCAAGTGAATGCAAAGGCGGCATGATGAGTGAACAGATGCCATGTCCACAAGAGCCTTGAAGGAATCAGATGGGCCTTCATATTTCCACCTATGGATTGAAGCCATATATTTATATTGTGAGAAAACAGAAAAGAACCCCACAAATAGTAGAAAATGCCTTTCTTACCCTATCGACTGGTTATACGCATCTGGATTTTCCGATAGATATTTCATGGCTTTTGCAACAGGCTCTACATCTGACAGTTCCTTAATATGTAAAAACGAACCAGTAGAAGGAGCAAAATCTTCTATATTTGGCGCTCCAATCACGACTGGAATTGTTCCTACATAAAAAAGTCAATAAAAACACTTCTACAATGATTTTCATATATTTATTTACAGATGTTGGAAGGCATCTACCGATGCTTTGCTACAGCTGAAGATAATTTCACCAACCCAATGTACTTCTTTTGGGCAAGACCATATCAAATTGAGTTATTCATTCCTTCAAAAACAGAGCCCTGACATAGGCTCATGTTTAAGACATTATCATAAAAAAAATCTAGTATTAAGAGTATAAAATGAAGCAATGATAACCGGGAAGTGTCTACTTTCGTACCTGCTACGAGAGATTGGAAAAATTTCTCAGTGACATAATCTTCCTCGTTGGAGTTTTCAAATGCCAGGCTAAATTTATATCGCTTGAGAGTCTCCATCTTATCCACTGCAGACACGCGGTGAAAGAAATTTCATCAGAAAATCACGAGGATAAGAAATTTGCTGATAATTAGTGAAAACATAATTCAATCCAACTTCATTTATATTTGCAAAAGATTATGAATTTCTGAAGTACGCGAACATTATATTAGTTTGTGTGATCTGTATAATAGTAAAACTGACAAACCTTGTCCATCACGATTTCTGCGGCAAAGTCCATAAGAATCGATCTTGACATTCTGCTTTTCAAGAGCCTCAAGAGCTTGCAACCGGAAGTTATGACCACCACAATTTGAAATAAAAGCAACTCCAAGGGCTTTCTCAGTCTTTGGCTGCACTGGTGCCATGATATCATACTCAGCCCATGAAAAATATCCAACAGGAACATCTGAAGAGAGACTTGTGGTCATTATTACACTATAACCTTTCCTACATCAGAGTTGCATCAGAATATAAGTTTTTCTCAAGTCTCATTTGAGGGAAAAGAGCTCTTTAAGAGTAATAAATGGAATTCAAAGGTATCTCTATATCAAAAGTAGATGAAGTAATGTAACTATGGCACTGACATATTTAATCTCTATAAAAATATTTATGTTAAAAACAGAAGTCACAGGAAGTCTGGGGGACAAAGCTCCACCTGTCCAAGAACGATTAATAAAACAATAATTCCTAACCAAATTAAAAAGATAATTTTAAAATATAAAAAATTAACAAGATTGGAATAAGGAGGGAATGAAAATCACTGTGTTGTAGCACTGATTATCTGCAGAACAACAATGAGACGAATTGTTATGAGTTTTTACAGTTGTTAATTGTTTTTAACAGGTCAACAGTACATTATGCAGTGTTGTCGTGGAAGTAAAAGGCTGATGGAAGGATTGTATGAGAGAGGCGTAAGAACATACTGTTTTCATGTAAAAAAGAAAAACCATCCAGTTGTGGAGAATTCTCTTTTGTGTAATTTGTGTTTTTATATAAAATGTGTTCTGGTACGTTTCACAAAAATAGTTTTAACATGGCAAAAAAGCTCTAGATAGGATTGCACTTTTACTTGTCTTGTGCACGATCAAACATTTAAACACCAAATTCTGTTCTCACCAAATGAAACATGAACTCATAACACAAGGTCACCTTTTTATAAGTTGCTTTGTGCATTAAATAGAGAAGGAAACCCGCTATCAGAAAGAGCACAAGGAAACACTAAGTTTGTAGATATTTTCCTCCTATTAGAGAGATTTGGTATGAATGGATAAACATAAGGCTAGAATTCTTTTTTATTTAATCGGTACAACAATATAACTGATCGTCATAAAGCATTAACTTTTGTTTTTTGAAATAAATCAACAATTAGAAAATGTCATGCTTACCCACCGTCGTGCAACTGCAATATCATTCTCCGGAAAGTACTTGGACGATTCCATAGAACTAATTATACTATATGTTCCTTCTTCAAAACCAAATGTAGCATCAAGATTCTTATCATGATCAAATCGAAATTTACAGCCCACAGCACAAGATTTCCACTCCTATACAGCAAAATATAAGTGAAATTCAGGTTACCAACTGAATTGAAAGCTTACAAGTACGATGAGGATATAATGTATAAGAAACACAAATGTAAGAAGTGACGATAGAATTCGAGTTTAAATGTCATGATCATCCTAGATGCTACAAAAAAGGATGTACAGACACAAATCTACTACCTTTTGATTTTGCAGAACTAAATTATTTATTAAATCTATGAGAACATGAAGTTGACATAGAACTTACTCTCAAATAATTGGTCTTTCCTCATGCTGCACAAAAATTTTTAGAATACCATAACATTGGGTAGAACTCAGGCAAAAAACAGTGCTTATAATCTCATGTCCAGTATATGAACTTAAAATAATCATATTCTACCAAATCGAAGCTACTTAGCATAAAACAAGGAAAAATACGACAGTCAAACTGCTGATATTTGAAAAGATAAATCGAAACAGAAAGTACCTTCTCGTTACCAGAAACTAAGATGGGTTCTTTCGTGAAGTCCCTAGAATATACAACACCGTCTTCTTTCTCTAACCACTCCTTGCAGCTTTCGAATTCGACATTATCATCGGCAAGAGTAGATCCAGAATTGAAATCGCCAGCACTCTGCAACATCTCCGACGAATGTGGCGAATGAGAGAACAGGTCGGCCAAGGAATCGACCAACGCAGCATGTTTTACTATGTCGAGGCGACCCAGAAAGACAATTTCTGCGATGACAACAAGGGCTAAAACCAAAGGCGATAGCTTGGTCCATTTTTTCTGAGACGTTGTCTGAAGGCCATTTCGGACGAGCAAGCTGTCCGGGTTCGTAGAAGTTTTCGAGCCCCTACGATTGGCAGCAATACCCATCAAGCAAACCTTGGCAGATTTTGATGCGAGAAAAACTCCAGCAGCGGCAATAAACTCAATCAACTCAAATGCAAAAATAACACGAAGCGGGGCGTAGGAAGAGCTAGGCTAATTGGGCCATGGATGAGAGAGAAATGAACGAACGATCCAAAGTCTGGTCAGCTGGTCACGGTCAACCTAAATCAACGAGGAGTGGTGGGTCCACTGATTGATGGCTCCCAAAACGGTACCATTTGCCAAAATAGAACAATCCAAGTACAAATTATTTAAACACAGAAAATACCTACCTATATTGTTAAAATGCATCTGTTTCATTTTCTTTTTAATATCAAGAAATAGATGTACTAAGAATTCTTTATACCAATCTACTAAATGTGGAACTTTGATTTTTTTAATTAACGAATTTAATATTTGTGAAATGATATAAATAAGATGACAAAATGCAAATATTGTACTAAGCATTATGTATAAGAATCTACTAAAGAAGATCGAGAACTATCATATAAAACCCGAAATAAGAGAAAATAAATGAAAACTATAGAAGCGAGAGAAAGAAGAATACTAGGATCATACCATGTAATTAATATGGGTGCAAAGTCTAAAATAAAGATCATTAAAACATTATAGAAACCAAAATCGATAGAATTTTCAATTTCAATCCAATATATTTTTTTTTTCTCATATAATTTCGCCTAATTTAAGATAAACGTAGACTCTGGCATAGCATTGATATTTTAAATATTAATATTATATTAACATAAATAACTAAAATGCTTTAACAGCAGCGCCCGTGGCCTAATGGATAAGGCGTCTGACTTCTAATCAGGCGATTGTGGGTTCGAGTCCCACCGGGCGTGTTTTTGTCTTCTTTCTTTGCTCCAAACTCTCAGTCCCGATTTCTTCTGCATTCCTCCCTCGAATTTCCATGCGTTTCCCCCGCTATTTTGTCGTTCTTCACTGAATTCTCTATCTACACTTCCATTTCCGGGTGCACGATCCTAATTCTTCTTGATTTCCACCGTCTCTCTTTTAGGTTAATGTCTGTTTGTTTTCTTAATTTCTTCTTTCTTCCGGGGTTTCTATGTTTCTCATTTTTCGAGTTATGTAGCTCGTATTCTCACTGGCTGCTTCTAATTTTGTGGGAGGATAGATTCTTTGCGATCTGGGGCTTGTGGGATAAGTGGCGTTGTCTTTGATGATTGTTCCTTTTTCGCATACCATTCTTATACGAAAATTGATTGAATTTGTCCCTTATCTCATCTGCTTCTCAAATATTGATTCAGTCAGGATTTGTTCATCGCTTTGATATACTCAATGGGATAACTTTGAGCAGCCTGAACATCGATCTAAATTATTATTTTACTTGCATGAAGTTGTGATATTTAGAATGATTGGTGTACTTTGACAACAAATTCCAACATGGGAATCATAGGTTTTGCTACCTGTGTGGATTGTAACTACTTATAATTTTGAACATTAGTTGATGTTTGATATATCTATTAATATCAAATCATCCCAGGCAAGCTGTTTAGCAGTTAAGAGTAAATTGAGTCAGATCTTTGGCCAAATTCTTTTTGTTTGGATGCGAACGGTCTAGGAAACCAGTTTCTACCAATCATTGCTTTAAGTTTGACAGCTATTTTTGAAAGATATAAACATCTAAAAATGTTTATGCCTCCTACTCTGTCTTTTCTTATTCTACAACACCTTTCGTTTGTTCTTAAATTTAGGTACCCTTTCTTAAAGACAATCATTTCTAAAAAGACGATGATGGCTAGACCAAATATAACAAGGTTGATGAGTTCTTCAGGTTACTCAGAGAAAGGGGCAGATGCATGCTTTGCGCCTTCATATCAACTAATCAGAACCACTTCAGATGGTCCAGTGGTAATTCATGTTGGAAAAAGATAGGATAATTAACTTGAAAATTAATTCTCTAAGTTCTTATGTACTAAATGAAAATATCAAATCCAAGCCAGCAATATCAATGAAATCCAAGCCAGCAATATCAATGAAATCCAAGCAAATAATGAAGCAATAAACAAAAACGAGACACCGATATTTTAATATGGAAAACCCTCCAAATCGAAGGTAAAAACCACGAGCGAGGAGCCACCGAATCAAACCTTTACTATGTTAAATAATGGGTACACCAAGTTCTCTCTAGATCATCAAACCAGAATATTACAATAACTCTTTATTATTTTCATGCGCAATAGCCTCCGAGTAGCTTCCAGGTTCTCCTCCATCTGTAAGCATCAGATACTCATTGTCACTGTATCTTTTATTTGGTTGCCGCTCTCGCGTCGATCTTCTCAAAACAGGTTCAATCAATGGTGGTGGTGATTCTTGATCGACTGGCTCAACATCATCATCTATCGGAGTAAGATCTTCATTGACAACATCACCACTATCTTGTGGCACTTCTCCCCAGTGATCCAAATTTACTGGGGAAGGCTGAACTTCCCGTCTAACTGAGATCTCTACAGAGGAACTAGAACTATCGCCTTTATTAGAATCTTCACCGAACTGATCTTCAAAAAACACAACATCTCTCCTTCTTACAATCTTCTTGCTCACTAGGTCCCACAATCTATAACCAAATTCATCTCGACCATAACCCAAGAAGATACATGTAACGACCCGATTCCGAGGCCGTCACTTAATGCTTTTCTTACTCACTGGCGACCCGAGAATCGGACTGTTACTGCGTTCTTACTTACTTACTTACATTAGTGGAACACTTGTTACTTTAATTTCTAAACTATCTTTAGCTATAAAATAGTTAAAAAGGAAAACCGTCAAATTGAAAAAACATACATTTCTTCGTAAATAAGATTTCAACTCCACATTTTATAAGTAAAATACATAAGCATTTAATAATTTAATCATACAGCGGAAGAAAATAATTCAACTTAAGATACATTGATTTTCAAGACCTTTGTAATTCATCACTCCAAAATAATATATACAATTTAATTACATCTTCAAAAACCTTCAAAACATTTTGAATTATGACTGTGTGTGTGCCCATACGTCACTCCTCATCGGTCGTCACTCAATAACTGTATTATTTGGACACTCATCTGCTCTAACTCCTTGATCAGTCATTTACACTCATTCTCCCATTACATTCCATAAATTGCAAAGCCTAAACTATGAGCCTAAAGCTAAGTAAGTATCATGATTATAAAAATGCATGAGTATGGCTATGTTGATAAAACAATGCACAATTTCATTCACGTTTTTTAGGTTTCATGTCTTCTTTATCTTTGGAAATATTACAGGATTTCAAGAACACTGCCCTCCACCTACTTCAACATCTACTGGGCCCACTTACATTACTGCTTGGAGTGTTCAGGCTTGTAATAAATTGCTTTACTGTTCTGATATTCAAGTTCTTAATTCATCGGAGGCGAAACATAATTAGCGTCTCATACCACCAATATATCTCGTTTACCTCCAACTACGTTGTAAAAAAATGCATGAAATCATTTTGTTGACATTTTGTAAAACTATGATGCATGACTATGTGACTATGAAACTGATAGATTTAAACACAATCACGATAATATTACACAGAACAAGTTAACAAAGCAGAGGACTTCGAGGGCCTCAACCTCCAGTTTTCAGTTTTCTCTCCACCCCTCTCCCTACAATCATTCTCCCATTTATTCTTACACACCCACATACAAATAACCGCTGCAACTTCTATTAACCTCTCTTCGGTTTTCTAGTATAAGAAAACCGAATAAAGGGCCTATCATTTCTTCCCGCCCAAGAAAGAACCTTGTCCTCAAGGTTGAAGGAAGGAAATTGCGAACAAATAACATCATAATTTTCCCATGTAGCTTCATATGGCTGAAGATGTTTCCACTTGATTAATACCACCAATTTAGTTGCATCACCACTTTGTTTCTGAACATCTAAGAGCCTCTCAGGTTCGACAACTTGATTTTCGGTGTTAAACAATTGATGCGGAAGTGGAGTAATATGTTGAACCGTTCCAATGCACTTCTTTAATAAAGAGACATGAAAAATCGGATGAATTCTTGACGTTTCTGGAAGAGCTAATTTATATGCAACAGTGCCAATTTTCTTCAATACTTGGAATGGGCCATAGTATTTAGGAGAAAGCTTGAGATTGATCCTTTTAACCAATGAAACTTGTCGATAAGATTGAATTTTCAACCACACAAATTCCCCTTCTTCAAAATGTACCAACCTCCTTTTTTTATTCAAAGAATCTTGCATACGTTGTTGAGCGACATGTAAATGAAACTTCAACATTTTAAGTACGGAATCTCGTTCTCCAAGTTGATTATCAATACTAGCCACCGTAGATTTGATCGGTCGATCAAAGTGTAATAAAGTTGGTGGTGCTCGTTTGTAAACGGCTTGAAAAGGAGTCATTCCAATGGATGAATGATATGAAGTGTTGTACCAAAATTCCGCCCATGCCAACCATTTAAACCAACTCTTAGGTTTGTCACCTGAGAAACACCGCAAATAAACTTTCAATGACCTATTAACAACTTCCGTTTGGCCATCGGATTGGGGATGATATGCAGAACTGAAATTCAACTTGGTACCATGTAATTTGAATAGTTCCCTCCAAAATGTACTAATAAAAATCTTATCGCGATCGGAAACAATGGATTTTGGTAATCCATGTAATCTGAAAATTTCACGGAAAAAAATTTCAGCCACTATTTGTGCGGTGTAAGGCTTCCGAAGACCGATAAAATGGGCATATTTACTCAAACTATCGACCACCACCAATATAGCACTAAAGCCTTCCGATTTTGGCAATTTTTCAATAAAATCCATCGAAATATCTTCCCATATTTCGTCTGCAATCGGTAAAGGTTGAAGTAATTCAGCCGGTGCCATTGATATATATTTGTTTTGTTGACATACGATACACGCAGCCACAAAGTTTGTAATATCTTTCTTCATTCCCCGCCAATACAACTCCTTAGCCACTCGTTGGTACGTTTTTCGAATACCTTCATGTCCACCGTTTGGCCCGCCATGAAATAATTCCAAAATTCTAATCTTGAATGCCGAAGATGACGATATAACCTTCCTTTCGCCGAAATAAAGAGAATTGTTTAATAATTGATACTTGGATTCCATCATCTTTCCGAGCTGCAAATTCTTCTTAATTTGCGATAAATGTTCATCGTCTTCAATCTCACGTTCAATTAATATAAGATCCAAGATATTACCATGCTGTAATTCCTGAAATAACACGCTTTCCTCCTTGCGAGATAATGCATCCGCTGCTTTATTTTCTACTCCCGCCTTATATTGTATTTCAAAATCATATCCCAATAATTTGATGAGCCATTTTTGATGTTCGGTGGGGACCAATCGTTGTTCCATCAAAAACTTCAAACTTTTTTGGTCCATTCGAACAATAAAGTGTGTACCGATTAAATAAGGTCTCCACTTTTGAATTGCTAACACCAATGCCATTAACTCTCGTTCATAAACAAATTTCAATTTGGCTTGGCGAGATAGTTATTGACTAAAGAAAGCGATCGGTCGATTATTTTGCATAAGCACAGCTCCCAACCCGGTACCGGAAGCATCCGTCTCCACTATAAATGTGCCCTTAAAATTAGGCATGGCTAATATCGGTAACTTGCACATCGCTTCTTTTAAATTCAAGAATGCAGATTCCGCTTTCTCATTCCATTGAAAACTATCATTTTTGAGAAGTTCAGTCAATGGTAGTGCTATACTACCATATCTAGATACGAACTTACGATAATAACCCGTAAGTCCAAGAAAACCTCGCAATTCTTTAACCGAACACGGTTTTCTCCATTCCGAAACAACACGTATTTTATCTGGATCGGCGGATACCCCTTGGGCTGAAACAATATAGCCCAAATATTCCAATTCAGCCTTGGCAAATGAACATTTTTTTTAATTGATGAACAATTGATGTTGTTGCAGCACTTGAAAAACAATTTTCAAATGTTCCTTATGATTTTCCATCGTAGAACTATACACCAAAATATCGTCAAAAAACACAAGAATAAACTTTCTAAGGTATGGATGAAATACCTTATTCATGAGTGATTGAAATGTGGCAGGAGCATTGGTCAAGCCAAAAGGCATCACTAAAAATTCATAGTGTCCTTCATGAGTTCGAAAAGCTGTTTTTTTAACATCCTCTTCTTTAACTCTAATTTGATGATAGCCGGATCGTAAGTCGAGTTTAGTGAATATTGTCGCTCCATATAATTCATCCACAAATTCATCAATTACCGGAATCGGAAACTTATCTTTAATAGTTTCTTTGTTGAGACTTCGATAATCTACACAAAACCGCCAACTTCCATCTTTTTTCTTTACCAAAATAATTGGGCTTGAGAAAGAACTTGTACTTGGCTGAATTATTCCGGCTTCTAGCATTTCCTTCACTAGCCTTTCAATTTCATTTTTCTATACAATAGGATAACGGTACGGCCGAACATTAATTGTAGCATTTGCCTCCCTCAATGTAATTGCATGTTCATGACATCTTCCGGGCGGTAATCCATTCGGTTTTGCAAACAAACTCTTAAATTCATTGATCACTTCCATAATTTCTTGCGGAATAGCTTGCGGTATCTCAGATTCTTGCTTCTCAATTTCACCCACTTCAACTAACAAAGCTTCTCCTTCCCGTGATATGGTTTTCATCATCGCCTTTAATGAAATTTTTGTCTTGCTTAAACTCGGATCTCCTTTAATTACTATCTTGTGTCCGCCCACATAACAATTCATTGTCAACAACTTCCAATTGATCGACATTTCTCCCATCGATTCTAACCATCTCATTCCCAAAATAACATCAGAATTTCCGAGAGGAATTGGTAAAAATTCTTCCAAAATTTCCAATTCGGATAAAACCAACAACACATTTTTACACAACCCACAATTCTTAAACGATTCTCCATTTCCGAGTTGGATATTGTATTCCGAAGTTGTATCGACATTCAATTGCAATTCCGTCGCTACATCCTGAGAAATGAAATTGTGTGTTGCTCCACAATCAATTAAAACAATCACCTTTCGTTCTTTAATTCGTCCCCAAAGTCTCATAGTGTGCGGAGAAGTTAAACCGACCACCGAATTAAGAGACAATTCGACGGTTTCATCCCTTTGAATAATCTCTACTTCCTCGTTAAATTCCTCCTCATCGTCTTGTAACATCAGTACTTGCAGCATTTTTTTCATACAGCGATGTGTCGGAGAATATTTTTCATCACACCGGAAACATAATCCTTTATCCCGACGAAACTTCATTTCGGCCTCGGTTAATCTCCTTCTCTCCATATCCGGTTGAGTGATTCTCACACCGGTTGATTTTTTTGTTTCAATTAAAGACGTTGGTGCTGTAAATGTAGTCTGATTCCAATCCCGAGTCTGATTCCAATCCCGATTTCTGCCTCCTCCTTTATACGTCGGAATTCGGTCGGCATAAATTATTTCATTTCTTTCCTCAGCTAATTGGGCCGCCTGCATCAAAGAATTAAGGCCCTCTGGCCTCATTATCTTGATGTCTGCCTTCACCTCCTTCTTCAACCCATTAAAGAAAACGCTGAACAACACCGGTTCTGGAACGCCGAACAGCCGAGAGAGAAGCAATTCAAACTTCTGTCGATATTCCTCCACCGTTCCTTCTTGTTTCAAGGTCAGAAGCCGATCGTATCCCGACCCGTCCTTCGCCTCGCTAAACCTCGCAAATAGCCGCTGTTTGAACTCGAACCACGAGCGCACCAGACTGTTCGCGTTCTCCCATTGAAACCAAGCCAGCGCCGCTCCTTCCAAGCATACTACGGCCGCCGGAATCTTCTCGTCGTCGCTGAGGTTGTTGACCGAAAAGTAACGTTCGGCCCGATAAGTCCAGTCCTCCGGATTCTTCCCGCAGAAAACAGGTAAGTCTAATTTTCGTGGATAAACTTCTTTTGCTTGAAAATTTCTCTCCCTCCCTAGCCGATCAATTTCTGATTCGGCTATTCCTTCCTTTTCATCCGGCAATTGAATCGAATGTTGTTGTTCGGATTGAGTCAACAATTTTGATAATTGTTCTTGAAGCACGGTTATACCTTGTTTAAACTCTTCCCTCACCACCGCTAATTCCTTTTGCCATTCCATACTCTCTTCTTTCTGGTTTTCAGAACGAGTCACTAGCATTTTCTTTCTCCGATGATCAACCGGCTCTGATACCAATTGATAGATTTAAACACAATCACGATAATATTACACAGAACAAGTTAACAAAGCAGAGGACTTCGAGGGCCTCAACCTCCAGTTTTCAGTTTTCTCTCCACCCCTCTCCCTACAATCATTCTCCCCTTTATTTTTACACACCCACATACAAATAACCGCTGCAACTTCTATTAACCTCTCTTCGGTTTTCTAGTATAAGAAAACCGAATAAAGGGCCTATCAGAAACATTAATACATTACATCAGACATAATATGAAAATAAACATAAAACACACAACAAACATACATCATAATCTTTGCAATGCAGTCCAACTTAAGGGCCAAACAATCTTAATGCTAACTTACCTTAGCAGCTAGCTTCATTTAATCCACTTGAGTCCTTTTTTTAATCCAATTGATGACCTAAACATATAGATCATTCAAAGATAAAAAATTAGGTAACATGACATGTTTTATAGCATAAAGTTATAACTTACTATCCACTAATCCATTTGAGTCAATTCTTGTGACATTGAATCACTCAAGGTGTTTATTAAAGTTCATTAGAAGACCATAATTTCAATGGAGCAACATAACTGCATGTATAACACCGAATTCCGAAATCGGTTCAAACACTCTTGGTTTTCAACTTTTGTTTTCTATTCTAACTTCAAACAACTATAACTTCCTTTATAATGATTCATTTGTAATGCTCCAGGTGTCAAATTGTTCCTAAAAGAGTCTACTGTAACTTCTTAGAAGACACCAATTTCAGAAAACTAACATAACATAAAGTGTCGACCGATGTTGACAAAACAGAGAGCATGCATTTTTTGAAATCAAGAACCGGTCGACCTAACCTATAAAATGTTGACCGATGTTGACAAAACAGAGAGCATCAATTTTTGAAATCGAGAACTGGTCGACCTAACCTATAAGGTGTCAACTGCAGCTCTCTCACAGTTTCTGTCTACTGACTTGCAACATCTTTAACTTTGTCTACATAGCTCTGAATTCAATGATTCAAACGGCTATAGATCACTCTAAAAGTCTACTCTAACTCTTATGAAAAACATAAACTTCAATTCGTACCCCAATTCAACCGAATCTCCAAAACTCTAACCTTGTACATAATTAACTAATTTCACCACAATCGACATGAAATCATTCATTTTTATTCACCAATTCAACCAATACCATCATTTTATCACTACTGAACCTAAAAGAAACTCAAATGATAGAATAATATCTTGAACTTCAGCCTCCATGAAATTTTAGGATTTTCTACTTCACCCCTCTCGAAATAACTCACTTTCTCACTCAATGGTGTATAACCTCACCCTTTTTTTCATTGAGTAAAATATCTTTAACCATCTCCATGGTTAATGTTCCACTTGGTGTTGAAGTGCTCAATGAGACAACCAAAGTTTTCCAACTATCCGGTAGACTACCCAGAAGTAATAGTGCTTTCAACTCATCCTCAAGATTCAATTTTATTCTGGCCAACTGATTAACTAATCTCACAAAGTCGCTTGTAGGCTCAGTCATACTTTTTCCATCCTTGAATTTTAAATTCACAAGTCTTCTAATCAACAACGTTTTGTTTATGAACATATTTTTCTCATACAGTGCCTTTAACTTTTTTCACAAAATATTTGCTTTGGTTTCCTGCACACTATGATGGAATATATTGGGATCTACTCATTGCCTGATTGTAGCGGAAGCTTTCATGTGCAAAATTTCTCAATTATCATCATTAATTTCCTTTGGCTTTTTCTTGCCTAACACCAGTATAAATAGATCTTTACAATAAAGAAGATCTAACATCTTCATTTTTCAAATAGTGTAACTTCATGAGTTCAATTTCATCATCCCAAAAGAATTATGTTCTTCCATTTAAAACACACAGATTTATATCCGTTTTTTTTGTTACCAAACTTGTGCTCGGATACCAATTGTTGGGAAACGATCAGATAATTAACCTGAAAATTAATTCTCTAAGTTCTTGTGTGCTAAATGAGAATGCTAAATCCAAGCCAGCAATATCAATGAAATCCAAATAAATAATGAAGTAATAAACAAAAACGAGACACTGATATTTTAACGTAAAAAATCCTCCATATCGAAGGTAAAAACCGCGGGCGAGGAGCCACCGAATCAAACCTGCACTATGTTAAATAATAGGTACAACAAGTTCTCTCTACATTGTCAAACTAGAACATTACAATAACTCATCAAGATCAAACAATAATCTTGGATTTAACAAATAAAGAGATAGAAGATAAATGACGATAAAAATGACAGTCTCATTTTTATCCAAACAAGCAGTCTTAAAATGCACAAAATATGATCTTCACATTTTAGAACGTACCTCTATGTGTCTTGAAGCTACTGTCAAAACTTCAAGCCGATCCAACGGTTGAATATGGAAAAAACAGAAATCGATTTTTCTGGCGCAGAAAAATCTGAACATCTTTTCTATTTATCTCTTCTCTCTATATTTTCTTCAAGGCTACTCTCACTCTCACACCCTTAACCTACCAGCTCCCTTTTTTTTTATTTAGGTTAAGAAGCCCTAATGGACTTAAGTGATCAAACCCACAAAAATAGGCTTACCCAACAATTCCCTAGTTCATTGAAAATTGTCTTGTCTGGCAATATTACGATGGCATTAAGAGTCCACCCAGTCATTAACGAGGAGTGATGATGTTCTCTGTGTATGGGAACTTTAATGCCAAGCCGTTTTAGAGAAGGTTGCCAACGAACCGTGGTGAAACTCGTTGATGTACCAAATGGTCGGAAAGATGCTGCTGATGGGCAATTCTGGTCGATATGTTTCTTTTCACCCTTGATAATCCTATGCCTTCTTCGATTATGCTTATTTTAAGGGATGTTGATTTTGCTCCAGCAGTTCACATACTTGGTCAACGAGGATATACTGTGATTCTTGTCGTTCCTTCTGGGATAGGCATTTCATTTGCCCTTAGCAATGCAGGAAAGTTTGTGGGATTGGCCTAGTGTTGCTCGTGGGGAAGGATTTGCTCCGGCCATGAAGGCCGGGATGTCTGGTAATTTTGCTGGAGCTAACATGAAAGACAGATCAGACGGGCAAACCGAAGCAGAAGCTATTGTGCATAGAGGAATCTCAGAAAGATATTATAGTTCAAGAGATTTCTTTATAGTAACCCAATCTGTCTCCGAGTGTAATAGTTCTTCAATAATGCCTTCATAGTCTCCCATCTGGTTTAAATGATGTTTTGAGCTGTCCTACACGATCAACTGATCAGAAAGAATTGACTTGGGTACAACCTGGGGATCTAAATGGTCTGAAACGAATTGAGAAAGTAAGTGATGTTGTCGTGTTGTAGGAAGAACCCGAGAGCAAGAAGTTTGTGACGGCCTTCGGTGGCTAAATAATCATATCGACTCTCCTGTATGCACAGATACTCCGTCTCTCTCTCTAACATAGTTTTTTTTTTTTTTAGTTTGTGATGCTTCTAAATTTCATAAACAACGATGTTTGAGGCTGGTAGTAGTTTTTAAATCTTGCTCCAGCATGTTCTGCATCAATATATTATTGAGAATCCAAATAAGACTGGGATAGAGTGGGTGAACATTTTTGAACAACTGCTAAATGTGACATGTCTCAAAATACAACAATTGTTTTTTTCTCTTCCCTAATGCATACCGAATATCCTCCTTATTGTGGTTGTGTTTTTGCTTACTGAATTTGACTCAATGCTCAATTTATTGTACCTTTATCATGCTATATTTCTTATTAGAAACTTGTGTATCAGAGTTAAAAACATGATGGGGAAGCACTCAATGAAGGGGGTCACATCGAGACAAAACTTTACATCTCTTGCACAAGATTTTGTTACTCAGATAATTCTCCCTTCGGTCTCGAGTCAAGGTCTGCCAAATTTTTTTGCTAAAACAATATGATCATCGGACAACGATCGGGCAACACAAGATACCACGCTGCTTTAATTGATTGTCAAATGAATCCGCAGTTTGTTTCATGGATGCAAGACAGTTTCATCTCAACAAGTTCCTATATCTTGATTTCTCCTTTACTCTTCTATTTTATTCTTAATGAACTCTTGTGGGGAGATTGGATTTTTAGAGCAGTTTTATTCTTAAATATATTTGTTGATTTTAAAATATTTACGTATGTTTAGTTCGTTAGACTCAATTCGTTGAAACTCGTTTGTTTAGTTTGCTCGGCTAAGCTTGTTTATTAAAATATATTTGGTCTGAATTGTTTCTTTAGTAGAGCTCATTATGCTTGATTCGTTAATTAATTTAGTTGGCTTCCCTCAGCTAGTCTAACATTGGTTCGTGACCAAGTTAGAGTTTGTTAGGATCATGTTTGGCTCGTTGAACTCGACTTGTTTGATTAATTTGGCTAGGTGAACCACGTTTTCTAATAATTGGATTAAAAGTCATTGGATTAAAAGTCATACTTAATTAGTAAAAAATGTAAAATTTTCTAGTAAATTAATTATTGTAGTTAATTAAATATAAAAGAGTAAAAAAAATATAGCAGAATGGGTTCGAGCACATTTTAAACTGACTTGGATCCAGTTTCTGTTTCTTCCTTGGACAAGTCAAAAACGATGCCATTAAGAGAGAGAGAGAGAGGGCCATATCTGAGGATGTGAGGCGGCTGATGGAGGGGTTAGGCTGCTGACTCTTGGCTCTTTTGGAGAGCCTTGCCTTTCAATTATTATTAGCCACTGGTTTCGCGCAAAAACAGGGGCTTTTCTTCTCCGACCAGACCACGTGGCTTAATCTCAGATCCTTCCAAAGAAACATCCTTAGTTACTGATAAACTCGAGTAATTTTTATGGTAAACTCATCTCTATTCCAGTCTTCTGGGGATAACTTGCTTCTCATGCCAGATTCCTTCATTTTGTTTCTACTTTTTCGATCTTCTTTCGTCTCTTTCCGTCTTCCTCTGTAGTTCTTCGTCTTAAATAACAGATAAATCAGAGTGTAAAAAATTAACCGCTATGGCTACAAGACCCGACCTTTGAAAGCATCCAAAGGTCCATTCAAACATAAAAAACATTACCTTTCCTCAGCTCCGAAGGTCCTCATCGCTCCTAATTTCCTCTCCTACAAAATGCCATCTTTCACCTCAATCCCAACCTCATTCACCACCACTACCACCTCTCAATCACCATGGCTTCTCCCTCTGTCTATTTCCTCTCGCCCCCTTTGCCCTCTACTCGAGCCAGCACGAGGGTCTTCGCCTCCCCGGCCACTGCCGTGGCAGCGGCGGCCGGCGAGGTGGTTGACCAGGCGAGGCTGGAGCCGAGAGTGGAGGAGAGGGACGGTTACTGGGTTTTGAAAGAGAAGTTCAGAGAGGGTATTAATCCTCAGGAAAAGGTGAAAATAGAGAAAGAGCCGATGAAGCTTTTCATGGAAGGTGGGATTAAAGATCTGGCCAAGATGTCCATGGAAGAAATCGACAAAGCTAAGACTACCAAGGACGACATTGATGTCAGACTCAAATGGCTAGGCCTGTTCCATAGAAGGAAACATCAGTGTAAGTCAAGTTTCTTCATTAACTAGTTTCCTTTTTCTTAGTTTTCAATGTTTTCTTCTGGTTTTGTTGAAATTTGTGATCCTTAGAAAGATCTGAGTGTTTTTACATGAATGATGAACCTACCGTGCTCATTTTTTAATGCTTATGAGCAGATGGCACGTTCATGATGAGGCTCAAACTGCCTAATGGCGTGACAACGAGCGAACAAACGAGATACTTAGCTAGTGTGATTCGGAAATACGGCAAAGATGGCTGTGCCGATGTGACGACCCGACAAAATTGGCAAATCCGGGGAGTTGTTCTGCCAGATGTGCCTGAGATCTTAGAGGGTTTGGTAAAAGTCGGCTTGACGAGCCTGCAGAGCGGTATGGACAACGTTCGGAATCCGGTTGGTAATCCTATTGCCGGAATTGACCCGGATGAAATTGTCGATACGCGGCCGTATACCAATTTGCTGTCCCATTTCATCACTGCCAATTCGCTCGGGAATCCTACGATCACTAACTTGTGAGATAACTTTTCCTTACTTTTACATTGTTGACAGTTAACTTAGATCATGTTTCGTGAACTTAGATCTGTGTTGTTTGAGTTTACATCAATCATCATGGGCTGGGATTGTAATATCATAACCAATTGACATAAATGTTACAAAACAGGCCGCGAAAATGGAATGTATGCGTGGTGGGGACTCATGATCTCTTTGAGCATCCTCATATCAACGATCTTGCTTACATGCCTGCGATGAAGAATGGTCGGTTTGGATTTAATTTGCTTGTCGGAGGGTTTTTCAGTCCCAAGCGATGTGCAGAGGCGGTTCCACTCGATGCTTGGGTGCCGGGAGATGACGTGATCCCGGTATGCAAGGCTGTCCTGGAAGCTTACAGGGACCTTGGCACTAGAGGGAACCGACAAAAGACGAGGATGATGTGGTTAATCGACGAACTCGTAAGTTTGTAATTTATGCAAATTTATCGTATGGTTTTTTGAGAACTTAACAAATCTTTAGGCCCCGAGTTTATTTGCTCATATGGTTGAGCCAAAATTTGATGAATTTAGGTATGAATGGAGATTAATTGAATCGGTAAGAGATGTTCATTTGATAAAAAATTGAATCTATGCAGGGAATCGAAAAATTCAGAGCTGAAGTGGAGAAGAGAATGCCGGGAAAAGAGCTGGACAGAGGATCATCTGAAGATCTTGTTAAAAAACAATGGGAGAGGAGGGATTATCTTGGAGTGCATCCACAAAAACAAGAAGGTCTAAGCTACGTCGGACTACACATCCCGGTCGGCCGACTCCAAGCAGACGATATGGACGAGATAGCCCAATTGGCTGATGGGTACGGCACGGGTGAGCTAAGGATCACAGTCGAGCAAAACATCATCCTCCCCAACGTCCCGAACTCAAAGCTCGAAGCTTTACTAGCTGAGCCTCTCCTAAAGAACAGGTTTTCCCCCAAACCACCTCTTCTAATGAAAGGGCTAGTGGCCTGCACCGGGAATCAGTTTTGCGGGCAGGCGATTATCGAGACGAAGGCGAGGGCATTGCAAGTGACGGAGGAGGTGGAGAGGCTGGTGTCGGTCAAAAGGCCGATACGAATGCACTGGACGGGGTGTCCGAATACGTGCGGGCAAGTGCAGGTGGCCGATATCGGGTTCATGGGGTGCATGACGAGGGATGAGAATGGGAAGATTTGTGAAGGAGCTGACGTGTTCTTGGGTGGGAGAATTGGGAGTGATTCACATTTAGGGGATGTATACAAGAAGGGTGTGCCTTGCAAGGACTTGGTGCCATTGGTTGTGGACATTCTCATCAACCACTTTGGAGCTGTTCCTCGAAACAGAGAGGAGGAAGAAGAAGATTAGCTGTGGAGTTGTTTTTTTGTGTAATTCTGGTGCTTTTTTTTTGCATTGTGATTTATGGAAATACTGGAAGAAGGATTACTTGAATTGCTCTTATAAAACTCATTTTGGAAACTAAAAACTATTTAAAGTACAAGACTAGTGCTTATATTTTCAAACTAGTTTNTTTAAAATTTTAATTTTATTAACTGGCATTTTAAAGTATGAGTATATTTTTTAATTGACACGGGCAACTTTAGAGTTAAAATCAACAAAAACTCTTATGTTAAATTTTTATTAATTATGCGTCTCAATAAAATTATATTTTAAATTTGGGTCCAGTTTCTTATTTTTTGTCATCCTAATCATGAATGATGAATTGGCCAATTAACTTTCAACATTTAAACTGTAAGAAGAGATTTCAATAACTTTACTTGAAGATTAAGCTTTTGCAGGGAGGAGGGACGACATGCCAAAAACCTGGTCGGCTTAATGGCAAGTTAATCGGTTGAAGATTGCTTGCCAAAACTAGCAAACAAAAATGGCCGAGACAAGGGTGAACTTCAAACTGTCATACCTGGTGAGGGAAATGACAATAAAATGAATGAATGGTGTGCAAAGACTAGATTGAACAAAGTCGGTGAGGGAATTTCTCCTATGATAGAGAAACGAATGAAATGAGAATGGATGAACAACTAAATGAATTGTAACCTTACTTGAGTGTCCACTTAAAAATGACCGAAAATATACAACAAGATCTAGCATTCATTAGCTCAGAAGGAAAGCAAAAACAACGAAAATTATTCTCTCAACAATAAGATATTACTCACTGATGGATGGAGTCTTGGGGAAGAAATTCACCACCCGAGGAAGCTCAATGACTAACACATTTCATTCAAACAAAACTAGTTACAATGAAGATGGAACGTGATTTTTGATAGGCCATCCATACTGGACACGTTGATGGACAAATGTATACCAAATCGGGTAATAATTAGTCATCCATATGGAAGACGTTGGTGGACAAATGTCTACCGAATCAGGTAAAAGGAGAAAAATAGTAAAAAAGAAGAATGACCAAGTGGGATAAGGGAACTTAAAAGTTTCCTTTGCTATTTTGTGCCTAATCCTAAATTGGTTGGTCCCCACTCAAACTTAATGCACCACTATACTACTTAACATTAGGAAACTTAATAAGATAAACTGGCAGCATAAGAATGGGTTGTGGCTGTTTTTCAGAATTAATAAGATTTTTTTACGTATCAATTGATTCTTATGAACTTTTTTTTTTATTAAAAAAATTATAATAAAATTGTATAATTTAATTCACGAAAATTCGCATAATATGATCTAACAATATTATAAATGTGTGCTAAAAATTTAACTTATTCCTATAATATTTTTCCAAAAATTAAATTAAAATGCAATTTAGAAAAAAAAATGATTATCCTCGCGTTGCACTGACCTACCTCGCCTCAACGGGGCGTAGTAGGTGCTACTGACATATGACTGTCTCCATGTCGATGGTTTTGGGTGGGTGCGGCAGGTTGGGTCATCTACTATTGGCCTATTCGTTAATTTTGAAGATGACTGGTTTGTTAGAAACCCGATAGTTCAAGGGGGTTTTCGGTTTCTTACCCTTATAATAACTATAATTTTCGAGACCCATGTGCCAGTGGTTTTGAGTGGGTGCAATAGATCGGATCATCTTCAAGTGGCCGGTTCATCAATTTTGAAAGTTTGATGATTGGTTCGTTACAAAGTCATAGTTCATTTTTGGTTTTTACGTAAGGCATTTTTTGGTTTTTACCCTTATAATAGCTATAATTTTTGAGTTTCATGTGTAAGTGGGTATGGATGAATGCATGAGGTCAGATCGTCATTAAATGATCAAATTGTCAATTTTAAAAGTTCAATTGCCAGTTCGTTACAATGCGATATGATACGATCTTAACTGATATAGATTGATCAGTGATCGAATGCGGAATATAAAAGAAAGTAAAGATAGAAATGGAACCTTCACCCGAAGTCGACGGATGTTTGAACCTTAGCTTAGAAAGAGCTTAAGACCCAAAACAATAACGCGAATAGGAACCTTGGATAGGAAAGACGTCACAAACGAAGACATTCTGTTTGATAAGTCAGAAACGACGCTGCTGGACTTGCAATGAAAGATCGAACAACACGTTGAAAAGGAGAAGTTCTCTCACAATATGATTCACAAAACTCAAGTTGATTTCAAATTATAAATCTAGTACATATTTATAGAACTCATTTATCACCTAATTTCTCTGCTTCCAACATCAACCACTTTCTCACCCACTTTCTCACTCACTTTCTTACCAACTTTCTTACCAACTTTCTCACCTATTTTTTATATGACATGCAACATATATTATAAATAACCTATTATAATACATAAGGTAAGTATATAATAGTCTAATCTATAATAAAGTCATCTTGTCTCATGTGCACTTGAATGCATGTCATGCATTTAGCTTTGATATTGTCGGGAACAATAACGCCGTCACAATTGAGAAGTTTTTGGATATATATGTTTAGTTTTACATCGAACTTCTTTGCTCGATCTTGTGTCATCTTTTCGTCCATGCTTGCTCTGATTGCATTGAATTCTTTTCCTTTGCTCTTCGTGTTGTCCTCATCATTCTTTCTTTCTTTAAAAAGATTTGTCTTTAAATCATCTTCTGCATCAAAAGGAGATAATCAGAAACATCAACAAATGTGGCGCTAACATTATACTCACCTGAAATATTTAAACGGTAAGCGTTATCATTGATGCGCTAAACAATTTGAAAAAGGGTCATCTCCACGTGGTAGTAGTTTAGATTTTCTTTTTGTTGAAAATCGTTCCTTGCGCAAATGTAACCACACCCAATATCCTGGTTCAAAAGTGACACTTCGTCGTCCTTTGTTAGCGTGTTTCACATATTGTTCAGTTCGTTTCTCAATATTTTGTCTTACAGTCTCATGAAGCTTTTTAACAAGTTCTGCCTTCTTGTTCACATCTAAACAAACACACTGAGAAACAGGTAAAGGAGATAAATCCAGAGGAGTTAGTGGATTAAAACTATATACGATTTCAAAAGGTGAAAACTTAGTAAATGAATGAACTGAGCGATTATAAGCAAATTCAGCATGTGGTAATTACTCTTCCCAACTCTTAATGTTTGTCTTTATGATAGATCGTAGTAATGCCGATAAGGTTCTATTGACAACTTTTGTTTTTCCATCAGATTGTGGGTGACAAGTGGTGAAGAATAGAAGTTTGGTACCTAATTTACCCGATAATGTTTTCCAAAAATAACTAAAAAATTTTGCATCTCTATAAGATACGATGGTTTTAGGAATCCCATGAATCCTAATAATTTCTCAAAAAAAAAAATCAGCAACATGAGTTGCATCATGAAATTTGTGACATGGAATAAAATGTGTCATTTTAGAAAATCTATCCACCACAACAAAAATTGAATCATTACCTCTCTTACTTCGAGTCAAACCTAGTACAAAATCCATTGAAATATCTATCCATAGAGCATTAGAGATGAGTAGCGGCATGTACAAGTCATTTGGTTGGATTCTAGGCTTCGCTTGTTTACACGTAACACATTTGTTACAAATCCTTCATCCCTTTTTTATACGTAGCCAGTAAAAGTGCTCTTGGATGACACCTAAGGTCTTTGCTATCTCAAAATGCCCCACAAGACCTCCTCCATGTGCTTCCCTCACTAAAAGTTCTCTAATCGAACAATTAGGAACACATAATTTATCTTTCTTAAAAAGAAAACCATAATGCTTGTAGTATTTCCCAGAATTAGTTTTTTTTACAAACCCTATATAGTTCTCCAAAATCATTATCATTAGGGTATGTATCTTTTATAAACTCAAATCCAATTAGTTTAGCTCCAAAGGAGGAGATAAGAACATACCTGCGAGAAAGGGCATCAGCGACCACATTTTCCTTACTTTTTTTGTAATGGATGACATAGGGAAACAACTCTATAAATTCCATCCATCTGGCATGTCGTTTGTTGAGCTTGTGTTGGTTTTCAAGAAACTTGAGAGACTCGTGATTTGTGCAAATGATGAACTCTCGTGCCAATAAGTAATGTTGCCATGTTTTCAATGCTCTAACCAATGCGTAGAGTTCATTGTCATATATGGGATAGTTGAGCGTCGCTCCTCCAAAGTTCTCACTGAAATATGCAATTGGACGGTGATCTTGCATTAGAACAGCTCCAATCCCTACACCTGAAGCATCGCACTCAACTTCAAACGGTTTCTCAAAATTATGTAAAGCCAATAAAGGTGGATTTGTTAGCCTCTCCTTAATCTTTTGGAATGCTTCTTCTTGCACTTTTGTCCACTTAAACACCACATTCTTTTTTATCACCTCGGTGAGTGGTGCAACAATGGTGCTGAAATCTTTAACAAAACGACGATAAAAACTCGCAAGTCCATGAAAGCTACGGACTTGGTTGGCATTTGTTGGTGTCGGCCACTCTTTAATGGCCAAAACTTTCTCTTGATCAACCTGTACTCATTGGTGACTAATAACAAAACCCAAAAACACCATGTGATCTGTGCAAAAAGTACACTTGTTCTTGTTAGCATATAATTTTTCTTTCCTAAGGACTATAAATACTTCTTTCAAGTGTAAGATATGATCCTTTATACTCTTGCTGTAAATTAATATATCATCAAAATATACTACAACAAATTTACCTATGAATGGACGTAAGACATGAGTCATCAACCTCATGAAAGTACTAGGAGCGTTTGTCAAGCCAAATGGCATAACTAACCACTCGTATAATCCATGTTTTGTTTTGAATGCAGTTTTCCACTCATCGCCTTCTTTCATTCGAATTTGGTGATAACCACTTTTCAAGTCAATTTTTGAAAATAAGCATGCACCATGCAATTCATCTAGCATATCATCTAAACGAGGAATAGGGAAACGATATTTTACCGTGATATTATTGATAGCTCTACTATCAATGCACATCTTTGATTCTCCTCCTTTCTTTGGGACTAGCAAAACAGGTACTGCACAAGGGTTGAGGCTCTCCCTAATATAGCCTTTAGCCAAAAGTTTGTCTACTTGTCGTTGGAGCTCTTTCGTCTCTTCGGGGCTGCTACGATAAGCAGGTCGATTGGGCAACGTAGCTCTTGGTACCAAGTCGATTTGATGTTCGATGCCACGAATCAGTGATATTTCTTTTGGTATTTCTTCTGTTACGATGTCTTGAAAATTCTGTAAAAGAGATTGGACAACACTAGGTACAACATGATTAGAAGTGTTAGTAAACATCGTAGTGTGTTTGTGCAATAAGAGTATCGTGGACTGTCTCTCGGAGTGCGCTCTACTCACTTTACTCTCTTTTATAAAGAAATTATTTTTTCAATCTTTTTCTTCTTTCTTTTTCTGCTTTCTTTTCTTTTTCTTTTTTCTTCTTTTGCTCTCTTTCTTTTTTCTCTTCTTCTTCTCTCTCAATCTCCTTTTTTTCACTTTTTTTTCTCTCTTTTGTTCTTTTTCGCTTGATTTCTTTCGTTGATAACTTTGTTGAAGTCTGAGCTGATCTTCATATACTTCCGAACAAGGTTAATTGGCCTCTTGTTGAATATAAATGACTACTTATTTGTGTACCCGTCATGCATCACTTGTCGATCATATTGCCAAGGACGCCCAAGTAGAATGTGGCCAGCTTCCATAGGTATCACATCACATAATACTTCATCCTCGTACTTGCCTATACAAAAAGTGATAAACATTTGTTTGTTGACTTTAACTTCTCCACTTTGGTTTAACCATTGCACCTTATACGGTCGTGGATGCTTCATTGTGGATAAGCCTAATTTGTCGACCAAAATAGTACTTGCAACATTAGTACAACTTCCTCCATCAATTATCATACTACATACCTTATTTTGAACATGGCATCTAGTGTTAAATAGATTCTCTCGTTGTACTCCATCATCAACTACTTTCGGTTGAGCATTTAAAGCTCTCCGTGTAACTAGTAACTCTCCTTCTACAGCTTATTCATCTTCAAATTTGTCAATGCTATTAACTTCGGAGTCACCATCTGTCTCGATTTCTGCACTATCTCGTATGACCATAACTCTCTTGTTAGGGCATTGACTAGATATGTGACCCTTCCCTAACATCTAAAACATTTGATATCACGATTTCAAGATGTAGATGGATCAAATTTACCTTGGGTTCTTGGACTAGGTGTTCCCACTTTGTGATCTTGACTTGTTTTGGCAATCTGTTTGTCTTCTCTTTTCGTATAATTAGGCTTCCAGCTAGAAGAACTATTGCCCAAAGAAGAACGGTTGCCACTCTTTCATTTCAATTGTTGTTCTATTTTAATTTCCATGTGCAACATATCTTCCAACTCCATGTAATGTTGCAGCTCGATCTTATCTTATATTTCTGAATTGAGTCCTTCCAAAAATCTAGCCATAGTAGCTTCTCTGTCTTCTTCTATATTTGCTCTAATCATGGTTATCTCCATTTTTTGGAAGTATTCTTCTACGTTCTTTGTACCTTGTTTAAGTTTATGCACACGTTGCTATAGATCTCGATAATATCTGCTTGGTACAAATTTTTTCCCCATGACAGATTTCATATCGTCCCATGTATCAATAGCTCTCTCCTCATTTCTTCTCCTGCTTAAGGTTAATTGATCCCACCAAGTAATAGCATGGTCAGAAAACTCAATAGCAGTGAGTTTTACCTTTTTTGCTTCTGAATAGTTGTGGCAATCAAAGATTAATTCAACCTTCTTTTCTCACTCAAAATATGTATCCAGATCATTCTTTCCCTTGAAAGAAGAGATTTGCATCTTGATGTTGTTCAAGCTATCATCCGTCCGGTTAGGAGCTTCTCTAGAATTTCTTCGATTCCTCGAAATATCATAATCTGAAACGTCATTTTCACTATCAAGAGTATTATCTACAGAGTCATACCTTCCTCTTTGGGGGGATTTCTATTTCGGTTGTTTGGTTGTTGATGTTGTTGTTGAGCATTTTCAACGTTTTCAACTGTTCATTGAGACGGTCAAACTGGTCTTTCATTAGATTTCTCACTTCACCCATCAAGACGTTAAATTGAAGGCTGTCATTGCATTGTGGTGCGGCACCGTTGTCAGAGTTTGACATTTGTAAGAAGTTAAAACTCAAAGAAAATGTTAGAGAAAAAAAAAAGGTAATAAGATGGACCTCACTACACTCCCTCACGTGTTTCGTTCAGATAAGTTTTTTACTCCAATTTGTCACTCGTGTTTCACACTTGTCAATTGACTTTTATCCTCTATTAATCTCACATTGCTTGACTTTTTTCTCTCACTTGCTCCAATTATGTCAAGAGTTGAACGACCAAACAAAGAGTCTTTTCACGTCAAAACCAAATTATCAATTGGAAGAAAAAAAAATGATGAAGGATATTGATAATTGAATTGAACAAAGATGAACACAGATTAACCAATAAGACACGACAAGGATAGTAGAAATAAAAAATAAGATAGGATCAAATGATAAATAAATGTAGTGGTTTCAGATGTAATGCAAATAACTAACTTTTCGATTTTTTTTTTCAAACAGAATACTAGAAGATGGCTCTGGTTTATAGCCAATAAGAAGATTTTTTTTAAACCGAATACTAGAAGATGGCTCCGATTTATACCCAATAAGAAGATTTTTTTTTTGCTTCGCAAATACTCGAAGGTTGATTCGGTTTAAATCAAATAAGGAGACACTTTTTTTTTTAAACAAGATAGCCAAGCAGCTCTGATACCAAATGATGTGATCTTAACTGATATAGATTGATCAGTGATCGAATGCATAATATAAAGAAAGTAAAGATAGAAATAGAACATTGACCAGAAGTCGACGGACGTTTGAACCTTAGCTTAGAAAGAGCTTAAGACCCGAAACAATAACGCGACTAGGAACCTTGGATAGGAAAGACGCCACAAACGAAGGGATTCCGTTTGATAAGTCAGAAACGACGCTGTTGGACTTGCAATGAAAGACCGAACAACACGTTGAAAAAGAGAAGTTCTCTCACGATATGATTTACAAAACTCAAGTTGATTTCAAATGATAAATTTAGTACATATTTATAGAACTCAGTTCTCACCTAATTTCTATTCTTCCAACATCAACCACTTTCTCACCCACTTTCTTACCAACTTTATAACCTACTTTCTCACCTACTTTTTATATGACATGCATAAATTATAAATAATCTATTATAATACATATAAGTACATAATAGTCTAATCTATAATAATGTTATCTTGTCTCATGTGCGCTTGAATGCATGTCATGCATTTAGTTTTGATATTGTCGGGAACAATAACGCCGTTACAAATTAGAAGTTCTTGAATATATATGTTTAGTTTTACACCGAACTTCTTTGCTCGATCTTGTGTCATCTTTTCGTCCATGCTTGCTTTGGTTGCATTGAATTCTTTTTCTTTACTCTTCGTGATGTCCTCATCACGATAGTCCAGAGTAGAGGTGACTAATGAGGAGTCTGGCTTGCTAGCCCGCCTGCTCAACCCATTAGTGTAGCAGCCTAAACTCGGCTCGACCCACTGTAATAGCCAATCGAGCTCAGACAGAGTCTGTTATGTGGCGTGAGCCAAGCCTTCTCTTTCAGGCTCGCTGGCCTTATTGGCCAGCTAAACGAGAGGGCTTGGGGAGCCAACTCATCATGTCCCTCGACCCTCGTTTAGCCCATTTAAAAAATAATGAACCTCACAGTCAGTGTGTGGAGTGAGTTTAGAATAACCCACCAAAAGAAAACTTGGCCTACAATCACGAAATGAAGCTCATATGTTTTGAACCCTTTGCATTTGAAAATGAACATTTAATTTTAATTTATAAAATTGATATATATACACATATAAATTTAAAAACATATTTTATTAAGAGAAATACTATACTATTATTGTACTAATAATAAATTATTATTATAGTGTTTAATCAATAAAATAAGAAATATGATTACATATAATAAAATTTTATTATACCTATATATAATTTGGCTTGTTTTGAATCGTCAGCTCGTTAGACTCGTTAGGTTTTTTAGGTTCGTGGCTCGTGAACTGAATTAGATTAATATTTTTTTAAAAAAAGCTTGTTAAGTTTGGTAGACTAGACTCGCTAAACTAATCTAGTTTGGTGAATCAAATTTTTTCAAGCTCAATTCTATCGGGGTTGAGCTAGCTTGCGATTTCTAATCTAATGACATTTTTGGTTTAAACCTATATAATAACCATAATTTTCGAGTTCTTAACCGCCTGAAAATAAGTGGTGGGGCCACGACGATGTTGGTCTTCTTGGGCAATGGCAGACGCAGTGAAAATGGAAGATTGCTCATTAGTACAAGGGCCAAGGTTCGAAGTTTGCGCTAATGCAGTGTGAGAGTTTAATACTTCAATATGAAGGTTACTTCTTGTAATATTAGGCGGAGATCTCTGATTTTTGAGTTGTTTGGTCAATTTAATTTATCCCTTATTTGGGCAGGGGTTTGACCTTTTGTACAAAGATTGAATCAATAACTCTTCGTTTGTCTCCTGATACGTACTGTGCCAGATCTCTCTCTCTCTCTGCCCCGTTGTCTCCTCTGCCACCTTCGCACGACTCTCTCGCAAGCGCCCTTCTCTCTCTGCTCATCGTGATAATTAGGGCATTTTAGATCTCACAGACTGTCAATCCAACTGAACGCAACTGCGGCGGTTCTCGTTTTGCTATTCCAATCCATTTGGGAACACGTTCGTTGGTTTGATGCTTCTCTCTTTAATCATCTCATGGACGCGATTTGGACACGAAATGTTGAGCCGAGCGCTTGGCATTTTCTCCTTGCTCTCTACTTTGTCATTGGCTTCGTCGTTGCTAGGTTCTTATTTGACAGATTTGTGTTTCGCGTAAGGATTTCTCTGGCTTGATCCTGTCATTGTCTTTCTCTTATTAACGTGTCATTGCATTCATCCGGCTGCTTTTCTTGTATTCCTAAGGGTTATTTTAGCTGCTAACTGCCTTTTCTGGCATTTTTTTTTTGTGTGCAAGTATGAGTGGTTGTTTCTGGTCATTCCAAAAAGCCACTTGTAATGATAAGATTCCCGCTCTTAAAGAATTTCCTGGCTAGCTTTCGGGGATAAAATAGTTGAGATGAATGATATAGCTATGGTGAAATTTATTGTTGGTGCTAAAACTTTCGGACCCCACAAGGTTGGCGGTCATAAAATGTATCTCTTCTGTAATTAATCTTGAAGAGATATTGACCGCAAATATTCGAAATTGCATTCACTAGTTTATATCTTTTTTTATTTATTGTTTTGTATTCCAGGTGTTGCCTTTTGGTTAGTTTCGTATTTAATGCGGATTTGAATTAAATATCTATATTACATGAATCTTGTGTCCCGATATGAATGGTTGTTATACTTCCCTCGCTTTCTTATCTTTCTACAATATTCATGGCTGACTTTTCAGGTCTTCAAATTAAATGAATTCGTTTTTAGGAGGTTATATGGTGATTAGAACAAAGGCTTTTTAAACTCAGTTCATGGATAATTTTCGTTTTATTTTTGTTTCTATTACAAGTGTTAGCATTTGGGAATTCATTTCCTTTATTATTTTCAGTTTATCTGGTCTTTCAGGGAATGCAGCTCCTTTGATACTTATCCAAGAATGTAGATTTGTTTTTACTGATAAATTTATATAACTCTACTTGTTTTGTTTCTTTATAACTCTAAGTGAATCTGAATATATATTTTTTCAGAGACTAGCTATCTGGTTGTTATGTAACAGACCGACTCCAGTGAAACTTGATGAGGCTGCTCTGTTGAAGGTAGCAAAGTGCTCAGAATCGATGTGGAAACTAATGTATTATGCTACTGTTGAAGTATGCATTCTCAAAATCACCTATCATGAGCCATGGTTCAGAGATACAAAAGAATACTTTAGAGGATGGCCAAATCAAGAGTTAAAGTGAGTGCTTGAATGTGTCCTGGGGAGGGTTGAGCTTCATTCTGTTGATCATGAAATCTATTCAAATTAATTTTGTTCAGTTGTTTGAGTAATTAGCTTAAAGTGTTTTGGAGATGTGCATGGGTGGTTGGGACTTGTAGCAAGATGATTCTAAAATATTGTTGAGAAATAGTTTGAGATGTGCAACTGTTAATATTTATACTGAATACGAGTTATAAAGAAGTCAAACTGATCGATTCCTCTTCTCTTTGCAGATTTCCCCTTGAACTGTTCTATATGTGCCAATGTGGCTTTTACATTTACAGTATTGCTGCTCTACTCACTTGGGAAACTCGAAGGAAGGATTTTTCAGTAATGATGTCTCATCACATAATCACTGTTCTCCTGATTGGGTACTCATACATTTCAAGGTAGTATTTGAATACTGGGTAAATGAATCAGATTTTCAAATCCTTTATGTAAGTTCTGGTTTTCAACGAAAGATTATTATCCTCTTCTGTCTTTATTAATTATTGTGATTTAACACATTATTTTGCTGGTGCATTTAAAAAAATACTTGATGAAGTAACATTATTATAATGCAGATAATATGCATGTACATATTCTTCTAGGAATCATTCTTTGGTGCTATGCTAATTAGGTAAAAAAAACATCTACCAACAGATGGCCTGGAGCTTTGTGTTGATTCATTTTCCTATCGATGTACAATATTAACGATGAGTTTCATATAGTATATGTGGAGCTGTTGTTGTGACGATTCAGTCTTCTAGTTAAAGAAGATAAGGTTGGTAGCCATCTTCTAGTGAATGAATTTCTTACTGATTCCCCTTCCTAGATTGAAGCAAAACTGAAACTGCAATGACTTGCCATGGTATAGTTGTGTAATAATAATTGGAAACTTGACGTATCACTTGATGTTTATGCTTGTTAACTTTATGGACCCGACCAAAATCTTTTGTAGTATGTTCAATGTTGCTCTTATTGGAACATTTGATGGTATGAGAATGGGAAGGTTTGTTTGGAATTTTTTGCCTGATAATTTTCACATCAGAATTTCATTTTTATTAGTTTTAACTAAAAGATGTCATGAAGGCTTTTACTCATTCACTCGCAGGTTTTTCCGGATTGGTTCAATTGTTCTAGCCCTTCATGATGCAAGTGATGTGTTCTTGGAAGGAGCAAAGGTTTTTAAATATTCTGAGAAGGAGCTTGGAGCCAGTGTGTGCTTTGGCTTATTTTCTGTTTCTTGGCTTTTACTACGTCTTATTTTCTTTCCATTTTGGGTCATCAAAGCATCGAGGTTTGAAAGATCACGACTAGATTTGGCCGCATGATATATTTTTTTCTCATCTGATGTTGTCTCTGCTTTCCAGCTATGAAATGTGTGAATTTTTGAAGCTATCAGAGTCCTATCCCAGATCATTGTACTATGTTTTCAACTTGATGCTGTTGACACTGCTTGTGTTCCACATATATTGGTGGATACTGATATGCTCAATGATTAGAAGACAACTGCAAAATAGAGGAAAGGTTGGAGAAGATATAAGATCTGGTTAGTAATAGAAAATACATTTGTTTAATGTTAAAAACAATGGCCTTCCAATAGAGTCTAAATGGTCTGTTTTGTGTTCCACATATTTAATGTTGACACTGCATTTACTATAATGAAAACCATATGCGATGCTATTATCTCTTTAAGAGTTGCGCTCTGTATTTTTTCAGATTCAGAGGACGATGATTAGTTGGAAGATCTTGTCCTCAAAAGATTCTTTGTTCCTTTTTGCTTTTCATTTACTTGAGGTTGGGCTTTTTCTTTCTGAAACTCAATACGACAGGCTGCGACGTGGATGAGGTAAGTGACAATCTTTGAGCATCTCTTTTTATATCATTTTTTGGACTGTATAAATAATAGCATACAAGTGTATAGATTGTTTCTTTTCTGGATTTAGTGCTCTTTACCAAGAGAATAGCCCTCCATTTAAGTGTCATACACTTCTTATTTTGTGGAAGATTGTTCTGTTTTTGCCCAGTCGAATGATGTTTTAGACTCAATTGAATAAAATTGTATATCTGCTGTCTCTTTCCTGATTTAAAGCTAGTTTATAGGAAAAATGCGTCATCTTCTTACAAGTTTCAGGAGAATATGTTTGGTACACACGTGGCATTGGTCCTGAAGCACAGAGTATTATCATTATAGTATTTTTATAGCATACTTACACGTAGCAGATCAAATTATATCCCCAGAAGAGTTTAGCCCTGTTTAACAGATTGGCTGGTCCAAAAGACCATGTACTTGCATTGCTTGGCATACCCCTATTCAATTCCAGTAAATAGGCATTATTTATGCATCTTCTAACACCATGTATAGATATGGATGATAGGGCAGCAAAATTCATTTCATGTAACTAATAGTAGAGCCGGCAATCAAGGCGAGCTGAGTCAGAAATTTTTTGGTTCGTCTAGCCAAATTTTGGCTCGTCGAGCCTATCAAGCTTTTCGAGTATAGCTTATCGAGTCTGTTCGAGCCGAGAGTTTTTTCCCAAAGTTTTTGGCTCGAGCCGAGCCGGTTGAGCCTACACGAGCTGAGCCAACGAGCTTAATATACGTAAATATATTTAAATTTTTTAAAAAAAATTACATATAATTGAAATTAAATTGTGTGAATTCTAAAAAATCACAAGTGTAAAAAATTACATATAAAAAAACACAAGTGTAAAAATTATATAAAATTACAGTTTAGAACTTAATAAGTATAAAAAATTACATATACAAAACACAAATATAAAAAATTATATAAAGTTACAATTTAGAATTTAATAATTTTTGAATTCTAAATTTTTGAATTCCTCTATTAAATTATTCTCTCGTTGTTGGTTTCTTGTAATTGCATCGCTCTAGTCTTTCAAGCATATCAAGTTGAATTTCACTTTGTTAATACATCTGTTTTAAATTTTCTACGTCAGAGATTAGCCATATTAAAAAAAATTTATACTCTTGTTATAGGGTATTAGAAGTAGTAATAAAAAAATTACACTTCTAATTGTGTAAATATACGAGAAAATAAATTACATGTCATCTTTAACGATTAAATTTAAAATATGACTAAATACAACGCATGTGAAAAAACAAAGATTGTTAACTATTAAATTAATATAATCTTTTAAATTGCAAAACACAAACATCATTAGCAGAAACATTATCTAAAGTAATACTTAAAATTATATCTCTAATATTATATTTTTATAAATTGGTCACACTGGATCGATAAATAGTTATACCATTATGATGATATTCACAATATTTTTTTATGAAGTTATCATTTCTCATCAATGAAATAAGAAATCATGACTATATATTCGGGTGCATTAGGACATTCCATAAGTCAGAAGTAATACAAATACACATAGTAAGTGTACAAGAGAATAAAATAATTAATTTATTTTTTATATTAGTGTATATTTTAATGATGTCATCTCACAATATACTACGAGGAATTCGTCTAAAACTAATTCAATGACTTCGTTACAAACATCGATGACAATACTTCCTTTTGTGCTACATATTTTGCAGCATCTTCTCGTAATCTTTCGTGCGAACACATAAAATTTCCTCCACCACCAGCACTTAATTGTGATTGAGTATGATCTCTCGTTTACTCGTGTGTCAATACATAAAATTATTTTATAATGTCTACCAATAGTGTTAGTCGTAGATTCGTACTCATAGTATTTTGTACATTATTTGTATTGCGACTTATTTTCTAATTTTCCCCCTATTTGTATTTCTTTTATTTTAAAATGTTACAAAACATCCGACATTTTAGATTTTTTAGATCTCGGTGAAGATGTGGATGCTTGTGCAGATGTGTTACCAATTGAAAATACTAGATTATTAGTTCTAATTTCTTGAATGTCATCATCGGAAGTAAATGACTTGAATTGTACGTAGTGTAAATCCATATCGATAAAAAATAATAACAATAAAATTTTAAATTGATACCGTTCACAAATTACTCGATGATGACTTTTACGTGATAATAAAAAATTTTACAAATATAAGTCCTGCATTATTTTATTTAAAAAAAAATTAGTTCATAATATTATAAGTTACATTAACATTAACGAAAAATAAAAAATTAATTGTACGCATACCTCGATGAGTAAATTCTATTTGCTTGGACAAAAATCAAACAACTACGCGAGAACGAAAATTGAGAGTGCAAAAGATTTAGAGAATTTGAGCATTCAGAAGGAAAATTTTCGTAAACCCTTCACCCCTTTTTATACTACTAAAAAATTTAGCCAACGTAAAATTACAAAGGCTATTTTTTAGCAGTTATACTGTTGGCAACGAAGACGATATGCAGACGACGATATGAGATGCGAGCCTTTGACGCGATGACGACAAAGACGATATGCAAACGACGGTGAGGGACGACGACGGCTGACGATATGCAATTGTCGCTTCGATGGGTTCGTGGTTTTCGAGCATGGCGAGCCAGCTTGTGAGCCCGAGAGGGCAAGCGAGGATCGCTTGAATGCTAATAGCACAAAGAAGTAATGGTGCAATTGTAGTAGGTTTGGCATTCATTTGTTTTTGGCTGCTTCATTAGGATTGTTAGGCGTGGTCAATTTAATTCGTTAGTTTTGTGAGCTGAATTTTCTTGCTATTAGCTTGGTTAAGTCGATTTGTCCATCGCCTTTATTTTGAAAACTTCGACAGTCATGCAGTGTTAATTTGCAATTTGTTATGATACAACTGCTAAAAGTTTCTTATGATATTTGTGAGACTCAGTTAGATTCTCAAATAATATTATTTCCAAATATATGTATATATACTAATAAAATAATTTTAACCCCAGCATCCATTGCATTTTGACATTATAAACATTAAAGAATCCTTATAGTTTTGGTAACTAATGGCATGTACATATATACATATAAATGAAAAACGATTATGTATGTGTGGTAACTACTACTCGTAACATTAAAAAAGATGCCCATTAATTACTTTTTCCATTACTCCCTAGTCCCTGAGACTCGCAACAATTTGTACAAATTTGTAGCACCAGAAACAAGTGAACTAATTAAATAAGAACATTGCTCCAATTACAACTTCCTTCGAGATTCTCTCATCGCGTGCTGAAGAGGCTGATGGAGCTCACTTTCAATGGAGTAGCTATCACCAGAAAGCTCTTATCAATCGCCCCTAGAGCTAAGTTTAAGAAAACTTTTATGGATTTATAACTGTATCATTTTAACAAATTTAAAAAAAAAATACTGACAGTGATCTATGGTTACAACATGACGACATTTCTGATATGATTATGTTTTTTAGCACGCTTATCATGGTTGTTTCGATTAGATCAATGGAAATCATCCTCATCACCTCCAGAATATCTGTCCCACTCATTGTCCACGGCAATGTAGACTTTCTTAGCAGGATCTTCTAGGTGCTTGTGCTCGAGAAATAATTGATGGACTGAGTCAGACACTCTCTTCATCTTCTTCGTCCAGAGTTCAAGCTTTCAGTTGATCTCATCTGGTCGTATCCTCAGCCTTGATTCGAATTAACGTCATGAGCTCAGAAGGTGAATTCAACTCTACTCACCTGTTTGAATTCAACTCTACCTACCTATTACTTTATGTATCTTCATAACAATAAAGAAAAATGTGTGTTTTTTTATTACAAATCCATGGTTATTTAGCAAGACTTCTCCACCAAATTCAAATTTAAATACATGTTATTTTAAGAGAATAAATTAGGTTTAACGTAATAAAGAAAGAGAGACCCAATTGTAAGACTAAGTTTGAAACTTTAATGAAGGTCCTAAATTTAAATTAATATAAAAAGTCAGACTTCTCCACCAATCGAATTCAAGACTACCACCAAAAGCCCAAAACAATCTACTAAATCCAGCTTTCGTAGAAAAATCTCTGCTTGAAATTATTTTATTAAGATAACGAATTATTTAGGCCGGAAAAGAAAAAAATAATAATGAAAGTTGAGATGGGCATGAGTCGGTTTTCTCACTAGCCAAAGTCGACGCATTTGGTTTTTGGCTTGGGATTTAGAGCTCGGGTCGGTTGCATTTTCCATTTGTTTTAAATAATAATATTTTAATTGAAATGATTAGAATAACATGGATTTTAAATCAATTTAATGTAAAATTTTAGAAAATAAATAAAAACTACACTTCTGTACTGCAGTTAATAAAAAAAAAACTATTTTTATTAGCTATGTTATTTTTAAGTTTTTATTTTATTTAATATCAATTATAATGGTAAATCATTTTTTTTGGGTTAATTCAAAACTCTACTGGAACTCGTTTGTCAATTATTAAAACTGACTCAAATATAAAAATTAACTTTTTAAGTGACCCGGTCTCATCCAGACGTTACGGGTTGGGTTGGGTTGGGTTGGGTAGGTCGGGTTTGGTTATAGATCCTTGTATAAAATTGCTTAACAGGGAGCAAAAACTGACAATTTACATGCTCACAAAAACTGAACCTTTCTCCCGACGGCCGACAGCCCACGTCTCTGTGAAATGTAAACCCATCCCCTGTTGCCTCAATACTTCAAACGCAGTCCTCTTTTCGCCAACAAATTATTGTTATTTATTTCCCAGGGGTATTATCATAATTTAGCTGCTTTGCAACCTCGCCTATTTCATCGCTGCAGTTTCGGAGCAATCTCTGTAGTTTAATTTCTAATGGCGGGTAAGAGCAAGATTTTGTTCGTCGGAGGTACAGGATACATCGGCAAATTCATCGTGGAAGCCAGCATCAAGGCTGGCCACCCTACCTTCGTTCTGGTCAGGGAGCTCACGCTCACCGACCATGCCAAGCTTCTTATCCTTGACAAGTTCAGGAACTTAGGAGTTCATTTGATTGAGGTGCGTCTATGATTGTGCTCTTATGCTGGAAATTGTTGGGAATCGGGGTTGTCTATGCACAGACAAATTAGATGTTCGTAATACTGGTGCAAACATGCATAATTTATGAATTTTATAAATCATATTCTAATATGAACATATAATAATAATCATTGAAATGTAGGGTGATTTGCAAGATCATGAAGGTCTTGTTAAGGCAGTAAGGCAAGTGGATGTGGTGATATCCACCGTTGGCCATTATCAAACACACCTTCAAGATAAGCTCATCTCCGCCATAAAAGCAGCCGGCAACGTCAAGGTAAAAGCAACGAATATAACCCGTCTGTAACTTTAGATTACGGTCCATTTGATAAAAATGCAGAGGTTTTTCCCTTCGGAATTCGGAAACGACGTGGATCGGATGCATGCGGTTGAACCAGCAAAAACGGCATTCTCAAGTAAAGCGAAAGTCCGGCGAGCTCTGGAGGCGGAAGGAGTACCTCATACAATTGTGTCGTCGAACTTATTCGCCGGGATTTTCTTACGCAATTTGTGTCAGCCGGCAGCGGTTGCTCCGTCGAGAGATAAAATCATTATTTATGGAGGAGGATCTACAAAAGGTAATCTAGTCTTAGGCTTCTTCAGTCAGGTACTTTGCCATTGAAAATCCCGGTTTAATTGCAGCGATTTTCAACGTGGAGGAAGACATAGCAACATACACCATAAGAGCTGTAGACGATCCAAGAACACTGAACAAAATCATGTACGTGAGGCCCCCAGCAAACATCTATTCCATGAATGATCTCATCTCGCTCTGGGAGAAGAAAATTGGCAAAACCATTGAAAGGGTGTATCTCTCAGAAGAGCAGCTCTTCAAAAACATTGAAGGTCACTCTAGGTTTACTCTTGATTATTGGATGAAACTGCCATTAATATGAGCTTATTTGTGCAGTTAATTCTCCTCCACTCGACCTCTACTTATCGGTGGAGCACTGCGTATTTATAAACGGCGAGCAAACCAACTTTGAAGTGGAGGCGCCATTAGGAGTAGAAGCAAATGAGCTTTACCCAGATGTTAAGTACACCAGTGCCAATGAGTACCTGGATCAGTTTGTTTAGGATGCAACATCTCACGTCCTGTGTATTCTGCCGCTGAAATCAAAACCTAATCCAGTGTGTTGGCTAATGCTGTCGTAGAGTATGAAATATATTAGGGCTATCATATTTGTTGGCACGAAAATGTAATCGTTAAAACGCAAGTTCCCGTGTCGCAACGTAGTAATAAAAATATCGATCTCACGAAGACAAGTCAAATCTCTAATTTAAAGAATAAATTACAAAGTATTATAAAGAATAAAGAATAACATTAAAAATTTGATTTTTTGTATCTATCTTCAACTCCTAAATTAAACAGATAATTAAAGTATCTAACCATAACCTAGATCAAGCATAAAAGTAAAATTGGTGGTCGAATTGAGAATTCGTAAGAATCTCGACTAGGACTTTCCGTAAATTGATTTACTTGAACTGCCATCGGCGGGTACTGCAGCATTAGTCACAGCATCAATTTAGTTTCGGTCCGAACACTTAATAAACCGGGGCTGGTGTTGTCTCTATGGTTGGGTTTAAAAACAAGTTCGATTTTACCGCACTAGGTTGGAATGAACATGATGAAAACACTCCTAGCTAAACTGTGTCACTCGATCTAACCACATAATGGTTTTAATACACGTCTTAGCAACACGCAAGGGTGTATTGTCGTGTTGCCCTATATAATATCAATGCAAAACAATAATTCAATCGCGCAAGGTTGTATTGTCGTGTTGCCCTATATAATATCAATGCAACACAATAATTTTGTAAATAGCACTTAGCAATCGCGCAAGGTTGTATTGTCGGGATTGCTCGAGAAATAATCACAGCAAAGCAAAGATATATAAGCTCTTATTAAAACGAGTTCTAAAAGATAGCATGCAATTTCATTAAGCAAATCAATATATGAAAAATTCTAATTTTAATTCAAACGAAATAGTTCTCTAATAACTATCAAGAGTTCATATAATTCACGGAAGTTAAAACGAAAAGCAAAGGTAGAGAATTTCAGTCATCGCCGTCAAAAGCCGTTGGTCGCACAGCCTCGTTCCCTCGTTGTCATGATCGCCGCCGTGAACCTCTTCTTCGGATTTACGCCTGAAGCTTAATCGTGAATCTTGTTCTCTAATTTTGGCACACCCAATCTGTGGTATTCTCGTTCCTTTATGTAGACTACGTGCAGCTCGAGCAGATTTAGGAAGATGTTACGATTTGGAGGAAGATCTGGGTCGGTTTGGAAAGATGTTGAGATTATGAAAGATTTTTAAATCTTCAAAGATATTCTTGTTTTCAAATTTGATTTTGAATTAATTCTTTCTTCTTTTTCGTGATTCTTTCAGCCTTTATCTGCATTAATCTTTTAAATTTGCATAGAAACAAAAATCCCGTGATAATAAAATATATGAAATATCGGGCAAAATAACGTAAAAACAACTTCACTGATGTGGTGGCATCGCTGCAGCATTATCCTTAAAAATCTGATTATTTCAGTTAAATCATTACTGATTCATAACAATTTGACCATTAAAATTTCTTGAATATTAAGTCTTTTTGAGACTTAACAATATTTTAGTGAACTGATATATTTTTATTACTCAGTGTGTTATTATTTGTTGTGGTTTAATACGTATAACATGCCATTTAAGACTGGTCCTTTTTTACTAAAGTTCTCTCGCTCTAACTTCATTTCTATCTCTCTACTTCATCTTAATCTTCCTTAACTCTTATTTTCTCTATTGGCCAATTATCCTCGATGCCCAAATTTGCGAAAAGTGGTGCCGTCATTTCGTACCTTAACAAGTTTCGCAGTGGGATAATCGAACTGACCAACGAATGATGGGGGGCGAAGCAAAGCAAATAATCACATTTAAATAAGGCAAATAAAACAAGGAAGGACGACAGCGCACCATACGTAGCTGTTCTTGTCATTTTTAATGGAGGCTCAATGTTTGCATGAGGGCGAGGACGTCCTTCCAGCCCTATTAAGTAAAAGAATATGGTTTTTTAAATTGGTCATTTGAAGTTACAATTTTTTAAACTAAATTTCGTTATCAATGTGGTTGGTGTGCTCTTCTTTGGGGACATTGAATCATTTGAGTGAGTCATTTATTGCTTTCATTGAATGTGTTGGAGTCTAACGAAGATTTGACAAATGAGTTTAGTAGGAAGAGCTTTTTGCCTTGCATCCATTGCAAAATTCACTAGCGAAACTGAAGAGTCTATCTCCTAGTTTGTTTTTAGGAGAGTGCTTAGTATCACGGTCCTAATTTCAAAAATCCGTGCAACACCCAATATCACGGTCACGATGGTTAGCCTAAGAGTGTGCCAGTGGCACTAAGTGTCAACATCGTTAGAGCGAGCTTTTTGTCTAACGAGCGAACAAACATACGAGTTTATCCGACACGAGCGTCATGAATATAGTACGAATAAAGAGAGTGTGTTGCAAAGAGCTTGTTCATTAATTACTAGCAAAATTACAACTTTTGGTTGGGGGTCTTTATACGATCATGCCTCTCCTCCTAAAGTGCAATCCCGGTCATATTAGCTATAACAACAGTAAATGTGCTATGTGGCTAAGGAGTCACTTTTTACAAAAACATAGAAAATAAACAAGTAAACAGGAAATGAAACTAAAGGTGTGGACGGCCATGGGCAACGGGCCTTGGCAAGTCTTGACCTTGACACTAGATCTTGACATTCTCCCTATTTGAGCTGTTGACGCCCTCGTCAACTTTGTTTCTGCTTATGTTGGAACTCCTTGATTTTCTGTGCGAAATCTTCCAAGTCTTGAACTCTCTCCCATGAGACTTCGTCTTCTCCTTGCCCTTTCCACTTGATCAGGTACTCCTTTTAGTTGCGATGGCCAACCTTGACGCTTCTATCTGCGAGAACTTCCTCAACTTGCTTCTTCTTTTGCTTGTTGAGGATGATATGTGGCCTCAAAACTTAGTTTTTTTCCATGTCTCCTTATCTTGGTGACACGACTTTAGGTTGCTCACATGAATGACATGGTGGATCTTGAGCCATGAAAGTAGATGAACTTTATAGGATGTTTTTTCGACATTATTGATGACTTCAACTAGACCTTTGTACTTTATTATGAGTCTTTTGTCCTGCTTTCCCCTAAAGAGAAGCTAATCAGACAATAACTTTACCAGAATAATGTCTCCAGCCTTAAACTCTCTTGGTCTTCAATTTTTGTCAGCACATTTCTTCATGTGTTTAGCAGCTCATTCCAGATAGGATCGAGTTAGCTCCGTATTCTGCTTCCACTCCTTAGAGAAGTTGAACGCTTTGACAGTCTCGAGGGGACTCATTCTTGTGGAACAACTCTTCTGACAGTTAAAACGGAACTGAGCCACATCTAGGACACTTGGCCAATTCCCCTGATTTGTACTGATTAAGTGTCAAAAGTATTCTTCAGGCAAACTGTTAAAGAGTTCCGACGGTCTATCTATTTCTTTCAACTTCCAACTTTTGAAAGCGCGAGGGTGCCGATTCTGCATCAAGACACCCCGTAATGAAAATTTTGAGGCATCCGCATCCATTTCAAAGTGCTTTGAAACATCTGTCAGTGCAGGCACATGCTCCTGGATTATGGCTTCCTTGAGATCTAAGAACAATTTTTCGCATTGAACAATCCATTTCCAATGAACTCCCTTCTTCGATAACTAAGTTAAAGGAGCACCTCTCTTGAAAATATTTTGACAAACCGTCGATAATAGTTAGCCCGCCTGATGAAAGAACGTAGTTCAGTGACTGAAGTTGGGATCCGCCATTCATTTATAGCCTTTATCTTGTCGACGTTCATACCAAGTCGACCTTGTTCAATGACATGGCCAAAGAATTCAATGTCCTCTGAGCGAAGGAGCGATTCTTCTTCTTGACCGAAAGTTGGTTCCCTCTTAACTTTTTGAGAACCAAATGAATATGGGTCTTGTGATCCTTTAGGATCTCACTGTATGCCACAATGTCTTCGAACGACATTACTAAGAACCAAAAGCTCTGTATCTCGTTATCCGGGTCATTTTAGGCTCGTCGCCTTCATCAATTTTAACTTGATAACAGCCTAATCGTAAATCTAGTTTTGTGAAGTACTTGGCCCTATATAACTTGTTCCAAACTATGACTTGGTTAAGGGCCTGATAATCAATGCACGTCCGCAAGTTGCCATCTTTTTTTCTTTTGAAATACCATGGGTGCTCCGAAAGCTGCCTTCACAGGCCTGATGAATCCTGCCACCAGTAATTTGTCTAGTTGCTGCTTCAATTCAACTAGTTTGAGAGGAGCCATTTGATATGGAGACTTTCCGGGGGGCTTGAATTATGGGATTAACTCGATTTGATGGTCTATGTGTCTTTGAGGAGGTAATGTCATATGGGAGAACACTCAGGTATAAAGTCCTTGACTTTCCCCAAGACTCTTCCAACAATTTTGGAGAAACTATTACTTCCTTTTCTTTGATAGTGCTTGACAAGACAATGACATATGCATAATCATTATTCTTTAGCCCTTCCTTAAATTGCATTGCGGATATTATCTTTGTGTTCCCTGTGTTTGGTTGTTTTAGTATTACAGGGATAACTGTTGGAATTTTACTTGCGATTACCAAGCATTTTGCTGATGGAATCGGGATGATTTTGTACTCTATCAGAAACTCCATCCCTAGTATAAGTCGAAGTCATCTATTTGTGCTACGATCAAGTCTATTAAACTAAACCACGAGCCAATATTCAACTACACCCTTCTCACAACGCAAACTATGGGCATTGCTTTTGCATTTACAGTTTTTATCTTGCCAGCATTCCTTTCTACCCTCAAACCCAAGCGACAAACTTCTTTCTCTGTGATGAAGTTATGGGTAACTCTCGAGTCTATCATTGCGCCCTTTGTAGGCTTGTTATTGATGTACGAATCAATGTACATCAGTTTTTTGTCAGGACTTTTCTTTATTTCTTCCATTTGTTGCTGAACTGCTCACAAGAAGGTTATTGTCCCAACTTTAGCAAGTTCGATCGGCTCTTCCTCAACTGTTTCCTTAGTTGGGTTATCACTATTGATTGAAGCTTGCAAGGATGTAAGAGCTGCGTAGTGTGGGCATTTAGCTACTCTATGTGGGCCTTTGCATAAGAAGCATGACATAGGCTGATTAGGCGGTCTCTGATTACCAACGTTCCTTTGCATGTCGTTTGCTTCTCTCAGGGCAAACGTTTTCTCATCACCCGACACAACATTCGGCTTTCAGAATTTTGTTGGGCTAGCACTACTACGTTTGTTCTTCTTTATTTCTGAACTCTCACTAGAGTAATCAAACAATCGCTTAGCAGCAGCGAGGACACTTGAAGGATTTTGTACTCTTTGTTCGTCTAGTTTTGTTCTGACCCATGGTATCAAACCTTCACTAAAAGTGAAAATCTTGTCCTTCTCAGACATATCCCTAATATTGAGCATGAGGCCCCAGATTTGCTTCACGTATTCTCGAATGCTAATAGTTTGCTTTAGTTCCCAAAACATTATGCGTGCATTGAACTCGACATTTTCTGGAAAGAATCGGTCTTTCAACTGTCTCTTAAATTCTTCCCACGTATCGATCACGCATTCACCATTACAAATGTCTTGAAATTTTGATCTCCACAATAGCTTTGCATCGCTAGACAGGTCCATCGATGCTATTGTCACCTTAGAGTCTTCTTCTGTTCTCGTAGCCTTAAAATATTGTCACATATCAAAGATAAAATTGTCTATTTTTTTGGCATCACGAGCTCCCCCATAATAAGGTTCAACGTCACGTTGATCTCAGCGATCTCCACCTTGAGAGAATCAAACATGGTTTTGAAACTCTCAGTCAGGTGGCCAACATCCTCTAACAGACGAGAATGAGCTGCATCAATGTCTTCGGTATTGCATCAATTCTGTTGTTAACAGCACCTAGTTTACCAGAAAAATCTTTTATTTCCTTCATTTGCTCCCACAAGAGTCGAATTTCATCTGGTATTTCTTGCATTTCCAACATCCTTCCTTCCAACTCGAGGATTCATTCGAGTTGTTCGGACGAGGAATTCGTTCTTTCCATCGAAACTTTCTTCAACATTGTTTTTTTACAATTTGAGCCAACTAGGCTCTGATACCAACAATCACGGTCATACTTTTAAAAGGCCGTGCAATACCCAATATCACGGTCACGATGGGTCAGCCTACGAGTGTGCTAAGGGCACCGAGTGTCCACGTCGTTAGAGCAAACTTTTTTGTCTAACGAGCGAACGAGCATACAAGTTTATCCGACACGAACGTCATGAGTACAGTGCGAATAAAGAGAGTGTGTTGCAAAGAGCTTGTTCATTGAATACTAGCAAAATTACAACGTTTGGTAGGAGGTCTTTGTGCGATCATGCATCTCCCCCTAAAGTGCAATCCGGGTCATATTAGCTATAACAACAGTAAACGTGCTATGTGACCGAGGAGTAACTTTTTACAAAAACATAGAAAATAGACAAGTAAACAAGAAATGAAACTAAATGTCTGGACGGTGATGGGCAACAGGCCCTAGAAAATTCCCGACCTTGACACTGGACCTTGATACGTAGCATCAAATGACTTCCTAGTGTTTCAACTACTCAGTTATAATAGATATAAGTCTTTTAGAAATAAAAGAGTGCTTGGTACTATCAAATACTAAATGTACCATAGTATTATAGAAACAGAACGTACCATCCATAACACCTTGGCCGCTCTCATGTTTAGAATTCTCAGCCTCTGTAACTAAATATTATTGATCTTGGAGACTTAGAAGTTGAAGCATAATTTTCCACTAGTCCCAACTTTTGATTTTTGATTATTTGGGTTATCTTTTCTCAGTGTTCATTTTATCTACGGTTTGACAAATATATGTACTTGGCGATCTACCATCATAGGGGTGTCGATGAATTGACCGCTCTTGTTCTAAACTCTTTCCTCATCCTTGAAAATTATATTTCCTACAAAAATTTGATCTATAACTCTGTTAGATTTTTATTTTCCATATCGTTCTTCCAAATCGACTCTTCGAGATGCAGTGATTACATTGAGAGAAAAGCTAAACTTCAAAGCTCCTATTTTAATGGCGAAAGTATTGGCCTCGGACTCATTCTAAAATTTACTAGCTTTTCAATGGGGTCCATCTTCATGAGATATTGTGACAACTCTATAAATCCTCCATAATATTCCAACACTGCTAGGCCTCCTTGCTTCAAATTATCGTATGTTTGACATTGTAGTAGTTTTTTTTAATATAATTTTGAACTTCTCCGATGCATATTCTCCATTTGCCAATCTATTTTAATAGAATTCCACCACACATCAGTCATATTCTCAAAGTAAAACGTTGCAACTCTAGCTATGTATTCAACAAGAGTTCCAATTGTCGTCGCGTTCTTCTACATTTTCCTCAGCCAACTTTCAACCTCTCGTGGATTTGCACCCCCTCAAAGATTGGAGGCCTAAATTCCCAAGTTGGATAAAGAAATCTCCACGGCGCATCTCATAAATTTTGATTTGCATACATTCGTGATCCATCCCATGAATTTGAATTCGAATAGTCATATCGTGCAGCAAGTGTGCACGACGAAACAAGAATTTAAAGCATTCCTAAACAAAGTACTTAAGTTATATATATATATTTGACTTAATCTATCAAAATTTCCGTCATGCCCCATAGGGTATTCACGACGAAACGGGGAACCACGAACGGAGAAGTCTTCTGTGATTGAATTCGGTGTTGACGAAGGTCACGTGGAAGCCATGGAAATGGAGCAAAGGATTTACGTGACCTTGAGCAGGATACGCTCTCTGCAACTGAACCCATCTCTCTCTGTGTATCTCTATTCTCTGTGTAATGGGTATCTCTCATTTCATTTGTTTCTTTGAATGATGTCAAGGTAGACGATGAATGTAAATCAACATGTTCGTCGTTTCTGATATTGTATGTTTTGCAAACTTTGATTCTCCTCCATAGTTGAGGATAATTACCCTACGTCTGATAATTTTGCTTGATTTCATGTTTCAGAACTGACCCAATCAATTTTGATATGAGAGCAAGAATTCAAATTGACACGCAACTCGCAATCGATTTTTCTAACCCGAATAAAAAAAATTGGTTCGAGTTGGTCTTTTTGGTTTGGTTCATTAATTTTTTTTAAAAAATTAAGTCAACCTAAATTTTTAGAATACATAAAACAATTTTCTCGATCATACCCTAAACTTTCGATTTTGGTTTAACCCTTCAGGTTGGTTCGGTTAGCCCGACCCTACCAGTAACAAATTACCAGATAAATAAGCAAATATAATTAAATAAGTCTGGAGGGAAATGTTAAAAGCCTGATGCGAATGCACTTCAAAAGCAAAAACAGCACTGATATGACCTTTTGTCATGGCATGCTTGGTATTCTTCTCTTTTCAAAACTATTGGAAATCTCAAAAAGTACAACAATCCACATAAATTAGTAAATTTTTAGTGTTTAGTATAAATGGAGAGAGATTCAACCATGGATCCTTGGAGACCTGATAGAGTGGTTCAAGCCCTTAGCCTCTTTGATGGAGCTATAGTGCGCTTTCTATTTGTCATTGGCTCTGAGCCGGAAATCCTTAGCTCAATCACTCTGTATATTCACCCACAACCCAAACTATTATTATGATTATATTCCAAATCTAGTTAAGGAACCACGGTTCCATTTTCGAGCTGAACTGGACCGTGCAAAGTTAGCATGCAGTTCTAAAAATACAACTAACATAACCCAACATTAAACATTTAATGACTGTGTTTGACGCATTGATGATCGTTCAAAAACAGCTACTGCAAAATCATTGAAGTTAGAAGGTGAAAAAGTCTGAATCCAACACTGAATCCAACTCACAGAAGGGAAGGGAATCTAGTCCTGCAAAATTTTATACCCTCTTGTTTCATCTAAGCCTCAACATCCTTCTCCTTTCCTTTCCTTACATGCTACACTCATTATTCTTATATTAATTAATTCATCTTATTTAAAAAAAAAAATCAATTTCTAAGTCATTCATCATACTTTCCTGGTCTCTGAAAGTGGCTCTTCCAGCTTAAGCTCTCAGATTTTGCATCATCGTCTTCTATGCTGTCACCAACCGTAGTCGAAGTTACTCCATTGCAGGTTAAGTAGAGAGGACCTTGAGGTGAGCCAGACTGCGAAATGCTAGCGTTTATGGACTCACTATACCCCTCTTGGGATTTATACAAGCCTTCTAAAACAGCTGCAGTGCCGTTTCCATGATCTGAAGCTGAAACTTTCCGGCTATGAAGCCGGTATTTCTGCATAGACAATAAAATACTATCTTCTTCAAAATTTTCAAATAGTAGTAAATGTACGTGTGACAACCCGTTCGAAGGAGGATGTGAAGTTGTGTAATCATACCTGAGTTCCCCGTTTTTAACCAACTCAATGTGTTTTGGAACCAAATAGGAAGGTGAGGAACGGAGATTTTACCTGTAAGTGACTCTTTACTTCATCGTTTGTCAGTCCATCAACTTGCATGAGTTCTCTAATTTGTTTTGGAGTTGCCACTGCAAAGAAACATTCATTTTCTAAGAATCAAATGGAGCTAAAACTCAAATCCTCAGCACATTCTATACCATTGAAAATGAATCAATGAAATAAGAAGATTAATATCATTTCATATACTTTAGCTCGAGTTCAATGTTGACCTTGAGAATTCCCAATTTGTTCCAAGGCATTTATAAATCTGCGGTGCAACTCCGGTGACCAGCACCTCCTTCGCTTGCGGTACGTTTGATGCTGCTGTCCAGTGAGTAAACTGGCTGGAAAATGCACAGTACCATTTGAATTCGATTCTTCCTTTGAATTCCTGATTCCTTGGGTGAAAAGAGAAAGACATCTGAATGTCACTTGCTCCTTGTCTTTCTTCCTGACTGGCATTTCTGTTAGAAAAGGTGTCTTTGAAGGGACTAAGGACTTCCCTCCATACTCATACATACTTGATTGAATAGAGTTTTTTGTTGTCAAACTATCTTCTTCTTCATTTCTCTGGCAACAACAAATGCACTAAAATACTTAATAATCAAATTGATTTCAGTCTAACAAAGAATCAAATCAACCATTACCCTTTTGAGGCTAAGTTTAAATGGTATCTTAGTGTTTCTACCTTAGTTTCAAATTTAGAGGTGGGATAATTATCGGAGTTCCAGAGCTGCACGGAGCTCATCCAATCAATCTTATCTCGGCAGCCTTTCTCTTTCTCAATTTCTTTCTCTTTCTCAGGTTCTGTTTTCGAAAACAGCTCCAAAAGTGGCTGACCATCTTGGCCTGCTACTTGGGATGACTTCTCCTTCAAAGCTCGAATTGCTGATCACGTGCAACACAAACAAGAGAACTCAATGATATAGCTCTATGCGCAGTGATATTTAATATTTTATTTCACCCCAAAAAGTGGCAAATAGATTGAGAAAAACAAAACAAAACCCCTCATTCTTCACCCTGCTGAACCATCCAAATAAATTTACCCGGATGCAGAATCAAACCCTCGAAGAAAATTGAAAGCAAACTACCCTTTCACAAGTATGTAATTCGTTAACAAACCCAGCTCCTACAATAAAATTTATTTTCTGAAAAAGAAAGAAAATCAATCTAACCATCATTCAACAGACACATGCAGAGAGGTAGCTCTCGTTTAAACGCATCGATCTTCCTCTTTTCCTCCTCTAATCGCTTCACAAATTCATTGAACTTAGATACCTTATCAGAAACATTTCCGATCGTCGATAAATCGTGGAGAAAATCGCCGATCGTCTTAGGTACGAAGGTGGGCTTAAAATCCAAGCTCATTTCTGAATTCCCTCACTATCTCTCTCAGAACTAGGTGATTCTTTCACTTTTTCTTCGTTCTGCGAAAATCGAGGACGATTGGGAGCTTAAAGCATCCGAATTATACACAGTGAGCGTCTACGCAGAACGAAACAACAGCTGCGGAACTCCATAATATAGGAGGAAGGTTTTCGCTGGTATAGAAAACCAGAGTGCACAATGGAATATAGAGAAGAAACGAAAAGAAGCCCAGAGAAAGCTGAAATGAAAAACGCGAGAATTCGGATCGAGAGGAGGATAAAGAGTTTGGACGTGGGTGTGAAATGCGCACTTTCGCGTCGTCGCGTCTTGCGTTTCCGAGCGGCACGGCCTGACTCACTGGGCGAAGTCGGTCCATAAATGCGGACTTTATTTCTGCCAAAACTACCCTTGTTCTAGAAGTCAATAATTGAAAAGATTTCAATAACTAAACTCAAAATTTGCAAGAAAATACCATTACCTCGTTAAAATTGAATTTAGGGCTTATTTTGTCACCGACAATAATCATTCGATATATTAAAAATATAAATTAAAAAAAAATTTAATGATACTTTTCAATTTGAGAAAAACAATAAATACAAAAGAGAATCAGGAGGGGACTAATGTGATGCTAGAAGTATTAGTCTCAACCCGCACGTGTATAGTTCAATCAGCTCAGAAATAGTAAATTGAGTACAAGAGTCTAGGTTTAACGTCTGTGATATTCTAGTGTGAGATTATTACCTTCAATGTTGAGATAATTCCTTGGGATATCAGGTAAAAGCTTTTTATCTCTGTGTCGTTGAGTTATCGTGATTTAATTCTTTCATAAATTGTCGGATCAAAATGTGAGAGCAAGAATTTTTTTTTTTGAATACAAAAAGTATTAGTCCCATCAACGTCTGTATAGTAGAGGATAAGGAATCTACAGAAAGGGGGGCCACAATTTGGACACAGCCGGAGATTTCATTTTTCACATCCATTTATACATTACCCTCAAGTAGCTTAGTTTATTTCAATAATATAATTCGAAAAGTGACAGCGTAAAATTAATGGAGAAAGAGATACCTTGCTTTGCGAGGGTAGACAAAGTACACAACCACTAATCCTTTGTCCTCCTCAGATGACCACATGCTCATCATGTCATACTCCTGCCTCCAAACCATACCCAATATGAAGTCATCTAATACTATGGTGTGCACGTTTAGCTATTAAATTACGGGATATTTTCCGCCAAAACTTTATAGTCGGGTATGTTCTTTCATTCACATCTTAACAAATTTTTACAGTAAGATCTGTTGATTACGCTCTGAATTTTTATTTAACGATGGCAAAGAAATAAAGATTACATATTGAAGTCTACCATATGAAGCACAGTTAAGGACAAAGCTTCATCCAATGAAAAGGACCAAGACAATGAGCCTTGGGATTAGAGTAGGAAATCAAAGGGTGGATCAACAATAATTCTAGTCTATTTTGTGGGCTCCTTCCGCGAAGAATCTTGGGTACTAAGGCAACTAAAATGGGTATATCCAACTTTTTGATATGGGGACATTAGGGTCGTTTTCTACTTTTTTGGTGTAAGATGAAGGAGAAGTTGTCGAGAGCCATTATTTGTTGTTCTCAATTGGTGCTTGCTAGAATTCCACTCACCGTCTCCTCTTCTACAAACCCACTTCATTTCTTTTCATCATCATGCCACAAGGCTCTACTCCTTTTTCTTCCCCTTCCTTTTTTCATCACCATAAGCCATGCCCCTCCTTAACCCTCCATTTTCTTCCCGATCAACCATGTCATATCTATGTATAAAATCTGATACCTCACGATATTTTTGATAAATAATATTAGTTTTACTTTCTTAACATGTTCTCTTATTATTTACACTTACAAGTTGAACTGTGATTAGTATAATTAAAATACATTTAATATATTATAATGAAAATAATTATGTATTATATTTACTATATCAATCACGACTCGACACGTTAACGAGTACAAATATACCAAAAAAAGTAAACCTAACATTACTCATATTTTGAAAGTTGCATACACCATTTTTTGCACTGTCTAATTAGAAAAAATTACATCTAGCAGAAAAGGCATCTAATCAGAATTAGTATATGGGTCTATCTTATTCTTTCTTGCGCTTCACATGAACAAAGCATATAGTAATAGCATATGCTTGAAAGCAAGAGCACTTTTGACATTTTCTTGAGAAATTAGATGTCCGGACAGAACGGAATTGTATGTGTTGGCTATAGATTCCTTGGTAGAGAGAAAAAGAATAGGCAAAGATGATGAGGTGAGGAGAATTGGAGGAAAGAGAAGAGGAAAACATGGGGGAGCGGACCTGTTTGAACCGGGTCGCCGCATTTGGACGGAGGTGCTTTGAGCATCTTTTTGAATAATGGCTAGGCCCCGCCATTCTTTCTATCCAAGATACTCCCTTTGACAAATCTCTCTCTTTCTCTCTCTGCATTCCAAACATGATGTCTCCATTTCACTTGAGCAATCATAGGATGCATGTGTGAGCAAGATCACGCACTCTATCCTGCAAGCAAGAGTCTCAACAAAATGGCATACCATCAATGAACAACACATCTTGAGAAGAAGCATGACGCTCGGACATTTGAATTTGTTACCACTACAAGATCATGAAGAGCATTAGAACAATACTGTCATTCCAACTATTGTTCCAGGCTTATTGCCCGACAATTCACATCCATAGAAGCCAAACTCTAGGCTCGCTTTCCAATTGTTTGATAAAAGTAGTGCAAGACGAACCGGTACATTTTCATGCATGTAAAACTAGAGCAAGACAAACTGGTTCAGTTTAATTTTTGGATCAATTTTCGAGTCTATTTGAATCGAATCGATCAATTTTTAGTACAACCAATAACATGTAGGGGTGCGCAAAATCAAACCGAACCATAAAATTAGACCAGAATCGATGCATTTTTTCTGGTTTTAGTCGATTCTGCCCCTATATCGGTTCCTTCATGCGTGGTAAATATAGTCGGGTCGATTCCATATCTAACGTCGTAAAACCATCAAACCTTGACTAAAATGTTAAGTCATTATTAGTTGAAATTTCTAATTTTTTGTTTTTAGAAATTAATTTCATCATTGAAAATTTTATATAACTATGACATATATTAAATCATAATACTTTATCAAATAATGTTAATTTCGTTTAAAATTTCGTCAATATTTTGAATTTGAATTTGGTTATGTTAATTATTTTTTGTAAGAAATAATATGTAATGTAAAATACCAGAACTAGACCAAAGTTAGAGCAAATATATATGGTCCAGTTATGATCTTGTTTGTTTTTATTGGGCTGGTTTTAGCTTGTACGTTTTGAGACCAGTTTATGATGCGGTCCTAATTCAAAAAGACTGGCACTATTACCAACTACGAACATTCCTAATAACAAGTACAATTCTTGATCAATCTCACAAACACAATGTTAAGAGGAATAAAACATTCGTCGAAAGCAAAGACCATGATATATTGTTCATAGCAGGGATTGAGTGTCTATATCTATTGCCATTCTAAGGGGAAACAGTGATCATACATACCTCTAGTAGAGTTGATAAAAGAGTTTCAAAATCTACCCATCAAAAATATACACTAATACTTGAGCACCCATGATTTGCTAATCCGTTTCATGATCAGGGGCAGGGGAATACCAGGCAGGATATCTCCCTTTTGTTCTCAGTAATCTGGTGAATGAAGAATCCGGCATTCTTGCCCGTTCTTCCTCCTCCATCTCCTCCGCCGATTTCGGCAATCCATCTGGTATCGGGCATTTTCTTTCCTTTTCATTAATGGCGGCCATGGCCGTGCTTGATGTTTCTCCATTTTTCTTATCCTTGGGCATTGATGCAATGCCGTGTAGACATCCTATCAGTGATTTCAAGCCCCCCGCTTCAAGAATCAACTTCTCTACGTCTTCTTTCGGTGATTCCTTCTGTAGAACACAAAGCTTTGTTGAATTTATACTCTAATTCGTGGATGAGAAAGTACGAACAGAAAACTTAGCCGGGTGAACTTTGTTGAATTTTGTTTGTGATCAATTCATTTCAAATTATTCTAAACTGAGATTGTTCGAATCTTACTTCGATGTCTTTCAGCTCAAAATATACAAGATTTCTTCAATTCGTATTCTAGTTAGTCGATGAGAAATTATAAACAGACAACTTAGCCGGATAAACTTTGTTAAATTCTGTTGTTCAAGATGAATTCATTTGAAACTATTCTGGACTGAGATTGATTGAATTCTTACCTCAATGTCTTTGAGCTCGAAATACGCTCTCCAGCAGCTATAAGAGTCGTCTCCTTCAAGCGTCGAACAGTACTCTTCAACAGAGCAAACAAATACAAGATCAATAACCACAGATCCAAATTCGAAAAGTCAAGAAGACAAGAAAACTCGTCAGTTCAGGAATCGATCTCAGGAGAATTGGGGAAAAGGAAGGCGAAGAACACGGATCGAATGTAAAATTGAACTCACCGGTGAGCTCTTTCTCCGATTTCTCGATCAAGGGAGGGTCCTTGAAGGCACGGTCGAGCTTAGTCCGGCTAAAGGGCTCGAGCTTGGGAATGTAAGCGTGGTTTCTGGAGGAGCAACGAACGGGGGAAGCCAGTGTTGACGAAGATCTGGAAGGGAGAAGATCTTCGGATTTGAGAGGCAGAGAGTGAGAAGAATATCGGAGCATGGAAGAGTTGATCATGGCTGCCAAACAGAACCAATCAACGCCTCGAAGAGATCAGATAAGATTAACGATGGCGAAGAAGACGGGTTTTTATAGCGCAGAGGTGAAGTTGGATAAGGATCGGATATTTTATTTTATGAATTATTATTATTGGCTTTATATCGGCCGTTAGATTTCTTTTGTGAAAGATTGGATGATTTGCATCGTCCGATTCGTAGAGCTTTTTGGGTTGGAAAATAAGCCTGGGGACCTAGTCCGCTACACAAAAGGCGTACTTTAGATATTTCAGATCCGGATATTTTTGCTCGCGTGGACTAACATAAAAATTATTTAGTGTTTATATAATGCAAATTTTTGGGAGAGTCTCGGGTCTATCGTTGGGGTTCGTCCCGGGGTTCAGAGTCGATCATTGGGATTTCAGAAAGGGTTACGAATTTGGGGATTTCAAATTTTCGATTTGGAATTCGATTATAAACGGCAATCCGACATTCAGATTGGATCGGATCGCCTTTGAATCCGATAACGATCCGATCCGATAAACAATCTGAACGTCGGATCGAAACTCGACTTTGCCGACTAAATACTGTTGTCCAATCTGACTCGATCTGATCCGATCCAATCGGATTGTCGGATTGGGTCGGAGCCGCCCAGCCCTAGTTATTGGTGTAGTTTAATTGAGTGTATAGAGGTTTAGATATATGTAACAACCATCGTTTATTTAAGAATTATGATTTTAAAATGAAAGTGTTTACGATTTTTCTTTATTATTGTTGGTTACGATTATGAATAATTTGAAGAAGAATACTCTATCTAGGGTGTATCACACCGTGCACCGGCCTAAGTGTTTGAGTTTGATTGGTGTTTGTTTGAAGTCCATTGTTTGATGGTTGCTAGGTTTAAGTAAAGTAATAAAGTAAGTTGAGTTAAATACACTAAATGATTACCTTCAAGTAAGATTTGGTCGACCCCAGGATTTAGGAGGGGTCGACACAAATGAAAGTTTCGGTCACCCCAGGATCGAAGAGGGGTCGACACAATGAATGATTTCGGTCGACCCCAAGATCAGAGAGGGGTCAACACAATTATAATGCTTTCGGTCGACCCCATGATTGAAGATGGGTCGACACTTTGTTTACCTGTCAACCCCAGGATTTAGGAGGGGTCGACATAGGACCTCCGGAATGCTTTCGGTCGACCCCATGATCGAAGAGGGGTCGACACAACTAGAACTTTCGGTCGACCCCAGGACCGAACGGTCGACACAAGTCGCTCTCGGGAAACACTTTCGGTCGACACAATAGACGAGCGGTCGACACAAATGACTCTGGGGAATAGATTGGGTCGACACAATTGGACAAGCGGTCGACACATTCATTGAACATGCCGTTGAAAAGTCAGCCAAAACTTGGAGGAATCCGATTGGTGGACATAAATGAAAGATTGATTTTGTTTAATTAAGAGATAAGAAGGCATGATCTGCCATTTCCCTACCAGCACGACCTCTTATGCCTATCTATTTACTCAGAGTTCTCACGTCTTGATAAGGGAGAAGGAGATTGAGAAAGAAAAGAGGTTATGTGAGAGAAAAACAGTGAGAAAAGTGAGATATCTCAAGAGAGGTCAGGTAGGAAACTCTAAGGCTCTCATGGAAACTGAAGTTCAAGGCAATATTTTTTATCCTCTTAAGTTCTTCTAAGTTCAGTAAGGATAACATGACAATAGTATTTGAATTGGTAGATAAAAACGAGTGATTTCATGCTAAGAGATAAGAAAGAAGTTAAGTATGAACAAAGTTAGAGTTCTGGATATTCGGTTGAGAAGTAGTAGGAATTAGAGTTTGTTTCCTTCATAAGAGTTAGAGTAAACTTTTAGAGTGATTTAAAACCATTGGAATTACTCAATTCAGAATTATGTATAAAAAGTTATGGATGTCGCAAGTCAGTGTACGAAAA
>QAOC01050105.1:124349-261688 GCA_003255005.1 Begonia fuchsioides | reverse complement strand
CGATGACCGACGGGGAGTGATGTATGACACACACAGTTAGAATGTAAAATGTTTTGAATGTTTTGAATGTTTTGAAGATGTAATTAAGATGTATACCCTTATTTTGGTGTGATAGATTACCAATGTTTTGAAAATGAAATGAATGTATTTTGAAGTAATTGTCTTCCGCTGTATGTTTTAAGTTATTAAATGCTTATGTATTTTGATAAAAGGTGGAATAGTAAATTGTTATTCTCAAAGAGTGTATGTACGTTTTTAATTCGACGGTGTTTCTTGTAAACTATTTTATAAGCTAAAGATAGTTTCGAAAATTTAAAGAAAATGAGTTTTTCACCTAAGTAAGTAAGTAAGTGAGTAAGTAAGAAAGCAGTAACGGACCGGTTCTCGGGTTGCCACCGAGCAAGTAAAGTAAAGTAAAGTAAAGTAAAGTAATTGAGAAGCGCAGCGGGTGGCGACTCGGGAATTGGGTCGTTACAATATATCTGTTGGCAGAAGAAATCAGCCTTTCTTTATCCTTAATAAAATTTAGGCTAAATATCAATTTATTCACTAAATTGTACAGATAATTATAATAATACTTTCAATTTTAAAAGTCGTGAATCAGGTCCAACTTTGCTATAATATCAATAAACACATTATCTTAAGATTTTTTCATTAGTTTTAAGATATTTATCAAATTGGTTTGTAATTTTAGTTAATATGATAAATTTTAATGATTTCCGAAGATATAAAAAGAGTCGTAATAATAAATTTATATTTTTGTGACAGTCAGTATCACAAATTAATTGATGAAGTATGTTAAATAAGTTGACCTAAATAGTTAAAATCAAAGAAAATTATAGTGACAATGTTCAATTTGTAATACTAAAAAAAAAATACCTACTTTTACGATAAATTAAGTTAATTAATTGAATGAAGAAAGATGAAAAAACTAGTGTTAGACAATTACCATAAACATAATAGTAGGTGAAATTACACTATATGCGTTAAGCATATAGTGTAATTTCCACCTTACTTTTCCTCCTTAATAAATGATATTATTTACATAAACCTTAACCAAAGAATATGATCATATATAAATATGATTTTATAATTTTAAGTATATAAGCAATAAAAAAGTGACATGTGTCCCTATTTGATTAGTCACTATTATGATTAAAGCATAATTAGTGAGTGATTAAGGGCAATTAAGGTTTGTGAACCATGATTAATTAAGTTTTTTTAAGGATTAACTTAGTACTAATATAGATTAATTAGTTAAGTTAAGTATGTTTTCAAGACACTAATTAAGGTATTTTAGCAATTAAATGGATAAATAAGGATGAAATAGTAAACATAATATGATAAGTTAGAATGAAAGGTAAATTCATCTTAAAGTCTATCTAAAAAAGGAGAGAAATGACTGATGATCATCCATTTTCGTTGTTGTAGAGAGAGAAAGGGAAAAAAGGAGCAAAAAAATGAAGAAATGGTTTTCGAGAGAGTGAGTGAAAATTGAAAGAGAATGAGTTGAAATTAGCTTCTAAACCTTTGAGGAAAAGTGTTCATCTCATAAAAAGAATCTATTGAGCTAAGAATAATGATGTTATGAAGTGATAAAAATACATTAATTATGTGTTGTCTAATTGCTAAAGACCTAAGGTAAGTAATGCTACGTTAGTGTTTTGCCTCCTTGGGCTTATACCATGTAGTGTTAGGTTATACTTGTTTCTTATGATATAAAATTCTTAATGATGAGATAGAATATGTTGAATGACAGTATTTAGATCGAAGATATGTTTTGAAGTATTAAGTTTGATTGATTTATGATGAGATAAATTATGTTGCAATCATGTTAATATCACAATAATTTTCTTTTATGTTAAAATAGAAAAAATATATGTCCTTAGCAATTGTGAACTAGTTAAGCTAATATAGCTTACGAAATGAGATAGAATACGATGATCTCACCTATGATGTGATGAATTTTTATGTTTATGTTACACATAATAATGATATGCTAGCTATATACATATTATGTCGTTTACGAGCATCTCATACATCATGTTTTTTAATAAAGTTATGAATTATTTACATGCATGAGATTTCATATGAAATAGAATATCAAAATGGTTGTTTCGGGTTGAGCTCAAATAACCAATGAAAGATAAAGATAAAAGAAAGAAAGAGAAAGTTATTTAAATGTCATTGGGAAGAAGTTTGAGTTGGCTGTCCTGCTAGGTGGACTCAAGTTTGTGGTCTCTCAACTTTTTGAATCGAGTTGGCTGTCCCCGTGGGTTGACTCAAGTTTGTGGTCTCTCGTTCCTTGTCAGAAAGCTCCAATGATAAGAAATTATAAAAATTAAAGTAAAGAAAGACCCAAAATAAAAAGAAAAGAAAATATTTTAAAAATTCATATCATGTTTGCATTCTTGCATTTCATGCTTTACATACTAAGCACTAAGCTCATAAATAAACTTTCAGATGTAAGTGATGCTAACGTTCAGTTGAATAAGTGTTCTCATGATCGTGACTATGTGGCTATTAGAACGATATTGTCGAAGAAACGAACATGATGATTTTTGTTGTAATGTGTTTTAGAACGATCATGCAAATCATGTATTCTTCCAAAAGATATTTTAATTATTAATGTATTTCAATGCTACGTTCTACAAATGCATGATCGAAAAGAAACAAAAATTTATTATCGTTTTATAAAAAGCAAAGTTTAAGAAATGATACGCTACATGGCGTTACACAATTAAATTATGGTAAAGTTAAAAATGTTAATTGAGGATAAAGTTTGAAGTGTTTGGTGTAATTATCCATTAGTTTATGGTATGAATTGATATTTATATTTATTTATTATTTTAATTTTTAAATTCAAATTAAAAGAAAATCTAATGGATATTTTCAATTTTTTTTAAAAATCAATTGGACTGACCCAAGTTATTGAGTTTTGTGGTTAGTTTTTTTTACGCTAAATCTAGATCTGAAAAACTATTTTGTCGGTTCATGTCAATTCCGACTCATGCCCGTACCTAATTTTTGTAATTGTTTTCACTTTTTTGCTGGGTAAATTACAATAAAACATCTTAAACTATGGACATATTTACAACATTGTAATTAAAACTATATTCGATTATAGAATTTTGCTTGAGACTGTCAGATCTTAGTGGGCTCGAGTTTTCTAGAGACTTGCGTTAGCAGTTGAGATCGGGGCGTGCATGTTTTCGAGTAATGTCTTTGGTTTTAGAGCAGAAATCTTCGTACATCAAGCCAGCATTGCCAGAATCGGTTTGTGTTTTGCAGTTAGAATTAGTGCGCTGAAACATTATCTCTAATATTTGGAAGCGTAGGTAAAACTCAGATTAATTGGTCACAAAGATAAAAGCGTGCTTCCTGAGCTGATGTAGCTTTCGATGCACTCCACGTTGTATCTATGTACAACTTTCTTCCTACAATACGTATAAATTCATGCTTCTTGGAATAAATGAAGGTTAAATGTCTCTCTCTCTCTCTTTACCTTAAATAAGTGATTCGAGTCGAGAAATAACGGGATTTCGAGAGGAAAAGGCGTCAATCTTAACTTTTTATTCAGCTTTAGTTCTTTGAAAGCTTTGGAGGAGATTTGTTTCAAATCATGAGTTGCATCGTGTACTGAGTATTTTTTTCATCTTATAAACCATCTTAATTTCAGTTTCACGAACGATATATTATTATTGTAATTTATACACTCTACAGATATTGTTAGGCTCTCACAATCAACATAATTCTGTCATACAAGCTTGAGCAACGTGGGATGACACATATTTCACTCGACATTACTTGACGTGACACGGACGTTTGCTAGTTAAAAAAGCTAACGCTAATCACGTACATGATTCTTAGAGCTTGACTAAATATATTTCACAAACATATTAATCATGTACATGTCCCCGGGAGTGATGTTAATAATTTGCACACTCTTCACAATACATGAGCTTGACTAAATATATTTTATCTAAATGCATTAACAGATAATAACAAACTCAAAAGCGTCATGAATCCAAGCACGCATGAAACAAAAGGAACTGAGATTAGATTTGCAATATGGTCATCTCCATTTGGTGTGCAGGGAAGAGACCCCGGAGCGAGTTGCGTCCGAGATTGTGCACCTCGAACCATGAGTTGAGCACACGGAGGTTTTTGTCTGTGCCGGAAAATGCTAGTTGTATGTTGATATTGCAGTCAAGAGAGCCGCCATTGCCGTGGCATTTCGAGATTGGCACTGCGCAATCTTGGTTGTTTATGCAAACGATGTCCGAGGAAGAAGAGCCCTCGCTGCACTCCTTGCATGGAATTTGCTTCCAATACAGGTTTTGTAAAGTTCCGCTCTCAAACTCAAGCAGCTGTGAAAGCAAGAATATTTTTTTTCAGAGGAAGGTAGAGAGGGAAATAAACATATATCGAGAGAGAGAGAGAGATAATGACGATTGGGTTTACCAAAATGAAATTGGTTATGACCAAAGAGTCATGAGCTACTAGTATTGGGGGTGATCTTGCAGCATACTTTTGCCCAGCAAACGCTACCATGTATCCATCCAGCAAAACCTTTCAAAATACACCAAACCCTATTAAATAACTGGTCAACCAATATCCAAGACACCAAGACAACACCTTAAATTGAGATGTAACATGTAATATCAAACTTAAAATTTGGTCACACGAATTCTAAATAAGTTAGTGTCAATATTAGTGTTTTAAGGTTGTTCTGTGTATCGATACTTGAGTCGCATAACTTTTTGTAATTTTGTTTACTATTGAATTTCTCCTCGGCAAATGATTCTTTTTTAGTTTTAGAATTTTCCCATAAATTTTGGTATTTATGTGTTTTTAGGTTTATTTTCTTTTTTTTCAATTATTCTCAACTTAAACCTTTTCAACGCTTAACATAAGAAAAAACCAAAAAAAGGAGGAAAAGGTGGACGTACTGGATTTATATCTCTATGAATGGAGAGGAAGGAGATCTGATCAACCTTGGGTCGAAGCACAGCGAGTTGGGCGTCATGAGCTGACAAGGAGAGACGAACATCACAGGGTGAAAGCTGGGTCTGATTAAAGAAGAAGGAATCCTTGGTAGAAAATGCAATTCCCAACGTAAATCCATCAGATTTCTGGATTTTCGTATCGAAGCAAGGGCTGAAAACATCATTCGTATCGGCTGCATCTGCAACAAAGATCATGACCGTTGATGTGACGATCATAATCAGGGTCATCGTCTTCCTCCTCTCCGCCATTGATTGCTGACGAGGTCGCATCTGCAATCTGTCGCGGAGACAAAATGCGTTCATCAACTCTAGATACCCATTTGGTTTTCAACTGTAAAAGACAAGAGAAACGACTACAAACATGGAGACAATTACAAGGAGAAGCCATTTGGAGAGTTTTCTGTTAACAAATCACTATTTTCGGACTGCATTTTCAATAATAGCAAATTATTCTACAATTAAACTATTGAATAATGTCATTTTAAATGCCGCATGATTTCTTTAATTTGAACATTAAACTACCTAGTGCATTTCCAAATAATCAGCGTTGAGATTCATTTCTAAAACAATGGTACATTTGTAAATTCTTAAAAGAGAAAAAACTAATTTCGGGTTTCAGTTTTGGGTAAATAGACCGATTTGGGCATAAGTTTTTGAAAAATAAATTTTGGACTTTCCGAACGCATCATGCGTCAGAGTGAGGAATATATCAGACGAATCGTCCCTCACTCGGACGCATCATGTGTCCGAGTGAGGCATAGTATGTGTCCGAACTGCGTAAAACTATAAATTCGACATTTTTTTTCTTACTTTTTACCAAATTAAATTCCTGATTCGCCGTTGGATGTTAGAGGTCGTCCTCGGGTTCCTGATTCGCCATTGCCCATGATTGCACGACATGTCGAATTTCGTTTCCTTTATTAAAGAAGGAAAATTTGTAAACTTCGAGACACAAGGATCACAATTCATTCAAACTGGGTCAAATATCACAAATTCAAAGAATCCAAACTAATTCATCAATCAACATTTAATTTTCAATTAGCTTGTAATTTTTAAAGAAGGAAAATTTGAAAATTTTGAGGCTGTGCATTAAGCTAAAGAATATTTTTATAGTTGAACACTACTTTTCACAAAAGGATCACAATTCATTCAAACTGTGTCAAATATCACAAATTTAAAGAATCCAAATTAATCCATCAATCAATATTTACTTTTCAATTATGTTGTAATTTTTGAAAAAAGGAAAATTTGGAAACTTCGAGGCTGTGCATTAAGCTAAATAATATTTTCAGAGTTGGACACTACTTTTCATACAAGGATGACAATTCTTTCAAACGGGGTCAAATATCACAAATTCAAATAATTCAAAGTAATCCATCAATCAACATTTATTTTTCAATTATGTTGTAATTTTTAAAGAAGGAAAATTTTGATAAAAAGTAAGAAAAAAAAGGTCGAATTTATAGTTTCACGAGGTTCAGACGCATACTTTGCCTCACTCGGACGCATGATGCGTCCAAGTGAGGGATGTTTCGTCTAAACTCTCTCTCACTTAGACGAATGAGGTATCCGAGTGATGCATCATTCGTCTGATCTGTTTCTTACTCAGACGCATGATGCGTTTGGAAAGCCCAAAATTTATTTTTCAAAAACTTATGCTCAAAATTTGTTTACCTAAAACACATGTCCAAATTTAGTTTTTTTTCTCCTTAAAATTAATGCACCCAATTATTCTTTTTAAGTGAATTACTATTTTTTTGGTAATAGTACCATAAATGTGATATGATTGATTGGTTATCCTTTTCCCATTTTTAACAGAAAAACTTGATTAATGAAGAAAAGGTTTGATAAATAATAATTTGTGAAGACTAGTCGATGATGTTTTGACGTTATTAATATTGTTGTTTATCATCATATTATGTTGTTTTATTATTACTGATCGTTATTAATTAATATGAAAGAGTGCAAGGGTCATGAAAGAAGAGAAAAACTGCTGGAGATAGTGGTGTCAAACGAGCGAACCAGCGAGCCGGCTCGCCGGCTCGATACTATAGCAGTCCGAGCCCGACTCGTTTCGCTACAGTACCGAGCCGAGCCTGGCTCGGTAAAAAGCTCGAGCCCATTCCGAGCCCGGCAGGTCGGCTCGCTCGAGCTGGCTCGTAGGCTCGGCAACACCGAGCCAACCGACCCGGCTCGCAAGCCAGCTCGCGAGCTTGCTCGGTAGGCTCGGAATACCTGGAGTGCGGTGAACACTTAGTGTAACAGCGGTCGACACTTAATCGATATTATAATTTTTGTGGGTCAACCGCAGATAGCAAAGAGTCGACCGGTAGACGACAAAGTGTCAACCGACGTTGCATAAAGGGTCGACCGATATAATATAACGGCTAAAATTTTCATATTCAACGGTAACATCCGGTCGACCTTGGAAATAATGTAGGTCGACCGGAGCTAGCTGTTATGAGGGAATTCTATAAATTGTAGGGGTTAGCCGAGAATTTCTTACTGAAACTCGCTGTGCAAATCGCTCTCAACTCATTGCGCTCAAAAGCTTTTTAGCTGTTGATCGTTCTACGCTTCCATTAACCATCATCAACAAATCGGTGAACGGTATTAAATTAGAATTTTTTTAAAAATACTTCATTGTTTATTATGGATTCACCGCCGAAATACGTAGAATTTGAAACGTTTCCGTCTTCCGACGATGAGATGCAAGAAGTTGCACCTATGAATTCGGGATTTTCCGTCGAATTGACACACAAATCTGCACAAGCATCCACGTCTGCCCCTCGATCCAAGAAAGCGAAAACGTCGGAAGTATGAAAATATTTTGAAATCGTAGAAGTGAACGTAGGAACAAAAATAGAAAATATGACACAATGCAATTATTGTGTCAAACATTATGCTTATGAATCCACCACTAGCACAATGAATCGACATTACAAAAAATATCACAAGTACTTGCATATGAAAGATCGTATGCAATTGCAATTAAACACTTTTGGTATTGGAAATTTTGTTTATTCGCATGATAAAATACGAGAATGTGCTGCAAAATATGTGGCACAACGAGAGTACCTCTCGCAATGTTTGATCACGAGAGAACCGTAACATTTATACAACAATACATTAATCCAAGTTTTAAGCGAATTCCTCGCAGTACATTGCGAGACGACATAATAAAATTGTATGAGAAAATGAAAAATAACTTGCTTCTTTTATTTTCACATGCGCTCAAGATGTCAATATGTATTACTTCTGATTTGTGGAGTGCACCCAATGCAGTCGGCTATATTGATGTGACTTCGCATTTCATTGATGCGAATTGACAACTTAATAAACGCATTTTAGGTTTTCAGAGTTGTGAATATCCTCATAGTGGTATCACAATTTATCGATACATTGTTAGTATTCTACAAGAATACAATATAAGAGATAAAAATTTTAGTATTAAGTTAGATAATGCTTTCGCTAATGATGTTTGTATTAATTAATTTAAAAAATATTATTATTTCGATAGTACTCAGTCTTCTCTTTTTCATATGCGAGTCTTCTCTTTTTCATATGCGGTGTGTTTGCCATATTTTAAATTTGATTGTTAAAGATGACATGCAATTTATATCACCGCATATTGATGCAATTAGATGTGCAATTTCTTTTATTTCTTCGTCAAACGCCCAACAACAAGAGTATCGTGAATTTTGTAAGTGGCTAACCTTAAACCTAGAAAACTAAAACCAAATGTTTCAACTCGGTGGAACTCAACATATCTAATGTTAGAAAATGCTAGACCATATTGAAACGTCATTTGTGATTTTATTAGTCAAAAGACACAATATTTTACTTTGGATATTTGTAGTTGTGATATGGCTAATCTATTTCTCGAATTTTTGCAACTATTTTTTGAAGCCACCAAAGAATGCTTGTAATTTATTATCCGACTACACATCTTATGCTTCCGTGGTTCGTAAGATTGACTTTTACTTTTGAAAGATATAAAAAAATTGATGCATTTAATGAAATCATAACTTCAATGAAATTTAAATTTCATAAATATTGGCTTCAAGTACCTTCTATTTTTTTCATTTGCTAGTATTATGCATCCAAAATATAAAATCAAGGGCACAAAGTTGATGCTTGATAAAATTTCGAAGAACCTAAGTTTCGCCCCCGTATGCAGTCCAAACACATTGCGTAGCGACCTTGCTACTTTTTTTGGTACTTGCCAAACTAGATTTTCAGATGCACGAACTCATACTTCGTCCGATGTGGCATCGACGTCGGGTGGTAGTTCTGGTTTCGGAAGACCACTAAATGCTATGGATGCCTTTGACGCCCAACTAGAAAGCGATGTGCATTCATATGCTTTCAATAAGAGTGAACTCGACGTATATTTGGAGTCTCGAGTTCAAATTTCTCGAGACGAGGCATTCGGCATATTAGGTTGGTGGAAATCCAACGCAGTCATGTATCCCGTGCTCTCGAACATGACACAGGATTTACTAATACCGTCTGTCTCAACTGTAGCTTCAGAGTCGGCTTTTAGTGCAGGTAGACGCGTGTACGAGGATCGACGGAGAAGTCTAGCACCGGAGCTCGTGGAAGCACTCATTTGCATGAAGGACTAGAGCGATGCAGTCACGAGGAACCAACAACGAGATGACGCACTTGCAGAGGAGTTCAAGAACTTGGAATTTGAAGACTAGTTGCGTCGTTGTACATTAGGAGTTAAAATTTTTTTAAATTTCTTGTATGCATGTACATTTGTGATTTCTTGTAAACGTTAATAATTGTAATCGTTTGATATTTTGCACATGATTGACACTTAGATGAGTGCCAACCTAGTTGGGATGCATCTAAGGTGTAGTGATGCAAATGTCAACAATGCTAATGTAAGCAACTTTCTATTCTTCTTTCGGTAGGTCATTTTCCTGAAATAAGAGTAAGTGTCGACCGCATAGCTGCATGGTGTCGACAACAGATCCACATGGTGTCGACCAGATGAATACAGTGTCAACCGCATATATACGAAGGTGCCGACAACACCTTCGCCAGAACGTGTGAGGTGTCGACCGCATAACAAGGTGTCGACCGCAACTCAATCCAGAGCGTTTTATGGTGTTGACTGCACAATTAAGTGTCGACCGAAGCTCATTCCAGAGCGTTTGAAGGTATCGACCGAGTTGAAGGTGTCGACCGCAGCTCGATCCAGAACATTTTATGGTGTCGACCGCATATGAAGGTGTCGACAACAGATTAATCCAGAGCATTTCATGGTGTCGACCGCAGCTCATTATAGAGCGTTTTATGGTGTCGACCGCAGATTAATACAGAGATTTTATGGTGTCGACCGCATATGAAGGTGTCGACCGCAGCTTAATCCGGAGGGTTTCATGTGTCGACCGCTGTGGACCTACTTCATGTAGGTTGACTTGGCAGGCTCGACGAGCCGGCCGTCCCGGGCTCGAGCTGGCTCGATTGCCACCTCTAGCTGGAGATATGTAGAGAGAATATTAGAAAAAGTCAAAAGGAGAGACTCGCATTTAATAGCTACTTAGTAATTGTTGACAATCAAATGAAAATAATCAGGAAAAAAACTAACCACGAAAAATAAGAACATCAATATTTATGTGAAAAATCTAAAATGAAAAATAACGGCAGAAGAGAAATTCACTTTATGAAATCAATGTACAATAAATTTTGCGTCTCAAACATGATTAGTATTTCTTCTACAAATGAATTGATATAAGTCTACATTAAGAGTATAGGTCATGAGAAATACATATACATCCAATATTGAATATACAGGTTAATCTGACCTACTTAGAATTTAGGTCACCAAAATCTAACAATCTCTACTTTAACATGAATTTTACGATGAGAGAGCCAAATGACTATTAAGCCCAACCCAAAACAAATTTACTATAGCGAACTCTGACAATCTTCATCTTTAAAAAAATTCTGATGTAAGATCAAAATCTGCAAAATACATTGAAAATATTGTCGCTGTAATATTTATGTTGTTGCTTTTGAAACAACCACCTGCATATCCAACAACAAAGGAAATGATGAAGTTCAAAAAGAAAATAGAAAAGTGAAAAGTGGCTGGCAGCCAATAGTGAAAAAATTAAGGATGAAAAGGTTCTAGTTCGGTCTAGTTTATCTTAAAATAAAATTAAAAAAAGTAGCAACGATTTTAACATTTTTGAATCAGAATTGAAATTACTAAATACGGTGCAGTTACGGTTCAGTCCAGATTCCAAAATGGCCACAAGTTAGGTCGAGCTTCGAGTGGTTAAGCAACTTTTGGAATCAATTTTTTAATTTATGTCAAGTTTTATTTAATTTTTTGTTAGATTTTAACTCATTTTAGTTTTTTTTTTACATATGTTCTCATTCCAATCTCAATATTTTCTTACCTCAAAAGACTACAATCAGACAATGGATACTTTTTCAAAAATCATAATTATTATCAGACCAAAACTCATTATTCAGGATCTGAGCGCATTGCGGATTCAGTTAAGCCCATACCTACAAGATGTTAAAATGAATTAAAGAAGTAAAATATTATTGTAAAAAGAGTAATGATAGATTGACCATCTTATTGTATCATCTCAAAAATTCTTGATACATGTAAATAAATGATTAATCGAAAAAAGAGAATAAAAATGTGGGACATAAGATTTATATAAAAAATATTTTTGAAAAAAAAAATTATGTGTAGATGAACAAATCTACTATGAAGTTATAGATATAACTATTGAATTTTGAAACTCTATGTTATATTAATTTATAGAATAAGCAAAATGCTAATAAGATTACTATGATAAGTCCATAGCTTGTCCAAATAGAATTGATGTCACGTCTGTTTTAATGGGTAATAGATTGATCAATATTTATTTGTTTCTTTATTTTGAGATGAACTAATTTTTATATGCTTAAGGATGAGAGTAATTTTAAATCAAATTATGTTTATATTTTATGATGGGAAGTTTTGATTGATTTAACATTCATGATAATTAACGAATAACTATTTTATGACGTAAGACAAAAGTAATTTCTAGTTTATTATATTGGAAATACATATAAATTAAATATTCATTGTCATTAATGATTTTTTTTATTTTTCTACAAATTGATCTAATTTTCATAATAATAATTTATGTTATAACATGGTTAATTTATTATTACTATTTTTTCGCATTGGAAATCCAACAAAAAATTATAAATTTCATATGGGTGCAATTCGATTACTTACGAAAAACGTCTAATTCAACCATAATGTTGTATCATTTAGTAAATGTATGTACAATGGAACCTAAAATATCATTTGATTTTACGCATATTTTAGTATTTTTTTATTATTGACATTTCAATTATTAAAAAAATAAGAATATTCTATCTTGTGACAATCAAGCTCTGGAAAATTAATCGGCACACCCACGCAAATCATGTACTTTGCAGCATTACAAGTTCTAAATGACAACAAGCATCCCTTCACAGGTGGGGAGCGCACATAGCTAACAAAAGGGGCATGGCGGCAAAAGAAATAACAAATAGGTGTGCATATTCGTCGTGCATTTACAAAATTGATCTGTTGAATTACTGTTTCTTCAACTAATCTATCTTAAAACCATGAAGATTTAAAGTAATGGGTACAGTTCAGTAATACATGAAAAATCACACTTATGCATTCCTATCAACTACTAACTATCACCCGATTGAGAACGCACAAAACTTTAAGACCGGAGTCACCCCCGTAATCCAACAGCGACAGGGTAGTAGCACATGATCTGAGTAAAGATGTAGGTGGACAGGTATATTGTGACAAATGATATGAGATATAAACTAAAATAGAGCACAAAGTAACTCTTTCTCTTCAAGGTAGATAGGAAGACCAATGAATGAATATTCATAATCTACCAAGTTCCAAAATAAAATTAGCATCCAAGTGGAAGAGTTCATTCCTAATTATTTTCACTGCAATCTCAAAATGTCTATCATGATGCGACAATATCAAATAAAAAACCACAGCCATTATTCAAGAGCAAAAACACAACGACCAAAATCATCTGTCGTGAAAAACATTATATTATAAGCTTTCAAAAGCATGCTGCTTTCTCTAAATTATTCAAATGAGAAGTATCTGCTAATATTAAAAAGAGAACTATTATGCCTTGTGCATGCAGAGCAAATACTAGTGCAGTACTGTATGTCCACATACAAAAAACCATCTTCATAGGTGATATACTTCAGAAAACCACAGCCAAATTTTAAGAGAACGAGCTTTGTGTGGAAGCAATTGAACGTTGACTATCACAGACAGTTCAACAAACCTCAAAGAGGGGAAAATAAAAGGCCATAACATGCAGCAATTTGTCAAAATCACACATCAATTTTCAAAAAATAACAAATTCAAATTAATTACCTTGCTATGATCAAGCACGGCGAGAGGATGTTGCTTTAAAGGCTCGAGACCCTTGTTCTTATCGTCATTGAGAGCGCCTCCCAGAAACTCCTCTGTGTTATAGATGACAGTGATGAATAGAGAGCAACTCGGACATCTAGCGATCTCCTCCCCAATTTTCAGCTCTTCTTTGGTAATCTGAAACAAGTCCCCGCAAGGACAAGGATACGTGAACGCCTGCAATTCCTCGTTCCACTCCACATCGTCGTACGACATGCTTAAATGCTGCAGTTACGAGATTCGTTTCTGAAATCGATCAAGATTCCGTCAAGTTACGACCTTTGCTGGAGCAGATTGTGAAGGAATGAAATTGTTTTTTGTAGTCATGAAAAATTTTCATTGCTGCAAAAGGGTTTTTCTTCTTTCAGTTCTTGTAAAATTGGGATGCTATGATAAGGGCGTGTCAAAGGCAACGATACTTCTTATTTGAACATATTAAACCGCTATTAGGACTAATATTTCTTTTCTCGAGTTCTAGATATATAATAGACTTGTAAACAAAGAGTGGGCAAAACTGTATCTGCACTAGAAACATGGTTTGAAACAAATCATGTGAGCTGCCTTAATTTTGGGATGATTTAGATAAGTTTCTTTTCCAATTCTTCACAAGAAGGTAATATCTAGATCGATCATCGAACTAAGGGTCGAGAACAAAGAAGTATGATTGGCATCCATGACCTAGAATTTTACTGTAAGCATTAGGAAGATAGCAATGACGAATGCTTTAAATATTAATTAAGAAAATTAAAATAATAGAATTTTCAAAGTTATTGTGTGGGCCTATAGCTAGATTAATAGGAATGTTCTCAATCCGCGTTGTTCCATTTTTTTCCTTACAAAATTGATATAAATAAATTGAAATTATAATAGATTATGTAATCAAGTCAAACTTAAATAAAATTTCAATAATGAAATTAGAATTTAATAACAAGACAATCATAAAATTTTAATTAATAATTTCTTAACAACGTGGATTTAATAATTTTTACTAAATTAGAATTAGATTCGTATCTACTGAATAAGTTTTTCATAATGCATGATCCTGATGAACTAATATGAATATAAAATTCACAAAAACTAGACCAAAGATAATGATTTTAGCCTGGTTCTATAATATGGTCAAGTTTTGAACACCTTTAGATTTATTTGTGCATTGCTGCTTATATAATACAAGTATTTGAGCTTGCAAACAATGTTTGTTTTAACAATCTAGTTCATTTTGAAAATGTATTAAGATCAGCTACAATTATAATTGTCAAGAATGGTATTTTTTAATATTATATTTAAAAGGTGGTCCATTTTGTTTAAGTAATGCATGACACTCTTTGTTATTATTCTATATTTCGTTGCCCTTTGGTGGGCTTGAACTTTTTAACTTACATTCTTGACATCTTGTCTAAGATCACATCTTCTTCAATATTTGATACAAAATTTTATATTCAATTTTGAATAAATTCTTTCTTTCATATTTCCTTTGCTTGTTCATATTGTGATTATTGTATCTTCTTGGATCTTGACATCGGCATAAGGCCTCCAATGCCAATTAATTTATCACTCTCTTTGAAATTGATGATGGTCACTATTTCTTAGAACTTCTCCGATCTTCTATAAGCTTTTGAAGCAGATTCAATTTATAATTTTGAGCAAGATAGTGACATGAATATTAAGATTATTGCCATTATAAACTTTTAATGAAAGGTTCATAACTTTTTAAATTAAAAGCAAATGAAATTACAACATAAAAATAAATAAAAAGAGACAAATATGAAATAATAATGAAGGTTTAAACATTAAAATAAGTCAGAACTAACTGAAATAAAAAAGAAATAAAAAGGAAATAAAATTGATTTGACGATTAAAACAAAAGAAAAAACATTACAAGGAAATCAAAATAATTATTGTTAATGTTAACAAGTTTTTGAAAAAAAAGTTCAATTTTGATTCAAGTTTTTTGAAACAAGATTGATTTCGATACAAGTTTTTTGAAAGTAAGGTTGATTTCTCAAGGTGGCCTGTCGTTTAACGTTCCGTCCCTGGATTAAAGGCTTGAACTTCACCAATCCGGTCTGAAACACCATCGCCATGAAAAGCGAAGGAGAGTATGAAGCTTTTGCAGTAATGGCAGATCCTTTGGAGCAATTACGGGAATAATCAGACCTACCATGTATCCATGAAAGCAAGATCGAATCTTGATAGCCGCTATTCCCTCCCTTATTTTTCCCGATAACTGGGAAAATTTGTCCGTAAGAGATACTTGCATCTAATTTCTTTCGCCGTTTAAACCATTTTTTCTCTGATTTATGTTTCAACCGAAAATGTAGATAATCTTGAAAAGTAGAATACTTGAAAAGATAAATAGAGAAGATCAATTTTTAATCGGTCAAATTTTCATATTAGTAAATGATAAAATAAGACTATGACGTTTATGTTGACGGAGAAGAGACAAACTATAATAGGTTTACTTGAGCTGAAATGGTGTTTGGGTGCTGGTTTAAGCAGGGAGAATCCTGTGGATTCACATGCAATACAGTGGGTGGGGAGAGGAAGTAAACTGTGGGAATCTCTACGTTCAAGTTCTTTCCTTGCTAGCACTAGCTTTGACTTCTGTTTTGGCTCCATTTTCTCAAGCCAACTCCCAACTCCGGTCTGTAATCTGCTCGGCAATGGAAACTTTTGTTGCGAAACTCCAAGAGCCGAATCAGACCGGGTTGAATTGCAGCCAATTCCACCTGTTCCAGTCCATCCATGACTTGTGTTATAAAGTAGCGCCCACAGAAAGCCAAATCTGTCTGCAGTTGCTTGTTTGTCTCAAGCCGAACCCTTAAAGATGTTCTATAAAGCCAGCTGATGGTCTCCTCATTTCTTCACAAAGTCAATCATCCGCTTATTCTTTTTCAAGTTCTATTTTATTTGACTCATTTATTGGCTTTTCTTCACCATGTCTAGAACCGTAGATGTTCAAAGCAGCGAGGTGGACAAGCAGTGCCAAAATGGTCCGACCCTTTCCTCCAATGTCGCCCACACTTCTCCAGCTCAGTCTGACCAAGATGATCAGCCGAGTTCAATGAGTTCAACCGGGTTAAAGGGAGCTGTAGGCCGAGTTGCTCCTCTTGATTCCCGGTTCTTGCTTTATTCCGACGCATCTGTCTCCATGCTTGTTGAAATCTTCAGCACCTAAGATGGCTCTAGTGCCTGCTTTCTTCAACTTGTCCTATGTGTAAATCTTATCCCCATTAAAATAAAATTGATAGATGTAAATGATTCTCTGCATAAATCCCCTATCCTTAGTAGCATGCGGGCAATTAGAGGTGCCTAACGGGCAAACTTAGCCTAAGCTTGAGTCAAGTCTGATTTTCCGAGCTTATGAACCAAGCTTGTGAACCAGCTCGCTTCCTCAGCAAACCTCACTTCTACTTGTTAAGCAAATTACAATTATCTTTTGCTAAATAAATCCTTAAAATTGAATGAAAATATGAATAAAAATAATCTTATCAGGAAAGATTGAACCATGATGTGTATCATCTGCATGTAATTATTCATATGACCTTAAGCTTTTTAAATCTACAAGTAGTATTCATATTTATAAATTGTGCTTTATGAAAAATTGAGGTAATATTTAGCTTTTTATAAATCTAGAAAGCAAGTTTAAAACGAATCAATCGAGAAGCTTTGTGAGTTTCGATCAATAGAAAAAATCTAAATATTTAATATTAAATACTACGGCATCTGTAATAAAGAAATTATTCAATAAAAAAAATCTAACTAACTCAAATATCTTATATATCACCCCTATTTCATTAATGTTTTATTGCTACTAGCTTCATTCATTCAATTCTATCCATTAAACAATTTTTTTTATTAGTATTAATTTTTATACTTAATTGAAACATTTAAATCATTGTCTATGTGGTATTGGTAACATTTTATGCTACTTGATACGTGCACCAACATGCTTCTATTATGTTTTTGTACAAGAAGTTTTTGATACTAGTATCAAGAATGTTACAATCGATTGGCCAATCAAGCTAAATGGCAACTCGAAGACCCTACTACTCGTATGCGCTAATTTTAATGATGCAACAATAAATTGAGATATTGTGGATGAAATTTTTTTATTGTATTCAAGATAGACTAGAGCATGGTTGAAATCAATATCTTCAAAGTCCATAATTCCTAACAAGATATAGCAAAATGATTTTTAATTAATTATCTTTTGCCGATGAAAAATGCAAAATGGAGTAGTAAGATCACGTGTTTGAAACAACAGAACAGCCTGTCATTATGCGAAGCATGTGTAAGATCAAATAATTGTTAAGGCTGCATTCAAACAATGGCATGCCTCCATGGGTTCAAGGGAAAGCATTTTACAATGATTTAAGCAATTAGTTGATGCTTTAACAAATGAAGCAATTAGTTTGAAGAGAACTTTTGTAATTTCTTACGATTTCAAGCATAAAATGTAAAAAGATATGAGAATTAAACGATTAAGAAAGCCCTCACCAGAAACAAAATTATTTTAAAGAAGAGCATGCTATGTTATGCTATGTTACTTTCTGAGCAGATTCATAGATTAACTTTAAGATGCACATATTGATAAAGAACAAATTGATGAGTAAAGGAACAATGAAGCATGATTCATATGCTAAATTTAGGTCCGATTAGTTAAAGAACTTTAAGTATTAGGTTTTGCATATCTTTTGAATTATTATGTTGAGAGGATTTTGAAGAAATGTTTAGTTATATTATGATGTTATCCAAGAATTCCCTTCAAGCACATTAAAATCTAAGTAGATATGTCCGGCCTTGCATGGATTAATTGTAGATATCCAAGAGATGGAATCGTGAGCATGTTGACTTAAAGATATTAAATGTGTTAAAGTTGAAGATAGTCAAGTTGAAGCAAAGGAGGTTGAAGCTATTATCAAGCTTTGAATGAATTAAAATTCAAAAGATCCTAACCGACGAAATCCGTTCATTTGAGTTTAAACAAGATTTTATTCAAAGGAATCGTTTGGAATCTTGTTTAAACGTTGGTTCGATTTCTTAATAACCTAGGGATAGTTATCTTATGGTTTATTAGTTATTTTATTTAATTTTTGTAATTGTTTGGTTTGTTAGTAGTCTTTAACTTAAAGACCACAAATGCATAGTTCAAGTATATATTCGATCCATTGAGGATAAAGAGTATATTGTTTTCTAAAAATTAATGTGAAAACATGGTTTTAATCAAATGGTGAGTTCAATTTTTCTAGTTCATGAAATTCAATTAAAAGGCAAAAATAGAATGTAGGAATCTGTAAGAAAGTTGGATGATCAAAAAGGAACTAAATTGAAGCTGGCTAAGGTGATCACGATTAGTATCTCTTGTTGGTTACTCTTCAGCTATAGTTTCCCCTATATTTTATGCTATTGCATAGTTTAAAAGAATCGAACCATTGGATAATCATTTTGACATGACCTTTTAATGCTTCTCTTTTCTTCACTCCCTTTCGTACTTGCAAAGAATATTCCTAGTCAACACATAAGATGATAATTGAAACCAAACCAACTTACTTTAGGTAATCTAATCAAGACTCGAGTGTATATTTACCTTGTGGCAACTTAAAAATGGTGAAATGTAAAACTTACTAGATTAAGTAAAACCGTGCAAATATCATTCAAGTGTTTCTAAAAAATAAAACTAATCCAACCGCGAGAAATTTAGCTTACAATCAACATTAGAGGAAAACCAGACAAAATTTCATCGAATATTCACCATTCAATTTTTACAAGTGTGTCTCACCGATTGGCATTCGGAGTCTGGTTCTTCTGCTATCTCTGCCGATTGCTTTCTTCTTCCTAATCGCTGCTATCTGTCGAGTGATCCTCTTATTTTCGAATGCTTCTCCCCAATTTATCTCCTTCTTCTCGGTTCTCTTGCACGATTCGCTTGGATTCTCTACTCGTCTCTCTTCGTCGTTTTTTTCTTGCCTGAACACGAATTTTCTCACGGCTTCTTTGTCTGTCTCACCCAGCTAGGTATTCCTGCATGAAAAGTAAATCGACCCAGCAACTTATCTGGAATGAAAAAATATTAATTTTTAAACCATTTTTTTAGTTGACCACGTGTAGCCTAATCAATACCTTGTTCTCAGCACGACCAAGTTACAATATTACTCTCTCGGTTGCTCACAATTGAGTAAGTGCATCCTTTCTGTGGCGCGTACTTCAATGTGTTCATCTTCACTGTGATCCTTGCATAGGAGGAGGAAGAAGACATTTCGATAGTTTGTTATTGACGATCATACTACATCGGAGAGTGGGTGAATCTACAAAAGAGAGAACATATGATAAAAAAACTTTATGCACACTTTCAGTTGGTAAAACTACTGCTACATTTTTAAATCCTCAAAAAATAAAAATAAAATAACCATAAAAGATAAAAGTACAAAGAATTGAAATGACATCATCATCAACAAAGAGTTATCTACTTTAAGCGCTTGTCTCACGCTCCAAAAGAAACCCAAGACAAAACGGAGAATGACTCGGCCCAAAATAAGACAAATTGTCTAATCATTTTCTCTTAAATCCAATTTAAATACATTGTAGCATAAGACTTTAATAAAAAATTTATGGATCAAACCCAATTTACAAGATTCGATCCAATTCAACTTTTAAATCTAAACTAACCCTATAATTAAATAAAATTACAGCTCTCAAAATAATAAAAATTTTCTAATCTTGATCTAGAAACTTAAGGTCTTTCTTAAATAAACCTTAAAAAAAATGTGTCGATTCGAGTGAGCTGACTACTTAAGTTGAACAATATTTTTAAATTTAATAATTAACAAATTAAAAATAAAACACCAAAATTAGCATATTAATAAATTAAGGAATAATATAATTAGCAAATGTAATGCATGAATTATACTTAGAGGTGACAGTCAAAATACTCCACACTTAGATAGTTGCCCATTTATGCACAATGAATGACTGAATAAATAAATGGTATGTTCATTTCAACAAGTTCAAAAAAACATTATATAAAATAATATAGAATGCAAGAATTTATATTGTATTAAACAAAAAATTAAAAATCAACCTTAATTCATATACCAAAATCAAAAGTATTATTTAGACGAGAGAATAAACCTGAACGCCTACAAGCTGGAACTCCCGGACGAATATGGCATGTCAACCACCGTAAATGTACAAGACTTGTCTCCCTATTTAGATGAGTATGATGAAGAAGATAGAGACGAGGAAAGAGTAGATTTGAGGGCAAATTCTCAAGTACCTCGGGAGGATGATGTGCAACCGTAGGACACCACCGATCAAGCCCCGATGAGCATGGAGAATTTTACTAACTTAGTTGCTCATTTTGCAGGGAACTTAGCCTCGGAAACACCTTCCGAGGCTGATCGGAAACGACCAAAGGTTGTGCTCAATTGGTGTACGAGCATTCTCGTCCGAGACACGCCCTGCGCTCCCTGCCACGACACACCCGGAGCCCACCCCCACGACCATGACCCGACGACCAATGAAGAATCGGTCGAGGATTTCGGCCCAATGGAATAAGTGACCGACGCTCGATCCAAGTCTCACGGATCGAGTGCTCACCCGTGAAACCCGAGTCTTCGGCCACCATGGGTCAACTTTCGGTCACATTTGTTTTTATTTATTTTGTCAAAATAATTGTTCGAGAAGGAAGAGAAGCCGGCCCAAAGAGGAAGAAGAATAATTCGGCTAAGTGTTGGAGCGCATTGTTGGAGACCTCGGTCAACCAAGAGGGACTTCTGTCAACTCAAAAACTTAGGCCGGATTTTGTCGACCCCTTGATTTAATTATGTGAATAATCAAATTATTTGATCAAGGAAAGATCGCGGTTCAAATTGGCCCGAGCCAATTCTCCGGTGTCCGGAGAAGAGTGAACCTGAGGTCGCCGTTTTGAACAAACCCGCGCGCGACCAACAGCCTAAGCAAGACTACGCGCACCCATGAGCAACGACGAATCTTCATTCAAATTAGCAGGGCGCGCACCTTCATTCGGTCAACTTCAGACACCTGTAAGCTCCATTTCAAATTAGCCCGAGCAAATCCCACATTGACCAGAGCATCATCCATTTTGAAAGAGTCGCGCGCGCCCATTTTCGGTCAACGAAGGTCTTCCCCGGTCCACCACGGTTACCATTCAAATTCAGCCGCGCATATCCATGTTGGCTCGGATTTCCAGCTGAAAAGGAGAGCATCGGGACCATCCATTTCAAATTGGCAGGCATCAAATCCCTTGATGCCCGGAGCTTGGTCAAACCTCGGCCACCATTTTGAAAGAGCCGTGCGAGCCCTCCCTCGGTCCACTAAAGGTCTTCCCTGGTCAACCACGGTCTCCATTCCAATTCAGCCGTGCTTATCCATATTGGTTCGAACCTTCAGCTGAAGAGGAGTGTCTTTGGTCGTACCAAAGTCAAAGAGGATCTTTCCCGGTTGATCCAAAGTGTCCACCAAATCGTAGGGCTTAGTTTAATTCTTTCTCATTTTTATTTTTAAGTGTTATTTAAGTGTATCAGTCTTCCTTTGGAAAGGTAGAGAGAATTTTAATCAAATTTTGCTACGCACCTTCTTCCTAACAAGTTGAAGCTCTTCCCGACGTCCCTTCTCCGGTGAGTAATATCCGGCCAAGTACGTCACCCATTGCGAGCAAGATCGGTGCGTCATATCCGAGTGCAACCAAGGTCTACCAAGGCGAACACTTTGATTGCTCAAGTGTTCGACTTGTCCGACCACACCCTCCATTTCTAACCTTTCCAAACCCATTACCATTCCCGAGTCATCTCCTTCCTCCATTGTCCGATTACACCTTCCTTCGACCAACCGAGCCACCCTTACATTTCCTCGACCCCTTTCCAAATTTTACACACTATTTACCCACATTTCCATCCTATTCCATTTTCCCATTCTCATTCTTCCATTCGCACGAGTCACTTTTCAGTGCGCCGCACCTACCATCACTCCGAGCCCCGTGTGTGCACACTTGTCCGACCCACGACGTGCCGACCCTTCCAGGTGGCACATCTGGCTCTTTCATGGAAGAAAGATTTGATTCTTAGAACAAAATATAGAAGTGAACTGTAGCCTGAGCCTGGTGCGTACGATTAACCAGCCTTGCGGCAGCAAAAGGATTAGATGTCCCTCATGCTATGGTTCCCAACAGTCCGATTCTTGTGCCACATTAGGTTAGGGAGTTGGGCGAGAATAGCTTCTTCGCATCCTAAAGAACGCTACTGTCCTAGGTGCACAACACTAAGTAATCCAAGCCAGCCCACATTATTGACTAACAATGAATAATCTGCTTTTTTTAGAGGAGAGAGTTTTCTGGACCTTCCCCCTTCCCTTTTCAATCAATAAAGAAGTCTCGCTCCCTAAAGACATGGGCCCCTGTCTGATAAGGAAAGAAACAAAATAATGTCAATTTGACACCACAACTAAATTTGAAAGAATCCATCTTCACTCAAACCAAATATCTTCTTCTTAATACATGGTTGTCTCATCCACAAAACACTTTAGGTATCTCATTTATCTATAACAGAGATAAAAGAATTACACATTTACTAAATAAGGGTTTTGCTTTCATAAGAATTAGCTTCTGACTGAAGCTATCAAGGGAAGATAATCTATTTCTAATATTGAGTTCTAGCTTGTGTTTCATTCATGGCTTTCTATCTTGTTGAAAGAAACTAGATTGAGGTTGAGTTTCCATTCTTCCAAACAACAAGTACTCTCAATAACTGCCTCTTAAAATAATTTTTCCATTTAGATTAGAATCTCAATCCATAGTAATTTTGAAAATGACAGAAATTTGCTTACCAAATCTTCCCTATAAACGCTGATCATGAACTATCCATGGAAATGAAGCTGCAGAATCAATTTACCCAAGGCAGATATTCAATTCTTGCAAGTGAAGCAACAAAGTGGTATGAAAGAAATGATAGACTTGTGGAGAAATTACCTTGGTTTTGTATAGGAGAAAGAGATTGGATTTTGTGCTTAGAATCATAATTTTCGTATCATTCTATTTGGCCAAGACATGAGAGAGAGGATTGAAATAGGAAGTTACAGAGGAGAAAAAAGGGAAGAGAAGGGGGAAAGTTGCTGGTTTTTCATGGGTCATAGAGCAGTACTTAGTGTCCAATTTCAAATATTCTTTCCTTTATCTTTTGATCAGGCTATGTCTTCACCTTTGTAAATCTCAACATTTTCATGTGTTTAACCTAAATTCTTTTAATTCATTAAGTTGTAATAGTCATTGCTCACCCAATTAGTCAACGTCTAAATTAAACTTAATAATTGCCGAGGATGCTCTGTGAATTAGCTCCACGGGTAGATGACAAGACTTTCTAAAAACTAACCTCAATGGCAACATACCAATAAGTGTCTTGTATGCTGTGTGATATGCCCATAGCACATCAGGCAACTTAGCAACTAAATCTTTTTAACTCGGATTAACTACCTCTGCTCTATATGCCCAAGACTTTCAAGAATTCTCTTGATGTCTTAATTTGAAACTTTAACTTGACCATTTTCTTTTGGATTGTAAACCGTTGTTAACTTGTGTTTTACTCCGTATTTAGCCAACAATTTTTGAAATAGTTTATTGCAAAAGTGGCTACCTCAGTCCCTTATTGTCGCTCTTAGAGTTCTAAACTAAGTGAAAATGTTATGGTGTAAAAAAAATTGTGACGAACTTAGCATTATTTGTAGGCATTGCCACTGCTTCCACCCATTTTGAAGCGTAGTCAACCGCTAATAAAATGAATTGATTACCAAAAGATACCGTAAGAAGAAATGTCAGATGTGCTGCAGGATCATACGGTGGATACTTCAAAGGCATACATTTCGCTTCAAAATTGCTTCAATCAGGTTTATTCTAGCCAATCCTTTTTAAGGACCCTAACGAATTAGTTAAATCTTGTGATAGGTACCAACAATGCATTGTCTGAGTACTTGATCGACAGCCTGTTTGAATTGATACGACTCATCCCAAAAGTAACATGGTGCTTCCTTCATAAATTTTTTCTTCTCTTGCGAATTAAAGTCAAAAGGGATTACTCCACTTGCCAAATGATTGACGTAATCAGCATATCAGAGCACTAAATTTATTTTTTATAGTTGTTCATCAGCATCAAAACAAAATGCTTATTATGTTAAGTTTTGAAGAAGATATTGATATCATGCAAGGTGATCAAAGACACAACCCCAAGAGCCCAAGCCTAATTCAAGATATTGAAGGGACAAATGAAATAGGATAGTACATGCAACTTTCCTTAAATCAAACTTTTACTTGACCAGCAAGAATATATTAGCAGATTCGACAACCTTTCCAAAGTTATTTCAAAAAGTTTTATTCACAAAGTTGTAGCTGCCTTCAAGACTTTTTTGGAATGGGCTCGATCATAAAAATCGGAAGTCGTTTGGCCGGCCAAATAACAATTTACCGAAATAAAAGTGCCCTGCAATAATTCTGAAAATTTATTATTTAGTTAAGTTTCCTAATTACTTTCTATTTCCTAATTTACTTGTTAGTTTAGAAAGTGTTTAGCCTATTTAAAGGCATCTAAGCTATTGTAATAGGACACAACTTTTATGATTAATTCACCTTGAGTGTTTTGGAGAGAATTGTCTCTTTGGTTCTTTGCGAAGAACTCGATCTTCAGCAAGTTAATTCTTGATCGATCAACTTTGATAGCTTTGGTTTTTACCAACAAGTTGGGTCTGGGTCAAGCTCTTTGTTTGATAACTTAGGTTCTGTTGGCAATGTTCGATTGTGGTCAAGTTTATTGTACTTGGTTTCAAAGGCGATCCAAATATCTTTTTCCGCATTGTTAAAGGGTCTCGGGTTTGATATACCCGTGGTTCTCATCATTTGGTATCATGACTTTGGCTCATTTATTCAAGTTTCTATATTTATTTAAGCTTTCTTATTCTTCCTTATTTCTTTATTTCCTTTCTTTCTTTCTATCTTTTCTTATTCTTCCTTATTTCCTTTTTTTTTATCTTTTTATCTTTCTATAAAAAAAAAAAAGCAAAGCAAAAAAAATCGTATAAAAAAACATGAAAAAAAATTATTGTGCAAAAAAAGTGAAAAAAGGAACGATTTTTGCTTGTATTTGTTGCTACTATTATAAAAAAAAATTCTCATTACTTTAAATAGTGCTTACTATCTTTCGTCATCAATATTTGTTTCAAAGTTACTTCTTCTAATTTTGGAGACTTCAAAGTTATTCATTTTCTTTCTTGCTCTGACATCATTAGAGCAATACTTCATTATTATCATTCAACATTATACGTTCATTTTTCCTTGGATCCCATTATTTCTTTCAAAATAGTTTGACTTTGACGAAGTTTGAATTTTTGGCTTAAAATTTTGATCTTGATTGTTTTCACTTGCTGAATATATCTCATGAATTGGGTTCTTACATAAAGAACTAAAAGAGGAAATTGAGAGGAAAAAGACAAGAGTGTGAGATTATTTTATAAAAGTCATTAATTGAGATAAATACGAGTGTGAGTGACATTGATTAAGTGTAAACACGTGAGGGAGTGAGTCAGATCCGTATATTTTCTTATTTTTTCACTAACAGTTTCTTTTGCTTCTTATATTAAGAAATGAGTATATATGAAAGTCAAATTAATATTGAGTCTGAGAATGAGAGCAACAGTTACAAAAAAAAGAGGTATCTTAGAAAAAAATTGAGAAGATGACAACCTAAGCAACATCAAGATGAAGATTTCTTCTTTTCATAGTAAAAGTGATCCCGAATTATATTTGGAATGAGTAAGAAAAGTTGATCATATTTATGATTGTTACAACAATACCGAGGAAAAGAAAATCAAATTGGCCTCAATGACAATTAGATTATACCGAGAAAGTAGTAAAATTCTCTTCCTACTTACGTGTCCAGCATTAGATCAATGAAGGGTAAAATGAAATGATCATTCTTCGTTGCTTTATTCAGCTTGAGATTGTCCATGGATACGCGTTATCCCGTTATAGATTGAGTTGACATTGTTAGGTATTAAACTCAATAACTTAAAGAATATTAAAATCTGTCATTTTTAGGTCATATGGATTTCTATGTCCGAGATGTCTAGTTTCTATTGGTTCACGTTTTAGGTCATTCCGAGCAGTGTGGAGAAAGTTATAGCTACTTTAGTAACGAAAGGTCACTAAAATTATTAGGAGAGCTTTTATAAATAAATAGAATAAAAGTTATTATTTGATTTAATTTTGTTTTTAATATAATTTATGTCTCTTTGTATTATAAATAGTGGCTTAATGAAATAAAAAGGAGATAAGAGTCCACAAGATATTCTTTCTTCCAAATGTTGTTCTTTCTCCTCTCAAGAAACTCGGTTTTCCGAATTCTAATTTCTTTCAAATTGGTATAAGACCTATGTCAAACAAGAGGAGTTCAAGATTATGGTAAACGCCGTTGTCACGACTCACCAAGACAAATTATGACAATTTAAGTATCAAAATGTGTGCTTTACTCGGTGCACAAGATGCGTGCGCGGTAGTAAAAAATGCCTACGATGAGCAAGAAAATATTGGTTCTTCCACAACGAACCAATTGAAAGCATTGAAAGAAATGCGAATGAAAGATAAAACTGCTCTTTATCTCTTATTCCAAGCAGTAGATGAGTCAAGTTTTGAGAAAATTGCTAGTGCAACAACTTCGAAAGAAGCATAGAATACTTTGCAAAGAGTGTTCAAAGGTGTCTATCGAGTCAAACAAGTACGTTTTCAAACTCTACGAGGCGAGTTGGAATCCATGAAGATGAAAGACTCGGAAGATGTATCTAGCTACGTTACTCTTGTGCAAACGGTAACGAATCAACTCCAACGAAATAGAGAAACTCTCACGGATGCTAGAGTTGTGGAGAAAATTCTTCAATCATTGACGAATGATTTTGAGAATGTCGTATGTGCAATCGAGGAGTCAAAGAACTTGGGAGAAATGTTCGTTGATGAACTCACGGGCTCTCTTGAAGCGCATGAACAACGAAAGAAGAAAAACAAAGAAGAGGTCTTGGATGAAGCCTTACAAACAAAGATGATCCTCAAGAAGGATAAGACGCTATATAGGAAATACAACTAAGGAAGAGGACGTGATCGTGGAGGTCACGGTTTTGATCGCGGAAAAGATCGTGGTCGTAGAAATAACTATGAAGAGAGAGGACAAACAAGCCAACAAAATTTGCGTGGACGAGGCCGCGCTCATGGAAGAGGTGGTCAATCAAATCGACCAAATGTCGAATGTTATAATTGCGGTAAATATGGACACTACGCAAATGATTGCTACTACGTGAAGAAGGAGGTGGAAGAAAACGCGAATCTAAACGTGGAAGATGAGAACAAAGATGATGATGTTATCATGATGGCGTATGAAAGATCCACTCCAAATAGCGATATGGTGTGGTACCTTGACACCGGTGCTAGCAATCATATGTGTGGGCATAAACATCTCTTTGTCGATATGCAAGAGATAAGAGAAGGACATGTGTCTTTTGGAGATGCATCGAAGGTCCAAGTCAAAGGTCGAGGAAAAATATGTTTTTTTCCAAAAAGATGAAAAGAAGATACTATAGAAGATGTCTATTATGTACCAGAATTGAAGAACAACATTCTTAGCATGAGGCAATTATTGGAGAAAGGGTGTTCGGTTTTCATGAAAGACCGGATATTGCAATTGAAGGATAAGGTACGTTGATTACTCGCGGATGTAGAGATGACAAAAAATCGAATATTCAAACTCAACTTGAGATATATTGAAGAGATAGCAACGAAGGAAATCGCCAATGGACATCTACATTATGATGAGCTACCCATATTCATTTTACTAACAAGTTTTGTGAAGGTTGTGCACTTGGCGAGCAAGCAAAGACACATTTTCAAAAGAAAGTCGAATGTCTTGCGAGGAGACCTATCGAGTTAGAAAAATCCAAGACATTTGAGGTGTTCAAAAAATTCAAGGCAATGGTGGAGAAGACAATCCGAAAAGTTTGAGTTTAAGGGAGGAATTTGTTAGGTATTAAACTCAATAACTTAAAGAATAATAAAATCCATCAATTTTTTAGGTCATATATCAACTGACTTTTGGAAGAGCCATCAGTCACCGAATTTAATGTGTGATCTATGAATTTTTATGCCTCGGATGTCTAGTTTCTATTGGTTAAAGTTTCAGGTAATTCCGAGCAGTGTGGAGAAAGTTATGGCTGCTTTAGTAACAAAAGGTCAAAAAGATTATTATGGGAGTTTTTAGAAATAAATAGTATAAGAGTTACTATTTGATTTAATTTTGTTTTTAATGTAATTTATGTCACTTTGTATTATAAATAGTGGATGAATGAAATAAAAAGGAGACAAGAGGCCATAAGATATTTTCTCTTCCAAATCTTGTTCTTTCTCCTCTCAAGAAACTTGGTTTTCCGAATTCTGATTTCTTTTAGACATTAACTCATTTTCGTCATAGTCATTCTGCCTTTTTAGCCACACATTATACTGGACTTACCTAAGAGTTTTCGGATATGAAATAGATAATGTCGGTATCTAAGAGCTTGATCCCTTCTTTTTTCACTATTTTCTTCATTATTGGGTTGAGTTTCTTTTGTTGTTTTTTTATAAGTTAATTATATTAAACAAACAATATTTACAAAAATTTGCTATAGCCGAGAACCAAGTTGCGAAAGCTACAGGTCACCAACTCATATCATTAGCCCGAGGAAACAAGAATCAACAATTACAAATCATTGTCCGATTACAAATCAAAATTCTCCAAATTACCATAAAGATCAATAAAATATTATACCTGCAAAAGAGAGCCTAACAGTAGACAACAAAATATAAAACTAATAAATGTACTTGAGTCGTGTGTATGATCTGAATGGATTAGGAGATTTTAATCCTAGCTAGTAGGCTCGAGAAATGTGAGTAGATGAGCTTTGTGACGTGGTGCTCTATTTGTTTGACTACCAAGCTGAGTGGTCATAGCGCGCCTCAAAGATGCGAGAATTGCGGGTGGTCTAAAGGTGGTAAATCGAGGAAGAGAGGATGATCCTCAAAATCAAGGCCTTTTTGGTGTTTTTATTTTTCACTTCTTTGATTGACCATTTGAAAGCGCTGGCAAGGGTGGACATTTGTCGATCGTAGCCTAACTTAACTTTTATGGTGGACCAAACAAATGAGGAGAAGGGTCACGTGAAAAATAGATGAGAGACGGATTCTGGTTAATTTGCACAAAAGGAGCAGGAGACTTCAATTCCCAAGAAGCTCAACCTCTCTTTGGTATTGAAGTGATCAGGAGCCGCAAGCCACAGGATGAAAGCATGCTTAGGAGTTGGTTCGGCAGTCCATACAGTTTTGAACCATGACTTTTTAATTGCCGAAGGCCTAAAGAAGTCATAAATTTATGAGATGCCTTTAGATTTGGAGCTTGATTTCCATTCATGTAGCTTGATGTCAGCACTTTCTTTTGATTCTAATTTTTCTTCTAAACTGTCTCGAATTTGCAAGAGTTTTTTCATCAGTAGGGAGGTGCGATATCCCAATTGTTGTTTAATAGAAAGGTTTGTGAAACACTCGGACTAATGCCTTAAATATCAGCTATAGTTCAAGCAATTGCTTGCTTAAATTGCTTCAACATGCTTAGCAACTTCGCCTATTGAATCTCATTCAACTAGTGGATATTATGAATGGCAAAATGTCCTCTACTCCAAGAAATACATACTTGAGGTGGTGTGGTTGCTGCTTCAGCTCAATTGCGGTACTTCTTCCAATGATTGTCTTAGAGTGTTATGCTTTACTTCTTTGTTGTTTAAACTTTGAATTTCTCTAGTTTAGCTCATTGCCACTTAACTGGTTCTTTTGGTTCTTTCCTATTTATTCCATAGACCTCCTCCTCTCAATCTTCCGAATTTGATTGAATATTGAAGTACTCTTATCCTATAGAACAATACTCTTTCCACTTTGCATAACTATCTTCGTCTTCGTCTGGATATGTCAAGGCCTTTGTTCCAATGCATCTTACAGAAATTTGACATAACTTGGCATTTGTTCCAATGCCTCTAACAACGATATATTAATATGTGGTTGTCTCAATCCATGGATTTTAGGAAATATTTATCTCCATGTTGCTTTTTCAAGCGCTGTTATATTGGTGGTGGTGGTTTTTTGGTCTGACTGATTTTCGTCTACTGTGGAGATTGCGTTGTAGCTCCTCGCATAGCGCTGTGTTCTTCACTTGTCGACTTTGTTTAAGCCTTCTTCTTAGCAAGTTCTTTGATTGCTCTTTTTGAATCTTTCCCAGTTTCCGCTTTTCGTCCATTTTACGTAACATGAAGACCTTGCAATGCTCTTTGCCTTTGCATTTCGAAATCTCTGCATCACTCGCTAATGTCCCAATTGGTTTCGCACTCAGAGCTCGTGAGATTTGGCCAACTTGGTTTTCCAGATTGAGTAGTCCTACATCCGTTTTTCGTTGGTGATATCTTCTTTGCTGCTGCTGCCTTTTTCTTTGACGTTGTTGTCTTCTTCTAAACGTCTTTTCTATTTATAAGTCGAAAGGTACAATTTCAAAGCTGGGATTGTCTTTTTATAAGCTAGTTATTGTTATAGTAATAAGAAAGGAAGGTTTAGTTGTCTATATACGTATTCTCTTGTTGGTTACTCCTCGACTACAACTTGGTTTTCTTTTATTTTTTGCTGTAACACAATCTGACAAACCAAATCATTAAATAATTGAGGCTAGCATGACCTTCTGGTATACCCTTCTCTCGCTCCCTTTTATTCTTAAGACAGTGAATATAAGTTCCGATCATCCTTCCTCTATTCTAACATTTTCTCGATCAAGGCTCGAGTGTATATTTAATGGCATATTAAATATCTCTAGGATCATTCCAAAGTGTGGCATTCAGCTTAAAGATGATGACATTTAAAACTAAATTGGCTAAGTAAATCAATGCTAATAACGTCCGAGTGTTTCCAAGAAAATAAAACTAATCCAACCACGAGAAATTTAGCTCATAATCACATTATAACAAAACCCCACAGTTGTTCATAGAATATCGCCATGCAATTTTTACAAGTGTGCTCACCGATTGCTTTTGGGTGGCTCTCCCTTTGGCTCTGGTTCTTCTGCTATCTCTCTTGATTGCTTTCTTCTTCCTAATTGCTACTTTCTGTCGAGTGATCCCCCTATTTTCGAATGCTTCTCCCCAATTTATAGTCTTTTTCGTCCTCTTCACGCTTCTCTTGTGTGATTCGCTAGGATTCTCCACTCTTCGCTCTTCGTCGTTTTTTTGCCCTAACACGAATATTCTCCAATCTTCTTTGCCCGTCTCGCCCAGCTAGTTATTCCCGCATAGAAAATAAATCCACTTGGCAGGTTATGTGGAACAAAAAATTATTGATTTTTGAACCATTTCTTTAGGTGGCCACGTGAACTTGAAAAACCCTAATGTCGCTCATTCTAGAGCACTACAACTAATTCACAAGATTACTCTCTCGGTTGCTCACAATTTAGTAAGCGTGAAGGCGATAAATAAGTCTTTTCTGAGACTTATCAAAAGGCATAAGACTATTGTTCTTAATCAGATTTTGGTTGAATAAAAATGTGAGTTTTTTCATTGTAGATTTCTTTTTTGTTCTTTGAGAAAAATGTTGATATTTTTTAAGCCAGGCTTGAAGAATCTCGCTTGATAGCTTTGATTCTTATCAACAAATTTGATCCGAGTCAAGCTTTGTTTGATAACTATAGTTCTATCAATTTCATCGATTGGTGTCTAGTTTCTTTTTGTTCTTGAATTTAAAGGCGATTATGTGAATTCTACAAGATTATCAAATTTTGGATTCTAAAATATCTGAGATTTGCATCATATTATACACGTAACTTTGAACATTTTGTTATCATGAAGTATTAGTTTTTGAAAAAAAGTTTTCCGCTGCAAGTTGATATTTTAGAGGAAAAGTTCTCTGCAAAAGAACGAACGATGTACGAAATATTTTCCAAAAGAAGGATTATTCAAAGAGTTTTATTCGTAAACAAAATGCGACGAGATTTACATAAATTCTTGGGAATTACATCTCAACTCTATTGTGCAAGCCACTGTGCAAGTCCTTGTGACTGGAATGAGACTCGTGAGAGGCTAGCTTGTCAGTACGACCATATTCTAGACTTTCCCAATGAGGATCTAGCCGGGGATATTTTGTTATCCCGGACCACAATGACTCTCTTGGGATATGTGGCTGTCCCGTTTGTGTGCATTCTTTTCGTGGACTAGTATTTTTGCGATTTTGTTTTTAAAAGATGAAAGACATCCTTGGAGCTTGTGTCCAAATTTGTGCTTCTGATCTTTTTATTTATTCATTTATTGTCAATCTAAATTACGTTTTCAATTCTAAGCCGGAAATGTTGATGAATGTTTCAATCATGGGTAGTTTTCAATCACGATGATTGGTTCAAATATTGTAAAATTGAGAATTGGGAGGTACACAGATAATTCAATATCCTCCAAGAACTTCACCACAAAATTCAAATCCAGCCGCTCTCTTCCAACAACAGTCCCCTTCCAAAGCACACAAAACCGGTCTCACCGTAATCGTCCTAAGCTTTTTGCGATTAATCTAGTTCAATAAGCTTTGGTCGGTTTAGTATACTCAACTCCATTACTAATGAATATAGCAAATTCCCTAAAAGTAATTAGTTTACTCTTACTTCATGTGATAAACCAAAAATGTTACTTTTTACATCAGACAACCCCGTATTGTCAAATTCAACATCATACGTTATCATCTATCTTCGTAGACGTAGAGAGAGGCTTAGTTGAGGCGGATTCTCTGAAACGCGCCACACTTTTACAGACTTGTCAAGACTCCCACTGTACACTCTCCACCGTTGATCCACTTCCATGTTCGAGCTCCGATCATCGTCACCGTCGTGATCTTCCTCCAGGGCCAAGCACTTGACCGGCCCGGCGTGGCCGCTCAGAACAGCTAAGCCGATATGGACTCCACTTCTTTCATCTCTCCTCCATACGCAAATGTTTTTATCTGCAGATCCACTGAAAACCAGTTGCCCCGCCGAAGCTAAGCACAAAACCGCCAATCTATGGCCCTTCAAAACGCCGCCGTGGGATAGGCGTTTCTTTCTCTCCCAGAAATTCACGACTCCGTCGGAGGTTCCGTTGTAGAGAACTCCGGCCGACCTGTTCACGGCAAGAGCTGTGACGGCGTTATCTTGTTTCATCAACACTTGTAGCAGAAAATGCTTGGTTCTTCTCCTCTGAAACTCCCTTCTCCACACTTTCACCGTCCCGTCCGCTGAGCCGGTCAAGAGGAGGCCGTCGAAGGCCGAAACAATAGAATTAATGGCGTCTTCATGGGCTGTAATGGATTCCAAGCACTTTGAGTCGGTAATTCGCCATACTTTCACAGTTCTATCCCATGAGCCTGAGTACAGGAGTCCGAATTCTTCGTCCAAGCTCATGCATGAAACTGCATCAAAATGCTTTATCTTTAAAACGTTCCTGTTTCTACGAACTTTGACGTAGTTATTAGGGTTTATCGAGCTTTTAACGACGTCTGTGAAAGAGGGTAAGTTCCCGATATGTTTGTGTAAACTTGGAGTTTTTTGAGAGACTTTCCAGACTCGAATTTTACCATCTTGATGGCCAGTGAAGATTCTTCCTCCGCTTATAATAATGGCTTTTACCAACCCACTTTCAGATTTAAATCCAGTGAACTCCTTCAAGTTCTTCCACACTCGAATGTTTTTGCTATCAGATCCTGTGTACAACAAGTCATCGGAAACTGCCAGCGAATATATGTGACCCTCTTTACGCACAAGAGAACCGATGAGGCCGTCTATTGGTTGATTACATTCGAAAGGGCTGGTCGGAGAAGATGATGCCCATGGAGACTTGTTCATCGGAGAAGTCTGATTCCAAGGTGAAAGAACGTACGGAGACTCCTCGTCGCTCACCGGAGAATTGTCGTAGTAGAAAGGAGTGATGGATGAAATATTACTTGCTCGGAGAGAATCGTCGAAAATGTTACCACAGATTCGAAAATGATCGGAATCACCATCGCTTCGGGAATAAAGCATCGCCGGTTCGGAATTCATTAAAACTCTGAGCGTTTCTCGGGGGAGTTTGCTTTTACCGGCATCCATGGTCGGACCTCCGTCGTTGATCATAATTTACAGAGAAAAACAACGCGACAGTTGAGAAGACAAACTTGAAAAACGAGAGAACTCAGAGAAATTTTAATGGCGAAGAATCGAAATGGTGAGAGATGAAGAGGATAATGAATATTTATAGGAAGAAGGAAAAGACAAAAGCTTTTGTTCCGAATGACACCTGGACAGCAGGCTACCGTCCTGGGAACCGGAAAATGCCGGTTAAAATCTTATTTTATTTTCAACGGAATTGCTTTAATTCTGTTTGACTTCAACATTCCACTGTACGGTGAAACTACATCGGACAGAGGTCAAAGGTTATTGTTCCGATACTCGAAAACGCCGCCGTTTGAAGTAGATTCATTATTTCCCAAGCATGAATTGAATTTTCCACGAGTTCCGTTGCTTGTCCCATTAAAATTGCAGTCGACGAAATTCTCCTCGGTCGCAAAACTCAAAAAAGCCGAAAGCCTAAACGAAGTCGGGCTAACGAAACAGCTGTCCAAAAATAGTTGATTTGGTAGCAACTATTAGGCAGGGGTTCCTTTCAAATATCATGACATCTATTATCGATCATAACACCTTCCCAACCACCTAAATTATTTATAAAATTCACGTGTCGAAAGTCACATTCCTTGTTCAAATCATCTTGTCACATAAATATTTGTGCACACCTATCTAAACGTTGCATTTCTTGGATTTCAAAAGACGTTAAAATATAGCTTTGATGGAGTGATATAAATAATGACGTGGATTTGACATGCTAACGTCAACAACGTTGGCTGCCACGCTCGGCGACACGCTGGTCCTCCTCTGGTTACAGTTTGATCAATTTCAGCCGTCTGATTCATTTGTGCCTTTGTCTTGCCATAGTCACGATGGTCATCCGCGTCCACGTGATGGAGTTTTATTCGCACAACTTCAAACGGGAGATGGTCGACCACCGTTGCATGCCCGGCCATGCTGACAACTGGCGGCTTGGATGTAGTTCGTGGCCCCACCTTACCAAGATCCAAGTTCCGATCAATTCATAGAATAAGAATCTTTTGGTTAACGTCATTGTGACCACCCGTGACCCTAATTATAGTTGATATTATAAACTATAGCTAAAATATAATTTACTCTCTATATTATTAAGCTTATTTACCTCCTAAATGTTAAAGTGGAAGAGTCACGAATATATATTTTGAATTTTATCATAATTTCACGTAATATCTTATCATTATAATACTAGTATTTTTAATCGTATATGTCGATTTAATTAATATTTTTTCAATTTATAAAAGCTTATAAAAATTGGGATATTATCATTTTTTTCAAAGGACAAAGGTAATTGAAAAATTATATGAATTTATTACTACAACTCCTTGAATTTTGCTATAAATCATTATAGTAAACCAAATGTACAAAAATATTATATCAAATTTACAAAACGTCATAAAAATCAAAAGTAACCTATATCGTGAAGGTAGAGTGAGCATAAAAATTTATTACCCATGTTTATGTTAGTGCCTTTTAATGTTCGAATTATTTAATGCATAATGTTGATCATATGTTCTAAATAGCCTATAATAGCAAGAGATGATTGAATAATTACCAAGTTGAACATAGTTCTATCTATCTATATATATATATATATTGTGAATGATGTTATCTTTAATCTCTTATTTTACTTGATAAATATATTTTTTGATGCATCCAATAATGATTTATATATCTAATGTACTATAACTAATTAGTTAATACTAAGTGTTGTCTCTTTTCAAGTGAAAAATCAATGCAAGGACAACAACATTTGTGAGAGAGCTTCGCCTCTCATAATCATCATTAGACGGTTCAATAAAAGACCAGTGAATAAATAAGTACGATTATACATATCTCGATCGCGAATGTTTGAGATCGTTGTACATGAAAGACACTTTGCTTTGCTAATTCAAATGGAAAGCTTTGTTTCGTTTCTGGTATCGATTAAGTTCATATTCATGGAAAAAGAAGTGGAAAAAGAAATAATTGAAATGATAAGTGTATCTCACCAGTGATTTTCAAATGTATAAATGTGTTTGGATGATATACAGCATTATCTGTGGAGAGATTTTCTGAATGGAGACAACAAACGAAGGTCAAATAAATCAGATACGAGTGCCGTCTGTTTTAATATCTTACTAGTTTTACTCTTCCATTCACGTTACATAATGTATATAATCTTTGCTGTTGAATTCCAGCTAGCCTGTATATTCAATAATTAAATACAAACATTCGGAGCACTGCTTTTTTATCCATAGGACACCTTCGAGTCGAGAGTTCGGTCCATAGTTCTCAACGCAACTATCTTAAACTATTAGGAACAAACTGCTCGGGGGTACAACACTTATTATTTTCTACTAAAAAATAAACAATCAGAACTCGGATCAACTCTTAGGATTTAGGGTTTTAAGGTATTAGACTTTTGAAGTTCTAAAATTCATGATTCGAGAATCAAAGACTCTGGGTCAAGTTTCAATTTTGGACGTCAAATTTAGAACTGAATCTAGCAGTTCATTGTAGGTATCCCCAATCTTTCTTCCGATGGCTCGAACATTAAACAAGGTTAAGTGAAATCGACGTGTAGAACTAAAAAAAATGGCCAATGGATTTTCGACAAACAAGGGTCGGATCAACGGTTGCTGTTCTCATCTGGTCTTGTCTACGTAGCGTCATGGACACTTGTCTTCATCCAGTGGCCACCTCATAAAAATCTAATCAGGTGTCACGTTTTTTTATTATTGAAAATCACGTCCTCAACACATATTGCAATTGGAAACAGTAGCCCTTTTGGGATGTTTGCAAATCATGGAACAACCTAATTCAGTACTCAAATTCAACAGCAATTATTTAGGGTTTTTTTTGCCCTACTCAGGGTGAGAGGAAACCCATGATGATGATATTTTTTATAGACCTAGTTTGAACATGACCAGATAAAGATCGATTTGCTTAAGTAAGCAATCAGATCCTTAATCCAATCTTGCTTTAAAATAATAACATCACTTGTTCAATAATCTTGAAATGCGGTCAACGGGAACAGGAGTTAGGCAGGTGTAATTAAAGATTTCTTTTTCAAAACAAATCTTGGATTTACACCTAATTAAGCCTCCGTCCAGTAAGCATGCAACATACATAACTCTACTAAGATCATTAAACGAGGGAGAATCTTTTTAAGAAATAATCTTATCCAGCTGTGATTCACGAATCTATTCTTGAACAAGGTCATTTCTGCAAACTTTAACCCCAAGCAAGCAAACAATGAATGATAAACCCTAATGTTTATCCTAGCTGTGTAGTTTTTCTCATTCCTGACCATGCATCTGTAATGTCTGTGTTCGTAGTAGAGCCAATGAAAAGCATGCATCTGGCTTCTAAAATGGACCATTCTGAAGGCAGAATAGCCAATAGTGGGCTAAGGACGGAAAAACCTTGGTAGGATAGACACCAGATGGCTTATTTCTCTGGCAGCGACATCAAAATCATAGTTGGAGCAGACCAACGCTTCCCCACTTGTATTTAAGAGCAAGAAAGTGACCCATAAAACTAGATCAGACTCAAGAACGCACGCCATGTTTCAACCCAAAAAATTGTCATTTAATATCCCTCTTGTTAGATGATGCTAGCTACTACTAGTGGCTAAGTTCCTTGAAGGTACGATTGATGGGCACATGGGTTTGGGTTTTTAACATATATCCTATGCAACAGGGACATTTTCAATTGAGTCTTGTGACTAGATCTCAATATAGGCTGCAATCAGGGACAATTTGTGTCAAATTAGATCTATTTTTAATAAAAATTAATGTTTTCAAATTGACTATCTGTATCCGATCGGATTAGTTTTTAATAAAAAATAATATTGTCAAACTGACTATTTGTATCAAATTAGATTGATTTTTTATAAAAATCGATGTGAACCAAAATAGAACCACTCAAAATTTTGGGCAGCATCCAAGTTGGATCTATTAGATAATTGGTTCGAGTTCGGATTCAATTTTAAAAAAAACTGACCCCTCGTATCCGATCAGTTAACCGATGAAATAAGAATTTGTCAAGAAATAATTATGGTTTAGTTGGTTTGGGTCGATACGAAACTGAATATGAACCCGAGTCGATACTAACACAAAATTGTAGATCAAATTTAAATTGAATCGATTATTTAATTGGCTTAAGATAAACATATGTTATTTTACAAAACCCGACTAACTGAATCAAGTTGATTTTTTTCCAAAGAACTGATCCAACCTATTGGGTCCCACTTATAATTCTCTTTCTGGTTCCACAGTTATAATCATAGATGATATTATGATATATTTGCATTTAAAATATCTGCAAAAACTTTTGACAGCTTTGTGTGAGCATGAGCCGTATGCAATGGTTCTAGGCCATGTAGCTTCGTAAGACAGCATCGTAGAAGATCCAATCAATGTCAACAAGGCAATGCATATGTGCATTTTATTTGATAAAAAAATGTGGTATGTAGTGCTAACGGGTGTGGTGGGTGTCGGTTTGGCTTGTGCTATGATGGAGAAGAATTATTGTGTTCGGATGTGTAACTAAAGACACATCAATCAATTTAATCATTCGAGAGTTGGAGTTGACTGTTATGTAATTGCTTTGAATACGGGCAAAGGGACATGGACGATGCAAACTTTGAGGAATTATGTGGCCATACATTGATTATCGGGGAATGACAGATGGATTACATGAAAGACAATGATTTGACATTGGAATATCAATGTAGAAAAGGTCAATTTTTGTGTTGGAAATTGGAAGTTGGTTATCGGGGATTATGAAAAGGATGAAGAGATAGTTTCGTTGCTTCATTTTGCAGAGAACCCGGCTTGTTGCAGCATGTCGAAAGACAAGCAGATGCTTGATGTTGCGAGGGAGGACGTTCAAAAAGATCAGTACACTAAGAAAGTGACTCTTTCTGTACATTGAAAGATATTCAGATGCAGATTTGTTTCGAATAGATTAAATATCAAACATAAAATATTATTTTAAATTAATAGATAAAATATTATTGAAAAATAGAGAATACGTGGTTTCGATCTTCCGAGAAAAATAAGTATTTTTTGCACATCCAGGTTTCACACCCTCGTCCCCTTTGCCTCGTTGTACAAGCGATCGATGTCCTCCTGCAGATAAGATGATCCGTCGGCTTATTTTCATGACTTCAAAATAAAACTAATGTGGGTAATAGTTTTCATACCTTGTAGTGTTTGAGCAGCTGTGGCCTCTTCAATTTGAACGTAGGAGTTATCAAGTCCCTCTCCATGTCAAAGGGATTTGCTTCCAAGTGAATTGCTTTCAGCATTTCGAAGCCTCGCAGCTGCAAAATATCCAAAAATCGATCAAAACGTAAGTCGTCACTCAGAAGTAGCAAAAGTGATTCGAATATGCTTCATAATAGACCTTGTGTTTCTGTCCAACAGCGTTGACTTCATCTAATATATACTTTCTTGACTTGGAATTCTCACATAAAGACTTGAAATCTCCAGTGATGTTCTGGCTCATCGCCCAATCCTCGAGCGCTTTTCGATCCGGGACAACGACAGCTACGAGAAACGATTCAAAACTGTTCCCGTATACCCAAATCTGATTACCATAACAAAATCAACACCAAAAATTACAAAAATAATAGTAGCAATTATAAAAAGTTACCATATGATAGTTATAATAATAAAAGTACCGCAGTAATCAGAGAGCATCTTGAGTACACGTTCTCGATGTTTTCCACGGCGACATATTCCCCCTGAGACAACTTAAATATATTCTTTTTTCGATCGATGATTTTCATTGCTCCGTTTGGTTGCCATTCTCCGATATCACCTGCTAGCATAGATCAATGTCTAGTCCACAATTGATTAAGATTGCAAGTAACTCATCACCATTTTATCAATGCTTCAAACATTTGATGATCGAAATTCATTTTCTCCATCTGTTTTCTTTCGTGGTTCAAACATTTAACAATGTTCTTTAAGAATCGCCATGCAATTACCTGTATGAAACCACCCGTCGACCAGAACGTCTTCGGTTAGATCTTTCCGTTTATGATAGCCGGAGAAAAGCGTGTTTCCCCTCAGGCAAATCTCTCCCCGTGGTACATCTGAAAGTGCATCGTAACCCATATCAGGCACCGACTCGAGCCTTGCTTCGATCGTTGTAATTGGAACACCCACAGTTGCCATCATTGAAAAGACATTGACTAGGGATGTAAAACTTCCTCCACAGCTCTCAGTTAGGCCTATAATGCACAAATAATCGATCAATTATCTCTTATATCTAATTAAGTTAAGACTACTCCAAAATTATCACTATGTTCTTACCATATCCTTGTGACAAGGTGGCACAACTAGTGACCCTCAAAAATTCCTCAACATGCTTAGGTAAAGGTGCAGCCCCAGATAACAGGATTCGAACTCTTCCACCTAATCCTTCTCTTATCTGTCGCATAGATTGCATTTTACACGGGGTATTGAATTTAGGATGCGGGAAATGGATGATAATATGCAATCAATCTGACCTTCTGAAATACGAGTCGATCCAAAAGAGGTGAAGCTTTATCTTGAGGAAAACCCTTTTCCAGATTTCCCAACTTGCTGTTATTGGACCATTCATTAATCGCACAAATACGAACAGAACAAAAATTGATTGAGCAAAGCAGAGTTTTACTTACTAATTAAATGCATACTCAAATAGTAGCTTCTTTACTGCACCTCCAGATGAAATTTTGCTCATTGTGCCTTAGAACACAAAAAATACAGAGATAACACTACTTGTCTAATTCAGGATTGAAACTCAGAAGGAAAAATTCAAAGAGAACAGGCAATATACCATTATATATGCGATCATAGACTCGAGGAACTCCACAAAAAATGGTTGGCTTAAATTCTTGAATGTCTTCCACCAAAAACCTGATATCCTGCAAGTTTATAACACCAAACATGTTTACAACATGACTTCAAAATGTTGACGGAAGAGACTTCAACGCGCATTTTTCATCGAATTCTAAATCTTACGCCTTGCCAAAATCCAATGCACGAGCCCTTGTAAATGCAATAGCTTTCCATAATTTGATCGTAGATGTGGGCCAGTGGAAGGAATGAAAAGTAGGAGTCATCTTCTGTGGCCTATCATTAAAAAAATGGTATCTTTTTAATTTAATGGTATGAAATGGAATGATAGTGTAAATGCAATGCTATTAGAAGATGTTGATCAAGCATTCAACTTCAAAACTGTAGCCTTATCTCTGACCCCTTACCACTTTGTCAGTAAGCAAAAGCAGATGATCCACAGACAAAACTTCAGCCATTATAGCAGCATTACTAAGGATAACACCTTTTGGCTCTCCGGTTGTCCCGCTCGTGTACATTATTGTGTTAATGTCAGTTCTCTGTTTTTCAGGTAGTTCGCAATCCAAACTCCCCTGTGGCAAAGTCGATATTTTAGTTGCATCCTTTTAACATCTTCAAATTGTCTGAGATCTTACCAGAGAAGAAAACTCCTGCCAAGAAAAGCAAGAAACCCCGAGCTCTTCGGCTTCCTTCTTTTGGGTGCTCGAGACGTTGGAAAAGCTAACGATAGCTGCACCAAAACGATAAACAGATGGTTATCGATAATCATTTGATAATAATGCTGAGCGCACGTCAAAGGCCACAACAGTTTAACCTACTTTTGAGATGAGTAGAACACCTTTCCAGACAAGACAGAACCTGCACAATTGTTACTTATGAAGTGAATTAATTGAAGGAGAATCTGTTGATCAAATCAGTTGACTTTATCGAAAGCTGGGGTGCTTATGATGACAAAAACGATATTCAGTGAGCAATGCACTTTCTCACGGTGAGAAACTAAATTAGTAGAAAGAAAAACAAAATAAAATCAGTTCAAAATCGAATCGAAAGAGGAAGAAACTTGTACATTCTGTAAAAAATGGAGCATCTGTCAAATTATTGTGCAGCTAAACACACCAGCAAGACAATGTTCAAAGTGTCAACTAATAGTTTAAACAACAGCCCATTCTACGGGATCAATTTGGAAACATACAGCAGGAAGTTTGGTTTCTTGAACGAACGCAATGGACAGTTCAGCGTGGTTAATGATGAATTCTACTGCATTTGCACCTGTGCCATTCAAAAGCATATGATGATCAGATATTCCTTTTTCAAAATTCATAGACAGCAGGAGAGAGAAAGAGTAACACTTGTTTAGCACCTTACTTTCTGTATTTCTTGGTTTCTTTTCACACACAGATCAGTGGTATATGTAAATAAAAAATGGAAGACAGTAAGAACATACCGAGAGAGTCATAAAGCGGCACATACGTGATTGCATGGCTATTACAGGCCTGATACACAAGTGAACAACGAACTTTCCATAAATTTAGCAGCCTTGTTGCAGAATGCAGTCACAATCATTTGAAAAACCGAACAAAAACGATAAGCCAATTGAAAAGGGAAAAGCCATGCCATAGTTTATACCTCCATTGCAATTATCCATTCGGGGCAGTTCGAACCATAAATACCACAACGATCTCCCTGACAAAAGAGTGGGAGCATCATTTAAATTTAATTAAAATAGACAAAGTAAATTTCTAGGGGAAAATAGCAGACTTACAGAGTTGATTCTTCGGCCTTTCATGGCAGAACCCATTCGCAGGGCTGCGTCGTAAACCTCCTGATATGTAAGCCAAACATACGGACCAGCCTACAGATTTCCATTCAAATTTCCAAATATTTCAAGTTACAGGCCAAAGGCTTTCATGGGTTGCTCTTAATACGCGAAATTAATACCTTGGAATCAACGATCCGACGACGACCCAGCATCCGGTTGCTCGGGTTTCTCTTGACGGAGTCACTGCAAATGGTGCCACCATGTTACTCAGAGCCATTAAACCCACCATGGATCTACAGAGTTAGACTGAATAAAAGCAAAACTCCACACAACTTGTTTTCTTTGTGGTGCTTAAGGAACAAAAAACAAGCTCATCGTGACCATATTTCAGTCTCCGGTCATCTTTTTGATTTGGGTCGTAAGAAGAATCATTAGTAAATATTTAAATAAACGAGCCTAGAAAGAAAAAAAAAACATTATCAAATGAAGCCAAACCTGAAGAACTGCCATGGAGACTCTATCTCAGCCGGAATCTCAAGTAGACCCTCTTTCGCGTAGATACTTCTGTAAACCGGCCCGGCCGACGGCTTTCCGTCGCCGGCGAGTCTTGATTCCTCCACCTTAATTACATACTCCATCGACATTGTCCACCAGCTGAGCAAATATCAAAACACTTGTTCAACGTACCCGGATCTAGCTTCAATGGCTTCTGATAAGCTTCTTCTGCAACACTTGAGCTACCGTTTTGTTTTTAATAACGAGAGCTTAAAAGAGGTGGCAAAAGTTGGTTGGGCTTGAAAGTTGAAAGCATTAAATTCTTTGAAGAAATGGAAATAAAACGCATTTACAGCGATATTGTTTTGGTGCTGGTTTAATGAGGGTTGGGTTGAGGCCGCATTAATCATGGTAGATGGGAGAAGAGTATGCTTTGGTCGGCCATTAAAGCTACTGTCTTCAAGCTCTGAAACTTCTGCTTACATGCATTTTTGTTTATTTATATCTTGCTTAAATCATTTTGATCTCGAATCTTGGATTTCTACTCTTGGCTCATCTTCTGTATTTCACTTGTATATTAATGGAATCCCAATTTATTGATTACAATTACAACCATTGTTTTATTCTATTGTTAATTATAATGGATTTGTAGACACCGGACAGGATAAAAAAATAAAGAAAAGGGTAAATTTGCAAATTCATGCATGCAAGGTTATAGGGCCACCAGCATTTTCGCAAGGTTTCTGGTCATCTTTTTTCAATTGAGGACAGAAACTTGGTGTTTGACTTTTATTACTTGTTTGTATTTTTACATTAGTTTTAGTTCAAAAGGGGTGTACGAGTCACGAGTGCGAGGTTTGAATTGCAACAAAAAGGCAAAAAGCGAGGACATGGTAGAGGATGAACCACCTGCTCGACGTCGCTATGAACAAGAAGGGAAGGCGTAGCCCAGACCATCATTTTCTTTTCCTAGCTTCCCAGCGCTCATCAGAATCGAAATGATCATTATGAGTACCCCTTCACCGTTCGACGAGCGCAGGGGAGACAGAGCTGAAGAAAATGCTAGAGAGGTCAATTTTAGAGAGAGAGACTGGTCAATTTCTACCATTACAGGCCCACTCACACTTAATGACTCTACACAAAATTGGTAGACGTTAGAGTTGCCAAACAAGTCAAAATAGAGCCATTCAGTTTCTCAACCTTAGCATGCAAAGCTGAGTCTTGGGAGAAGATGCACATCAAGTCGTGATACAAGAACAATTACAAAGAATTGAAGCCCCAACGACAAAGTCAAGAATAAAAAAAATACATGAAGCTGTAGTTTAGTAGAAAAAAATCGAAAGGAAAGAATCTATTCAACATCAAAACAAAATGTTGTTAAGTGTTAAAGAAAATATTTATATCATGCAAAGTGGTCAAGGGCACAAGCCTAAGAGCCCAAGCCCACTACAAGATATTGAAGGGAAATGAAATAACTTTTACTTGATTAACAAGTCAATCAAATTTTTACTTGACCAACAAGTAAATCAAACTTTTAATTGATGAACAAGCAAATCTTTTGGTAATTTTGATAATCTTGATAGATTTGAGAATCTTCTCAAAAGATATTTTAGTTTTCTAATACTTTATAATTCCTAATTTACTTAGAAAGTGTGTAACTTATTTAAAGACATCCAAGTTATTGTGAAGACAACTTTTATGATTAACTCACCTGGAGTGTTTGGAGAGAATTTTCTCTTTGGTTCATTGCGAAGAACTCGATCTTCATCAAGTTAATTTTTGGTAGATCAACTTTGATAGTTTTGATTCTTACCGATAAGTTCGGTCTGGCTCAAGCTCCTTCTTTGATAACTTAAGTTTCTCATACTTGATTCAAATGCAATCCATGTATTTTTTCTGCATTGTTAAGAGTCTCAGATTTGGTATACCTTTGGTTCTTATCAGGAGATTTCATACCATTCAAGCTAGTCGGTAAGTCTAGAGTATGTCTAAACAAATTGAGTTAAACGAGTTGAATATACATAGATAACTTTATCTTATATATATTTATTGAAAATTATTTTTATTATTATAAAATTCAAAAATATGATAAACATTGAGGAATGTAATATAATATATTATTGGGATATTTATCATAATCTAAAAATATTTATTGTTAGTATGAAAAATGGTATGTTTTTTAAAATTTTATTTTATAAATAAATTACATATTTACGTAACTACACATTAGATACATCTCAACTAGGTTATACCAATTTAATCTTCAATCATGTATAAAATTTAAAAAAATAACAAGTTAACAAAATTACAAGAATTTACACTTTATAACTTAAGAAATACCTAGTGTTGGCGTCCAAATTTTTTAATTCTTTCGATATGGCATTTGTAAAATGATGCTTTCATGAGATCTGGTACAAGATTTCTCAGTCAATCATCATACACTTATTCACCTATACTAAAGAAACATGATGTTAATAAATCACGTGTTATCTTAGCAAATAAATGATATATTGTGTAGTTACTTCTCTACCAACTCAAAATATCAAATTATCATCATGAGAAATCTAATAATGTGCTTACAAATAAATGTTGAGTTCACCCTTTTGTAAACCATAAGAATAAACGTCACTATCTATTTTATTATTGATGTCATCCTTAAAATTTATGAATGTCCCAAACTGGAACTACCGCTAAAGCTAGAAGGGTTTGAGAAGAAAAAAAATAAATCCTGAACATTTGAATATTTTAATTTATAAGAAGCATACAAAATAACAATGTCATTTTTAATTGATTAGTAATCATAACATAAACAAGACCTAAACATTAAGAATTTTATTAAGAATTAAATCAATTCATTTGATTATAAATCAAGATGCATATGTATGTAAATGAAAAAATATTCGGTACGTCGACCAATTTTTTTTTAAAAAAATTAATTTTATCAGTTATATTAAAAAATAATTTATTTGCTTATATCTTTGAAAATTAACTGTTAATTTTATAAACCAAAGAAGAACAATATATGTAATGAAACTATAGATTGGAACATTCATTGGTTGCTTAAAAAATGATGTTAAAAATCTAGAAATAAATTAGCAACATTGGAACTACTTTCATCCATAGTAAAATATTTTTTTTACTAATAAAAGTACAAATAACAATCCAATACGACATAGCATTTTGTAACTTAAATACGTACAATTCTACCTACTTGCTGTTAATTTTTTTGATTTGATATTAGCTCATTTAAAAAATTCTTTGTATTCTTGTTGTCGTTTGTTAGATGTAGCGACAAAATAAACTAAATTTATAATTGAATGACATGTGATGAAATAAATGCCATTATGTTTTCAAAATTAAATTTAGAATATGACAAACTCATCGCATATGAGATAGAGAAAAATTGATAAATACCTAATTAAAATAATATTTTAAGTTGAAAAATACAAATATCGGTGGCGAAGATAATTCTATCTCTCATAGAATGTTCTTGGAAAATAGCAACACTAATGATTATACTACTTTGATGATATTCAAAACTATGAATACTTTAATAATTTTATTTAATTGCCTTGAATTATCAATAAACTAAGAAATTAAGACTAAATATCAAAAAACATTGGGTGCACTCTATTAATAAAAAATAATGCAAATAAACATAGTATTAATATGTGAACAAAATTTAACTAATTCATTTTTCATGGGGTAAAAAAAATGAAAAAAAACCCGAACTTTAAAAAAATAAGTTGAGAAAACATCAAAGTTTGAAATAGGTGAAAAACCCCTAGCCGAGGGGGGAGGGGCAGCTAGCAGTGAACCGCGAGGTCCGTCCCCCACTCGATCCTCTGCCCACTAGGGTGGGGGCGACGTGGGGGGTTAACCCTCAGTCGGCCCTAGGTCGGGGGTCGACTTCCTGTTTACCAGTTTCTTTTATAAATATCTAATCGATTTCAATTTTAGAATTCGTATCAAAACACCATCGAGAAAAAAAAAACTAGTACAATTACTTGGTGATTTTCACAATGTAGATGAAAGTTCAAATAAGTGGTGGAGAAATGAAGCATCCGTGGAAGAACCAATTCTAGAAATCCAAGCAAAAATAGATTAGGAATATGAAGCGAGCTATAATGAAGTGCCGGTGATTGTAGAAGAATAAATGGATTGTAATATGTAAACGTATAGTGATGAGAATGTTGTTAGAATATAATTTATATCAGATGATACTAGATCTAGTCAAATGAGAACATCGTCTGACTCAAACGAGGACGAGAGGCTAGAATGCTCAATGTTGTCACTATCACTAGTTATAAAGACGAGTTTATATGGCAAAAATGTACAGTAATATAAAAGATCCTAAGGAAGAAATTATTTAATATTTTATGAAAATTAGTTTTTGTATTAGATTAAAAATAAGTAAATCTCATCAACTAATAACCGTATGTGAGAGTGTTTTTCTATAGCAACTTCATGTGTCGAGGATGAATGACGAATTTACCATTTAAAAAAGAATTTTATTGATGAACACACGTGTGACCGAAGAAGAAGAGAACAAATGATGTTGATGAGTCACGAGTAGAGCCGGCAAACGAGCACTCGACCGGCTCTTTTTTTGTCGAGCCGAGCCAGGCTCGGACCGGAATAGTACCGAGCCTAGCTAGCTCGAGCCTCTCGGTCCAGCCCTAGCCGAGCTCGCCGAAAGAGGCTCGACGTCGCGCCTTGTCGGGCCTCCGTCGTCGTCGCCGATATCGTCGCCTCGCCTCGCCTCGCCGTCCGTCATCCTCGCCTCGCCTCGCCTCGCCGTCCGTCGTCGTCGCCAGATCTGGTCGCCTCGTCGCCGCTCGTCGTCGTCGCCGTCCGTCTCGTCGTCGCTGACGCTCGGTGGTCGCCTCTCGGTCTCGGCAGTCGCCTCGTCTTCGCCGTGGTGAACGGTATCAATTTATTTATTATTTTTTATCGAGATGGATCCAAGAAACGTAGAATATGTTACCAATTCCGATGATGATATTCAAGAAATTGGCACAAATAATCCAGCATTTTCAATTGGACAAACATCTGCACAAGCATCCACGTCATCACTTCCCCGTCCCAAAAAAAATAAAACGTCTGATGTTTGGAAGCATTTTAAAATTGTCGAAATGAATGTCGGGGTAAAATTAGAAAATCGGGCACAATGTAAGTATTGTGCCAAAAATTATGCTTACGAATCGACGACTAGTACGATTCGTAGACATTATCAACATTGTCACGCACCCGAGCAAACGCCCGATAAAAGACAATTACAATTATCGGCTAGCGGTAACACTAATTTTTTATATTCGCATGAAAGATTGCGAGAAGATGCTGCAAGATTTGTGGCTCAACACGAGGTCCCGCTATCGATGTTTGATAGTGAGGTACACGAAAATTTTATTAGGGAATATATTAACCCTAATTATCGAAGAATTCCTCGTAATACACTACGAATTATTTTGTCTTTTTGCACAAGCACAACATATGTCGATTTGTATTACTTCTGCTTTGTAGAGTGCACCGAATGCACTCGGCTATATAGTTGTAACGTCGCATTTTATTGATAATAATTGGCAACTTCATAAAAGAATTTTAGGATTTCGTAGTTGCGAATATCTGCATAGTGGTATTACAATTTATCGATACATTTTAGCTATTTTACAAGAACATAATGTTAGAGATAGAATTTTTAGTATTACTTTAGATAATGCGTTCGCTAACGACGTATGCATTTCTCAATTTAAACGATTATTCCAAGTTGATAATTCTCAATCTTCTCTTTTACATATGCGATGTGTTTGTCATATTTTGAATTTAATAGTTAGAGATTGTATGAGTTTTATTTCTCCATATATTGATAGTATTAGAAGTGCAATTTCTTTTATTACAACGTCTAACTCCTGACAACAAGAGTACAAAGAATTTTGTAAAGCGGTTAATCTCCGACCGAAAAAACTAAAAACGGATGTATCGACTAGGTGGAATTCGACTTATTTAATGTTGGAAAATGTAAAACCGTATTGGAATGTTATTTGTAATTATATTAGTCAAAAATCACAAACTATTATTTTAGATAGATGTAGTTGCGATATGGCTAATTTGTTTCTTGATTTTTTTAAACCGTTTTTTGAAGCAACAAAAGAATGTTCGGGAATTTATTATTGACCACACATCTTGTGCTTCCTTGGTTTCTAAAATTAACCGGTGTTTTTTCGAGATATAAACAAATTAATGAATTTTTGGAAATAGTCAATAAAATGGAAACAAAATTTAAAAAATATTGGCTTGAAGTTCCGTTTATTTTTTCGTTTGCTTTAATTATGCATCTGAGATATAAAATAAAGGGTTGTCAATTAATGCTTGATAAAATTGCGCATAACTTAGGTTTTATTTCGGTTGTTACTCAACAATAATTAAAAACCGAACTTGCTACTTTATTTTCATCTTACCAATTAAAATATTGTGATACTCGATCATCATCTCAAGTCGGTAGTACTTATAGCGGTGGATCCGGGTTTGGAGACCCACTAAATAACGATTTGGAATCGATAAACGAGAAAGTTGATGATGACGTCCATCGGTTTGGATCCTATCAAACGGAACTAGATACATATTTAGATACGCGTTTCAAAATTCCTCGTGATACGACCTTCGATATCTTGAGTTGGTGGAAAAATAATTCGGGATTGTATCCGATACTTTAAAAAATGGCCCGTGATTTACTAACTCCTCATGTTTCAACTTTAGCTTCCGAGTCGGCTTTTAGTGCGGGTGGACGCGTTTACGACGATCGACGAGAGAGTCTTGCACCGGATCTCGTGGAAGCACTCATATGCATGAAGGATTGAAGCGATGCCGTTACGAGAGAGCAACAACGAGATGATGAACTCCAGGAAGAAATCAAAAATTAGGAATTTGACGACTAATTTTTTTTTAAAGTTTACATATGTATTGAGTATTGAATATTGATGCACAATATAATTATTTTGGTATAATGTTATGTAATTTTTCAATAAATGCTATGTAATTTTTTAAATTTTATAATGATTATTTTTCAAATTTCTCATTACGCTCGAATTGTTCGGTTCGTTTAAGCTCGGCTCGTTTTTGGCTTGATTAGGCTCGGGAGTTGGGCTCGCTCGGCTCGAATAGCTCGAGGATCGATAGCTCGCTCGAGCAAAAAATTTTCGAAAAAAAAACTCGACAAGCTCGACTCGATTAGGCTCGACAGGCCCGACAGGCTCGGCTCGAATAGCTCGGCAGGCTCGACGAGCCGGCCGAACCCGAGCTCGACTCGCTCGAGCCGACTCGTTTGCCGGCTCTAGTCACGAGCCTCAACCTCAAAATTGGTTAGCCGACAAGACGATAAAATGCATTGTACGACATGTGACGAGCATTGTGAAAATTGGAAATTTTGTTAGAGGTTTCCTAAGTCGTGACTTCTGAAAAAAATTAATGAAGAGGGTATATATAGAATTTTGAGGGCAGAGGCCGACTTAGAGTTGTTTGCCCCGCATCTCCCTTTATAAGGCGGGGGTAGGGGTGGGCATCGGATCGGATCGGATCAATCCGATCCGATTGCCCCTAATCCGAATTTTTATCGGGTTATCGGATCTGATCCGATAACCCCTTTTAAACGAAAACACCCGAATCCGATCCGATCCGAATCCGACACGATCCGATCGGATCGGATCGGATCGGATCCGATTCAAAATTTTAAAAAAGTTATCCAGCAATAATAAAATCCAACGAAAATCCAACCTATCCGGCCAAAATCCAACGAAGATATAAACGGCAGACAAGGCACTGGCATGGACACTACATTTACAAAAACTTCATGAGATTAATGAACACTGATGCAACAAACCAATGCTCAAAGAACCGAGCAAAGTTATGGAGGCTCATAAAAGAATAGACTCAGTTTAATCAACTTAGTTTTCCAGGCATAACGACAAAACAATTGTGCAAATCAGAATATTTAAACACAACTTGCATAAGCAGTAACTACAAATTCAAATATCAAGCATAGTCAATTCTTGCTCTGCTTCTGCTTCTCCTTCTCCTTCTCCCTGGCATGCAATTTCTGGATAACAAACAAACATAATTTAAAATCAACTAAAAAACCGTAATAATAATTTATATTAATAATGAATTATGATATAGAATTAGAATATACCTTCATCGATAGTTTTATAATCTTTCAATCGGTCCAACGTGTCCAATGGATCTAACAATGGATCCAATCGATAGTTTCAAATGTTTAGTCATATTTGAACTGCCAGCCTTCTTCGAATGACATAAATATTGATNACAGGCTCTTGCAAGTATAGATCAAGATCCGACCTATTGCTTCGAGTCTCCATAGAAGAGGAACTACTACCATAATATCTTGAAAAAAGATGATCTTTTGCTAGTGGTGCTCTGAAATTAGTTGAAGTAGATTGCTCGGCCTCAGAACCTTGATACTCCAAGTATAATCGTCGTAGAAGAACCTCAGTTTCTTTTTGAAATATACTCCATTGATCGTCCCCCAATAGAATCTTCAGACAAAGTTGGAGCAAAGTGGTTTTGCATCTTGGATCAAAGATAACTGCAACCCACATAATTTTATTAAGTCTATCGAAGTTGCCCCAGTACTTTTCAAATTTATCAATCATTCCATGAGCCATGTTTTTCAGTAATGGATTATCTGACTCAACATGTTTTTGGATATTGAGTTTCAGTCGGCATGCCTCAGCAATATACATGGCAGAAGTCACATACTGAGATCCGGATGCTGCAACTGTCGTATCATGGAAGACATCCAAAAACTTACAAAAAGCACGAATATCACTCCAATCCCCGTCTGTAGGAGGGCCAGCCTCTCCCATATATGCCACGAATTGACTGTCACATTCAGCTAACTTATCAAATGCTGGTGCATACTTTTCGGCCCTATCCAACATCAGAAATGTTGAGTTCCATCGAGTAGGGCAATCAAGCGTGACATTGGCTTTATATGTTATTTTCATAGCATCAATACAAAATTTAAACTTCTTCAAGCGTGTTGGAGACGATTTCACATACCTCACAGCTTTGTGTACTCGACTGATTGCTATTTGATGGTCTCTAAGCCCTTCGTTAACAATTAAATTCGTGATATGGGCGAAACATCGAACATGGAGATGCGATCCATCCAAGACCAATCCATTCAAATGCCTGAAACTCCTCACTAAATGTTGAATAGCGACATCATTTGAGGAAGCATTATCTACCGTCGCTGTAAAGACATTCTCGATCCCCCAATGCCGTAAACACTGAACCAATAATTTTCCAAGTGTTTCGCCTTTGTGGTCGCCAATTTCACGAAAATTCAGTATCCTCTTATCCAATTTCCAATCCCCGTCTATGAAATGAGCCGTCAAAACCATATAGCTCATATTTTGGCCCGATGTCCAAGTGTCTGNCAATATAATTTCACAAATAATCTATAAATTTGTACAAAGAACACTTTCTAGCTTCTAATGGAGAAACTATTGGTGGAGCCGTGGAGGGATGAATTAACTTACTTAAGCTTTTCAGATGAAGTAAACATGTGCTTAAAGATTTCTTTGAAAATTCCCTCTACTTTGTTCTTGCTTAGCAGCTTTACACACCTAAATCTTGCATAGTATCGAATCGAACCCAATTCACTATAATATTTTCAAGCCTCATCAAAATGCTAATATTTTCAAGTGTGCAAAAGGAACAATAGCCCGAGCTTACACAATTAGAAAGCAAAAAAAACAGAGACAAAACAAAGTCAAACTAGATAACTCATGCTCAATCACAACCCGTTAAATTGCAAACATGGGTCAGTAATGAAAAAGAACACTAAATCAACAGAAATAGAATCAAGTAAATGAAGACAAATCAACAAATCAGAGGCTTAAACTATATACGGAAGCATAATATCATGAAAAAATTAACATCTATTGTAGCTCAAATAGCAAAAGCAAGAGGAACCCAATTTGAAAAAGGGAAAAGATGAAAGAGAGATTACGGAGGTAGGGGTGGGCTCGTTCTGAGTTAAGACGATCGTCGGAGTTTGGACGGAAGCTCGACTCCTGCTTCTCGTCGAATCGTCGGCTCTGGGCGGGCGATGAAGTTACGGGTTTCGGACTGGAGTTAGGGTTAGAAAAGTCATCGGATAGAAAAGAAAAAAAGAACAAATCTTCATTAAAAATTTTAACAGGATTTACCTAGTTGACAGCAAGCCCGAGCAGGGATGGAGAAGGCGATTGGCGATTGGCGATGCCGAGAGAGCAATGGCTGGGCGAAGCCGAGAGATTTCGGGAATTGGTAGCGAGAGCGAGCGGGACTGTCCCTGGATGAATGAGGGTGCCGGAATTGGGTGGGCGATTAAATCCGATTGTCGGATTCGGATGTAATCGGATTTCAATCCGATAAGATCCGAATCCGACATCAACCCGACGATCGGATCAAAATTTCAATACCTTCACCGATTATCCGATCCGATCCTATCCGATCCGATCGGATCGGATCGGATCGGCGGGTTGGATCGGATTTGCCCACCCCTAGGCGGGGGTCGCCGTCAGCCCCCCTCTACTAATGCAGAGCTTGACCCGGGCGTTGACCGCCTAATTGCTCTCCAACGCAGGTAGCTAAACCGGGGACTCCGACCTTTGTGGCCGCTGGCTTCTTCTCTTTTCAACCTTTGGTTACTTCCATGTCTGTGATCCTTCAAGCAATTTGCAAATTAAGAGATTGGTTGTTTTGCTGATTCTACAAAAGAGATGAGTCCGTAAATGGAGCTATTTGTTTCGTATTGATTTTGGCAACATCTTCTGTATATACTTACTACCTGATTTCAATGGATCCCTCGAGTCTTGTTAAATTGATAACATTATCTACGCATACACTTATCCCACACCTTAAGTTTTGTTTGAACAAGGACAAAAAAGATAAAGTGGGACACGAGATTTACGTGACGAAATCATTTCGGGAAAAAATATGGGAAGATGAATCATTCTATAAAAATCAGAGTACAGAGATGACAAAGATAATAATTCTATTACGTAAAATGACAGAGTGGGAGAGCTTTAGGCTTAGTTAGTCCAAAATGAAGGAGAATCTAGCTAAAAAAAGTAATTATGAGAATAAATGTTGAGGGGGTTCACCCAAGATCTCAAAGCTTCTAGTGAAAGTAATTATGCTCTCTAACCATTCGTCGTGATTTCAAATCAAGGAAAAGGGAATGAGAATAATTTGTCTGCTAAGTTGAAATCTTTTTCAGTGTTTGCAAGGTTGATTACTAGGCATTGTTCTGATTTATCCACAGCCTTCTCCTTTTTCTGTTCGTTAATATTGAAGGGAAAGTTTCCTCAGTCCTGCAGGCTCCTTGGAATCAGATGCTGATGACGCTACAAATACTCGATTGCGTAAATAAGTGAATTATGTTGCCATGATAATCCCAAATTATGTATTAATCATCAGTTTCAACGTGCATTTTAAAATACTTCTTACCAGTTTGGCTTTTGCAAGTTAGCACTCTCTTAACCATTATCTGTATTTCCTTCAATGGTGTAACCAAAAAATGTATCACTAAAGAGAGTACTCAAACCACTCCAAACGATGTTCATTGAATAATTGCATCAAAGAATATTAAATAATGATTACAGAAATGAATCTAAGTTCGGATAGTTTCGATCAACTTTTGTAAAACTCATTTAAGCTTCCAAGTAAGGCATGATCCTGTCGTTGAAAATTCTTCCCAATCTCTTAATTATTGGCTAGAATTCTTCCTCTTAGAAGTGATGCTCTTACGTGGGACACGACCTAATATGCCAGTTTTTTTTTGGCAAAATGATTCCCATGCAAAAACATCTACCACTCTCACCACCACCTAAGCATATAATTCTAACCCTTTTTGCTTAATCCATAAGCCAACCTCAGCGCATTTAAATACTCACATTTGTCCCCCGCTATATCCACTCTTTCTTCCTTGAAAGAACCAATTAAGAACCCTTTTCTCCCTTCAGGCCAAATCCAAAACCCTAGTTGAAAACAAACAAAGAAAGCCAGCTGATGAGGTACACCGAAATCTCCCACTCGAGCCACCCTCGACACACTTTGAGAATCGATCACGCCGAGTCACCGTTCAAGTGCGACGGCTGCAAAGAAGTCGGCATAGGATCCCGCTACAAGTGCAGTACATGCGACTTCGATCTACACACCCACTGCGCAATCCCTTCGCCGTCCATGGCTCACCCTTTTTACACCAAGTGCTCTTTTCAATTCATGTCCCGTCCGCCAGGCAACACTCCTCGCTTCTGCAACGCCTGCGAGAAGGACGTCTCGGGATTCGTCTACCACTGCAAATCATGCGGTTTCGACCTCCACCCTTGTTGTGCCAAGCTCCCGATGATGCTTGACGATGGCGAAGTGAAGCTCTTTCTTCATAGAAAAGTTAGCGCGCCATGTGATCGGTGCGGTCGCATGGGACGAAGCTGGAGTTACATATCAACATGCAAGAAGTACAATCTGCATGTAGCCTGCGTGAAGGAAATGCTGGTCGAGAGTTGGCACGAGCTCTACCATGGACGAGGGAAAAGTAACAAATTGGAAACCAAAATTCCTAGCCTCAAGTACAGCCATCAAAATCAGAGCTCGAAGAGCAAAGGGAAGGCTAAAAAGGGCTGTGAAATCGCTGGCATGGCTGTGCAGTTTGTTGTGTCGGCTGTTCTTGGTGATCCCACGGCTCTTATTGCTGGGGTTATTGGGTCCCTCCTTTCACGAGCTTGATTATGGGTGGATGTTCTTGTAAGAGATTCTTCATCCATGTTCATATAAAGATACGTGCATTGTCTTAGTGAATAATTTATTCCGAGTGTGAAAAGTTGTCTTATTGTACTTAAACTTTACTGAACTTGTAATACAAAAATCTAATTTATAGAACTTATAAAAGAAAAATATTAGTTAATAATCGAACAAAAATCTACTTTTCTCTTAGGGAATTTTTATCATCTACAAGAACCGCGAAGAAAATGGAATTTCAATTCTCTCCTTCACGACGCACCGAGCTTCGCCGTCTTCCATTACAAGAACTTTACCAGGAGGGCATTGAGAAATCGTGCCCAATTCTTCCTTCTTCGGCTGTTTGAACATGTACAACATCTTCAAAGATATAGATCTTTTTTGCAAACTCTTGTCGACAGCCAGATAAACTTAATATCGATACCACTCCAATGATGGTAAACACCGCCTTGGCTGCTGCACTGACGAACAACTCCAATGAGCCAAGCTCGGATCGCTACAGTGTCGAGCTGAGTCAGGCACGAGCTCGAAAAATGAGCTCGACAGATCTAGCGAGCGAACCAGGCTAGCTTGCGGGCTCGCTCGCTAGCTTGCCAAGCTCGAACAACTCGAGCCCGGCGAGCCCTTGACAAGCTTCAAGAATGGGAAGGGAAATAAAATGGGTCTCGGGTGAGAAAGAAGGGAACAAACGTGCCGAAAATGGGTAATATTAAGGAACGGAGTTCTCGGGTTGCATACGGAGTTTGCATCCGAGATTTGGAGGGGTTGTTTGGGGATGAGAGAAGAGCTTAACCTCCAAAATGAGAGTAAAAGCTTTGGAAAATCGGGAGTTATGTAGAGGGGAATATCGGGTGCCAAAAAGGTGGTAATAGGTAAAGGGGATGAGGGTGATCGGAAAATGCGAGGTAACCGGAGGTGGAGAAGAGCTAATGGGGATTACACGCTTACCCTAAGACCACGAGAGAGTGGCTGAAGATGTGTAGCACAGCCTAGCTTACCCTAGCTCGGAAAAGAAGCCAAAACCTTGAAAAAACACTCTCGGGTCGCCGGATATTACTCATCGGAGAGCCGAGTCTTGGAGGTCGGAAACTGGCCAAGGAATGAGATGCAAAGCACTCTTTTAGATTCAAAATAAACTGAGTACAAGTGTTCGGTGATGAGAGAGTTTTAATCTCCTTCACATGAGGGCGATTGACACCTTAATCGGATGACTTCCAAGGCTTTACCCGATTTGGTGTCGCACAAAAAGAAAGGTGGAAAAGACCACCCAACATATACTTGATTTAGGGGAGACCAAGGAGGAGTAGTCCCCGAATTTGGTTCCCCCTTCCATCAGCTGCCATCCAAACAATCCCGAGAGTACAAACTCATGCAAAAGATAAAACTCACTCCAAACTCATGGAAACCCACACCAAACCAATGCAAAACCCACAAAACCCTAAATAATTGTTTTTGCAAATTTAAAAAGGAATAAAATAAAGCTAGGAAAAGAGAAGGCCGATCTGGTTTGAGCCGTGCTCCATGGGCCCCGACCTAGACTCGGCTTGTACCCGGGTTTCCCTCCTCCCTTACTTTGGTTTTGTACTTTCTTCCAAGGTGTTCCAAGCTCGAAGATGCCTTGATCTCGACCTCATTTTCCAAGACTTCCCATGTGAGAAGATGTTTGGGTTGCTCCAAGTCTTTCGGGGTTGGTTCCTCCATAGTTATTCTGCGCTCATCATTTCCTACAAAAAGAGCAAATTGATTAAAAAACTTCTTATCTCAAGCTCGGGTGATTGCTCCTTGAGGTATGACTCCATGCAAGGCATCTCGTGGCATGTCAGCCCTCCCCTCTCCTCTCTTGGCAACGAGGAACGTCGCAGTTGTCGGCGTTCCTCGTCGATTCTTCGATTCGCGGTTGGTTTTGAGTTTTACGGACACCGATGTTGTGTTTTGCCGTCAGTTTCAATTTTTTCGGCCACCGATCTTCGATTCGCCGTCGTTGTTTTCGTCGGCCACCGAAACTTCAATTCTCCGTTGGTGTTTCCGTCGCCGTCGGTTTCGTCGCTCGCCATCTCGAGTCGCCTCCTCTCTCTCTCTCTTTGTTTTTTTTCCCATTCTCGGGTGGGAATGGGGTCTCACTCACTCCCCCTCCATCTCTCTCTCTCTCTCCCTCCCTCCACGTAGCATCAGGCAACAGTCACGATGACCGTTGCCTGATGATGGAACGGTCATTTGACCGTTCCACCCCTCCCCCTCCCCCTCCCCCTCTCCTATAAATTCTCTTTTCCCCCTCATTATTTTTTCACCAATTAATCTCACCTTACTCTCAAATCTTACTAAATCTCAAATTCTCAATTACTCAATTTCTCAATCATTTAACTACGCTCGTTCGATTTGTTTGCACGCAATTATTCAAGGTATGTCATGATTATTTTTTGTTAACATTTATAATTAGTTTATAGTAAATTGATAACTAACAATTTTATTTTTTTGTAGGACTCGTATTGGTGGATTTGAACTCGATTTCAAAATTTTTACCATGTACTAGTCATTGGTGAACGGTATCAATTTATTAAGTTTTTTTTGTGTGCAAAGTATAGAATTTTATCGATATGAATCCTAGATTATTTGATTTAGATAATTTTATCGATGATGATATAGAAGAAATAATGTCAATTGATCCCGCATTTTTAATTGGTCAACACCACGAAAATAGACCAACAACGCGACGATGTCATCGCCGAAGAATTCAAACATTTAGAGTTCGAGAACTAAATTTAGAAATGTTTGAAAGTATAATTTTTTACACTTGTAAATTTTTGATATTTTATACATGATTGACAATTAGATAGGTGTCAACCGAGTTGGGATGTATCTAAGTTGTGGTGATGCAAATGTCAAAATTATTTGTATAACGGCAGATATGAAATTTTTTTTATAAATGTTTTTTATATTTATTCTAATAACATATTTACAAGACATTTATAAGTTTATCGTATTTTTAATCTTATAACAACGAAAATAATTTGTTAAAAAAATATACAAGATACGTGTTTTAAAAAATATTTGGCTCGTTTGGCTCAGCTCATTTAGGCTCGACTCGCTCGGCTAGGGCTCGGTAGGCTTGAGCCTAAATTTTTAGAAATAGGCTCGGCTCAAATAGGCTCAATAAGCTCGACAAGCTCGGCTCAAAAAGCTCGACAGGCTAGACGAGCCGGACGATTTCAGACTCAGCTTGCTCGAGCCGGCTCGAAAGACAGCTCTACCCACGCGAGTTTGTCTTCTTGTTTGAAGATAGAAATGGGAACGCAATTCAAGATATTTCAATACAACGGCGAGATAAGGTGGATCACCTGCATCGACATGCTTGACGTACTTACGAGATTTAAGTGTCGGGTCATACGACCGATTGGAAATTGCGAACCGGCCTTGCTACACTTCAAAGTGGCAAACAATCAGCAAACAGGATACCCGGAACACAGCCGACACAACCGATTTCTCCAAATAATTAGGTAGACTTCTTTTTCCAAAGAATCACCCATCGTCCAAACCAATTTCTTCCAAGGAATCATCAGTTGAGAAGAAAAGCAGCATGATAAGATTTCAAACGTAAAGAAATTCTTAAAAACCCAAAATCTATCCAACAACCAAATGGAAATCCAGAAGTTAACGAAGAAGAACAAACCAGAGAATACACAATTTCGAAAATTACATATTTTAATTTAGGACTAATTCTTTTGAATGAGCAATAATTAGTTTTGAAGGATGCAGATGCAAGACTACACTTAGCCTCCTATGGATCATAAATTATGTGATTGCTTTTGTGAGAAGCTCCATTGGCTGTAGAACTATACAATATGGATAGTTAAAATTGATTCACCATCTAATACTGACTTGCAGAAGTAATATCAACATACAATTTTCACCAAGTAAATCTCATGTTTGACTGTTGAAGGCAAAGTAATAAACTTTTGCCATTGTTTATTGCTGTGTCACCTATCCTACATACCAAAATTATTCAACTCTTTTCGCAGTAATTCCTCATTTCTTAATATCTAAAGGGTACATGACAATTTACACCCTCAACTATGGAGATAATTGTAATAATACATTGTACTTTAAAAATTGTCAATCGGTATCTTTAACGATTTTTGTCTATTTACTTAACACATTTCAAAAATAAATAATAATACTAAGATTGAAAAATTGTAATTTATGAAATTTCTAATTTTTTTAATAAGTTAATAAAAATTTGAATCTATTATTATATCTTTTTCTTTTTTTTCAAAAGTCAAATCATATTAATGAAATAGCTAACTAAATTGGCCGACATGTCAAGAGGATCGGTCGATTGCAATTATGCTAAAAATTAGATTGGTTTAGCTGCGAGGTGGATTTCTTTGAGCAATTTAGAGGTCTTGAATGAACTTGATAAGGGAGATGCAAGATGGCATGTTTATGGTCCGAATGCTGATGTTCCTCTTGTTGACATTGTGACTGCTGATTCCTTGGAGATGTCATAATGTCTCTTATTTGTCTTTAATCAGCTCAAGTTATGATGTTTTAATCAAGGATCGTCAGTTTCCTCGACTGTTCCTATTTTGCAGAGCAATTAACCGTTCATTCATGTCAAAGGAAGGACAGAGTGAATTTCGAGAGACTAAATTGGAACTAGACTTGGTTTCTAGACTAAGATCTTCACCATGTTTTTTCACACTTCATAAAATCGAAAGCGTAATAATAAAAAAGAATTGAAAAACAATTATTACGTAACATAGGAGCACCTCCAAGTGCTCAGTACAAACACAAGGCAGCATAACACAACCACTAATGCCCGGGTTACTCCAATAGAGTAGACTGATACCACAATTATCTTGTTCTATCCAATAATTGCTCCTGTACAATTGATTCCTTTTCACTATCTATGGTATTCCTCTGTAACTAGCCCACCAGAATTTGACAATTTAAGCTGTCTTGCTCGATATGCGTCCTCCCCATAAAGCGCACCAACTCAGTGATAACTCGAACATATCAATGAAGACACATTCTATGGCGCCATGTTATGTGGCATGCCCATCCTTTATTTTTTTGAATCACAAACCTCATCCTGATCCAACTTGTGAGGGGAGAGAGAAACAAACCTCAATAGGGTGCCTAGCTTTTAGTTGACTTAATCCTGAAGAAACCCTTCTTTCTCGTTTGGTTACGCGACACTGAGAAGGGCCTGTTTGAGCCAAACGATAAATTCTTTCTTAACAAAGGGCTTCTCAAACTCCCATTGGAGGATTTTAGTGCCTTGTCTTTCAGCTTAAGGCCCTGCTTTTCACCAGCATTACAAACGGGGCAGCTTGGTTCGTACTTACCACTTTCAGGTGTCATATTCTCGAGGCACTCGGCGTGATAAACATGCCTGCAAGGTAGCACAGCCACCACAGATAAATCATAGATGGTATTCTTGTGGTTGATCCATGATGGCTTCTCTGCCAACAGTTTGCAGCAAACACCACATGTTTTCAACTCAACTGAGGAAGAATAAGACACCCTTTTTCTTGCTCTTCCCATCTTGTCAAAATCAAACCTAGAAGCCTCATTCTCAAAAGACCAACTTTCCCCCCCTGAAGAGCCTATCAGCTGAGAAAGACCCTCCATCGAACAACCAGTTGTCAAGCCTTCCTCTGAGTCCCCAATGATTTCGTTGCTCCAGGATGGGAACCTTTTATCCTCTGAGAAACTTTGGTTATCATACACTTGATCTAAGAGGTGGGGTGCTGAATTTGGAGAATGGCGGGTCCATTTTGATGGTTTTGAGACATTGCGAGGTAAGCCACTTCGGAAAAACAAAGGGGAAGCTGAGAATGATGATGTTGCGGGCAATGAATGAGAGAGCTTGGCAGGAGAGGGGTGAGGGTCTCCACCTGATTCATTTGGGTCCTTCACCTAATTCAAAATATAAATACCATTGCATGCTCAGAAAACTACAACATTCAACGAGTATATTGTTATGAATAACTGCTAATGAAAATGTCTAACCTGTACCGAACTTGGATCTGCAGAAACATGTTTTGAAATGGATCGAGCTGCATGAAGATTAATAGATAATTACAATGGATAATCAAGTGAGGAACCCAGAAAAGTCAAGCTATTCACTTTCTTCCTTTTGCAATTCAATATAACTATTAAAAAAAAACCAAATCGATGAAAGAAATCAGTTCATATTTCCATTCAGACATTGGTCAACTTTTTATTTTCAGCAAGATACACACACATTATTGTCAATAACAATTTAAACGAAAGTTTAATGCCAATCTAATACTGTACCATCGAAAATCAGTAAAACTTGGTTTATGTTTTAATCCTACTACTATTTTTCCAAACATAAACAGAATGTACGACACAGTTATCATCCTCGATATTACTAACCGGGGGCATGAATTCTTAACGACTGTGCACTTCCTTCTGAAGATGGAGACTTTATCCAGGCGTTCCGGGTACAATTTAACGAATTTTCTTCACCAGATGCATATTCAGCATTGTACTTGAGTTTTGATCTATCATTGCAGCTCATTCCATCTGAAAACCGGTGAATAGAAGTCTCTTCGCCAACCACCTGGCCACGATTATCCCATCGAAAGCTCAAACTTGGCGAATAACAAGTATTACTATGCGGGTCATCAGTTGCTACATTTCTGATGGTTCTATGACTCGTATCTTTAGCAGCAACACAACAGATTGATCCCATACTCTTTGTTTGATTTCACACCAGTTCTGCTCCAACCCTCAAATTATCAAATCCTCCCAAGACTTGGTTACCATGATTTGAAGTGAGCTACCAAATAGAGTTTTATTCTAAGATCATTCTAAGAATATCAAACGCATCACAAGTGAGTCGTACAATCAAGAAGAACTAGTTTTAGATCAATACTAACAAGACAATCCCCCTTTTGCAAATCTAAGTTGATGAGGACATAGTATCGAAAACGGATCATATATATACAATAGCTGGTTCCAAATCTTAATTTGAATATTTTCTTGCAGGGTGGGCAAGAAGATCGGAAAGCAGTGGTACTAAACAGCAAACCTGACCGAAAGTTTCTTTCTCGAATTATAAGGAAACCATGCTCTATTCAGTCAGCTAGAGTTAAGGAGGCTTCGAGGAAAGCCCTAAAATTAGAAAATAAAATTGAGATTGGCAAGAGAGATCCGATATTGATGCTAATCGCACGGGGATTCACAGCCATAGCTTGAAATCAAAATCGAAGACCATACAAGATATTGACTGACCTTCACCAAAAAGAGAATTCAATCTTGAATCTACAATAGTTATGGAGCCATAGCTTCAACATCCATAGCTGAGCCGAGGGTGACGAAGGGGGGGATAGAGGAGGCCTACGTGTCGGCTAGAAGACGTCGAGGTTAGTTGACGCGTCACTTCCTCACGCATATTTAATTGAGACGTCGTTTTATTTTAATTCTAAATTAATTGATAAAACGACATCCTCCAAAATAAATGTCGGTTAAAATTAACACAATAATCACTCTTACAATTACAGGTAGCGTCTAAATTTAATGATATTTGAAGATAAAAATTAACATTTGACTTATTTGCAAATATGCATTACATTTCTTATAAATATAAATTGGATGAGTAGGACTATTATCATAGTCAACGGGCCTACGTATGGACGTCAATGTTGCATTTACCTGCAATGTATTTGGCAAGATACACCAACTTAGAAATAAATAAATTAATCTTTCGGTATAGTAAAAAAGATATTTCTTGTTGATGGATGATTACTCAAAAGTTGCTCAAAGGTCGACAAAAGTTTGGTAAAGCAGAAAGGGGGATCGTGAGTCTGGTTCACGAGCCGGTTTAGCTAGCTAGTGTGACACTTGTGCACAAAGATGAACGGTTATGCCTTGGAATAGTCAGACCAAAGACGAACGTAGCCAGATGTGAGCTAAGATTCGTAATGTTTCAAATATTATAGTCGTCACAAGGCAGTTGAGTGGGGTAGCAACCAGAGACCCCGATGCTCACACAAAGGACTTCACTCAAATTTGCAATATATTTGAAGAAGCCTCAGAAAATCGTGAAAAATTCTAAGGAAGACATTATTTCTCTAAAGTCCCCTTTTGAGATGGAGCTAGAGCGTAGTCATACTCCAAACTCCACGAAGTCCTAGGACAAGGAGACTTTAATCAAATGCTTTCTGCTAGAGAAGAATGTAAAGATGAGAGGAGAAATAATGATTGCTGGACAACAGGACACTGAGTTCCTCGATGAAGCTTGGGAAAGGTCATGAGAAAGGACTCTAAAACCATAACATTACTTGCAGCTAAATTTTTGTCTCGTACTTCAACACTCATTTATTCTTGCTATTTTACTTCTATTATAAGCCAAAAACCAATCCATGTTTACCTTGTCACAAAATTGGTTATTGTTAATGGTTTACAGGCTACAAAGATAAATTATTGTGTATTATTGCATGTTTGGATATTGACTGAAGCCAACAAAAACCTCAGATAATTAATATAAGAAACTAGCACAATAATATACTATGCAGATGATTATGGTATTCATCTTTCATTTCATTTTCACTTTTTATACTATTAGTACGAAAGAAAATGGTTACGGGTGTTCAATTAGGGATGAGTTGTATATTATTGAACAGTAGCTAATGATGATTTATTCTAAGGTAAAAAAAAATTTGTTCATCGAACTATCGAATTTTTAATAATCTGGGCATCGTACTTTAAAAATTAACAAATTAGATACTCGTGAACAGTGTAATCTGTCACACCACCTAAAACCACTGACATAAGAATTTAATTGTGCGTCAATGGAACATGTCGCGCCACGTTGAGGAGCAACTGGTCGAGTCAGCGCGTAACAGTCAATTGTTTTAAAAAAAATAATTGAGTTTTTCCTCGGCAAATGTTGTTGAATACTTGAAATTTTTATCACATATTTATAATATTATAAAACAATATTCTAAAATATTTCATGAATTTTCGAAGCTGTGCAACTTATTATAATTTGTTCGAATGCATAAAAAGAAAAAAAAATTATTACAAATCAATCAATCCCTTAAAAATATACAAATTTAATAGCAAAGTCTTGATGATTTTGAACGTGTGAATAATCTTTTTCTAAGTACCTTCGGGAGCTACATGGAAGAGTGATTTGATTTCGGATTCGTCATCCATCGAACTAAATTCAAAGTATAAAATATTGTGTGATTTAATATAAAACTTTACACATCCATAGTGACTAAATTCTTATTCATAATTATCAAATTTAATTGCTTTACATTTTGGACCTGTACCACAGTGCTTAAAAATCATAAGCATGCCTACTTAACATAAAATAATTAACTTAAACTTTAACATGATTGCTTTTAACATAATTGTATTTGTGTTAGGAAAATAATCAAATGAACGAAATACTCTAGAGAGTATTGATCAAATAACTCCCTTAAAAGATCATTCTTACAGTATCATAAGATAGAATTATCTTCTAAGAATGTTCCTAAGGAACTCTAGAAGACTCACAAACGGTTCTACTCAAAGTAAACAGTCAAGAAGTAAGAGAAATAATACACTGAGAATTTTACGTTAATACTTAAATCGAAAAAAATTACGGGGACTGAGTCCAAAAAAATTTCCATATGAAAAATAAGAATTTATATTATTCTTTTAAAAATGAATATTTTTAAAAAAATATTCACTAAAAGAAAGTCATTTCTCTTAGAATTCTCAATATACACAAAAGCATCACACCTATTTTTCTTCTCAATATACGCAAAACATCACATTATTTTTCTCTCGTACCCTTTTTTTTCTCTCCCGACAAAAACTCATTATTTTTCTTCTTCTTCTAGAGAAGACGTTACTTTCTTCTTTCTACTCTTCTTCTTCGGATGGATTTCATCGTTCTTTGCAGTCTCTATTTATAGAGGTTTTGTGGGAGACATCTTCCTCATTTTGAAGAAGGAAAGCGGCAAGAAGAAGACTTATGCTTCTTTTTGTGGTGAATGGAGACTAGGTCCCTCATCATTAAGGAAGGACCTTATAATTTGACATAACATCACAGCTGAAAATCTCCTGATCAAATGGAAAGTGAGATCTTTGTAACTCTTTTCTTGGATTTCACTCGCAAAAACCTAGATATTTTGGAATATAAATATGTGTGTATATGGCATTGTCTGCAGTTAGAAATATAAATAATTATGCATCTGCCAAACCTAGATTACATGAAGTAACGAGACACTAAGATAGAACACAAATATTTCTGTAATGTCTTGTTTGATCAATCTGATATGACCTTACGTGCATATGATTTCTTTCTTGCATATGCTTTCTGTCTTTCTTTCTTTGAACTAAAAACGTTGAACTTTATTGAAATTGGTGATAGTGATCCCCTATTTCTGCAGATCAAAGTTGGAGGCCATTTCCAATCTTCCATCGACTTTTTCTCTTCACCAAAGATCTTCATACAAAATACTTAAGATTAAGTTGTTGGGCCAAAGTCAATGAGAGCAACGCTTCTTCTTCCCCTTGGAGTTTAAACTATTTAATTGTTCTTGCGAATCTAAAAAAGAATGTTAAAAGTGTATCATGCTCTCTGATCCCTCAATTTTGTATCAGGTGTAAGAGAGCCATTGGATTCTAAAAAAATAAGCCTACCAAATACAAAGTTGTATTTAAAAACAAACAAAGGTTCACGAGTGACATACACAGTTTTAGTTAGAAGGGAAGGCGGGATCTGAATGAGAAAAGAAAATGAAGCACGAGTTGCAAGGTATACTTTCGCTCAGAAAAACTTTATATTTACGTAAGCCATGATCAGACATATTTCTTTGAAATCACGTTAGCTTAAGCTCTCTTAACCTTTTCTTTTTCCGTTTCGTACTGCCATGTGTTTATCTCCAAATCACATCATTTGATAAGCTCGACGTCATTATCTGCCCCAGTGGGCTGTGCGTGCTGAAATGGTTAAGGTAGAGAGAGAGAGAGAGAGAGAGAGAGAGAGAGGAATACATTTTATTCACAAGTTGGTATTCATGCACGTATGTTTTGTACGTTCACGTTATATTATATATTTTATGAAGGCGAAAAAAGAGCTGTATGAAAATTTTCTTTTAGAGTAAGAAGATTTGACTCCACATGAGTTAGCATAAAACTTGAAGGATGAATAACTTAAGAAAGAGTAATATTCACAATAACCATTCATGCCCGCTGAATTGGAAGGAATAAGTTCGGCATTTGAAACAAGTACCACTATCGAAGTCCACCCTATCTCTATTGGAAAACCACACCAGAATACTAGATAATTAGGGCTAGTATTGATTAGGATAGTTCCCATGAAAGACCGTGGTTATAGTATCTTAGAATTAATTTTTCAAGTACGTTCCTAGAAAAGGTTGAAATGTCATAAATTAATCTCATTTAAAACTTAGTCTTCTAGACATAACTTATTACAATTGTACCACTAAATAGGCGATATGAAGAATACTAAGAATATTTTTTTAATCATTAAAATATAACGGTCAAGATGTATGCAACAACCAAATAGATATACAGAGAATTTTCACGTAGAAATTCAAATAAAAAAACCATATTGTCTAGAAATCACTATAGAAAATAAGATTTATAATATTCTTTTATAGAAATCAGATTGCTTAGTATTTACAAAGAGAAAATCAACACTCTTAAAATTCTCGTTTATTTAAAAGTGTCATACCTATTACATATTGTCATAAAACCACTGCCAAACTAGCATAATTATAAGAAGAAAGAATTAAATAAGTGACAATAGAATAATTGAATTTTTAAAATTAATATAAGCTATCAATTTCATGTCGTATTTGACTATTAGTAATTAAAAAAGAAATATTTAAGTTACTGCAAATTTTTTCAATTATTAGACACACTTATTTTAATTTAAATCTCAGGTTCATCATACATGTAAAAGAAAACATATCTGTTATAGCATTTGTACATCATTTAAAAATTTTAAAAAATTTCAAGATGAAATCTTAATAAATTTATCTTAAAGTTTCAAAATATTTAAAAATTCTCCTCATTAATCTCAATTCAGTTATTTCAAAACTATTTTAAAATTTACATGACAATATTATAAGAATTCATTGTGAAATTTTTAGTTTTTTTTTTTTATGAAGAAAAAATTAGAGTAAATCGTATAAATGATGAATCTTCCTAAAAGATTTAAATTATTATATTATAATATAGTTAGTAAATTTATGATAAATATTTGGATTAAAATAAAAAATATTTGACTTTTTGATAAATAGGCAAAAAAAGGGCCTAAATTTTAGAAAAGGACTCATCAAACGTTTGAAAGAAAGTATCATTGTCCTGTAAGAACGTTCGAATGATGGTTGCACCATCTGGTATGGATGTTCGAGGGAGGAATGATATAAATTTTTTTTACTATGCATTCAAAATAATATACGAGAATAACATGGTGAGTTTCAAATTTTTTTGATAATTGTACGATTTACTATAAGTTTTTAAATACAGAAAACACAAATATTCAATTAAAAATTTGTAAATCAACAAAAATTCTTTAAAAATTCATAAAACTTTGTTAAATATTGTCTTATAATATTCTAGAGATATGGTAAAAATTTCAAAAAATTTCTATGTTTTAATTTTATTTTTTTTTCTGCATGTTTAAAATCAAATGACGACTTTGTAAGGTGCAACGGTCTAATGCAGATGGCTGCTCTACCTTGCGAATGATGGCTCATTTTTTTTATTTAAAAAAATAAGTGTACTAATTAAATTTTATCGGCATGAATTAAAATATTTATCATAAATTTATAATAATATAAGGTGCATCGTGCAATGTGGTACGTGTGGTAGGAGTGAGCATAATAAGAAATCATGTCTTGGAAGAGCCTCCACCTCAAACGCTCGACGATCTGTCACTAATGAAGACATGTTCATGGGCTTTAACGTAAGCACACAAGAGTCACAAAATATTCGTCTGTCATTCATCCAAAATACAGAACCACGTAAAAGGTGGCCAGCCTGGCCGAGATGAACAAGACAATAATATTATAAATGTATTATAATGTTGAAGAAAAAATATGTTCATTACAAATTTAAAAACAGTACAATGATAATGTAAAGGAAAAAAAGTACAATAATAATGAAAAAATAACTAAAAATCGCCACAATCTGGTGGGGGCTATGGAGGATAACTATTCATCCACTGCATCTAGTCCATTGTGTGCTCAATCCTATCTATCTGCTGCATCTGCGTGGCACGATAATTGTCCATCCGCTGCATCTGATCGGCATGATAACTGTTCACCCGCTGCATCTACATGGTATGAAACAGGTTCATATGCTCCATCATAAGCGTCAACGTTGGCTCATGATACAAGGTCTGCGGCATCTGACTACCAGAAGGGTCGGAAGGTCCTGGCATCTCACCCATCGAAGGGTCAGAAGGTCCTGACATTCCACCAAAAGACGGCTCCGCCATGTCAGCATAGGGAGGAGTGAGCATCTAGGTAAAATCCAGCGGATCATCCTGAGTGGGAAGAACAACGTCTGGATCGAAGTGCATCCGGGCGGATGCTGTGTCTCTCCTGTCTACCCACGTATCGCCCACCTCTATCAAACTCATCCTCCCAAGTTGACGACGATCGAAAACATCATGGACCCCGGGCTCCCTCATCACCTCACCCCGATGAATCCGTCCACATAATACGGAAATGAGTTTTGTAATCAAAACTCCGTACGAGAGGTTTTTCTTAACCTCATATGAATCTCACTCATATGACGCAATATTAAATATCCCGGGTTGAACCGGGTTCCAGTACAGACAATATATAATATATAAGTTCATATGAGTTACCAGCTCGCGATGTCCGTCCCTTGGAAGAATCGTGTGAGATATCATATTCTATATCACCCGAATTACCACGTTAAGCTTGTTTGCCTTCGGCTTCATCAAAGAATCTGCTCGACTATCTTAGGACTAAATTTGCCTAAAAAAAGATAATTCAGTCACTTGTACAATACACCGAGCGGATTGAGTGGAGTTGTAATACATCTCGCCTTTGTCATCCTAAGACTCCTCTGAATAATCAATAATTCTGTTGATGTGCTACGGTGTAATCAATAGATCTCTCTCAAACATAAATGTCCTTACATTACCGCTGTCTGCTGAAACCACAAGGTTCGCATAAAATAGCCGCACTAATCGCTTAGCTGAAGGGCCTGATAACTCAAACATCCCGACCAAACCAATGTCAGCAGCCATCTGTCAAATCCTCAGGCCTTCAAATGCTAAGAATATAACTTGTCTAGAAGGTATGACCGACCGTAACGAGAAGACTTCGTCAAACATCCTCTCGGTTGCAAGAGAACGAAATGCGCCACGATGTCCTCCTACCGACAAAGGCGAATCAGAAACTCCAACTTTCGAGGGCTGGGATGATCTCTCATCATCGTCGCACTGTTGTCCGACAATTCTGATGCGTTTTCCACGACCGAAGTTCATTTTTGCAAAAATATGAAAATTTTGACAAAGCTTCGCTAAGACTTTCGAAAGGTAAAAAAGATAGGAAACTCAGTCCAAATTTATAAATTTTGGGTCGATCGGACGCATGCTTGCCTCACTCGGACGAAAGAATGCGTCCGAGTGAGGCATGATCGGACGCATATCGGACGAATGAGGCAAGAATTTCTTACCTCATTTGTCCGATCATGCCTCACTCAGACAAATATCGGACGAATGAGACAAGAAATTCTACCTCATTCATCCGATATTCGTCCGATCATCCCTCACTCGGACGAATGAGGCAGAATTTCTGTAACACCCGACTTTTTTCGATATACCTTAAGTTTTATCAATGTTAAATAATGAACGAAGTTAACCTATTACGTTAAGATTAGTTGATTTTCGAGGAGATAAATTCTTTAAAAGAATTTAAGTCCTTCTAATGAAATTAGGTTAATTATTTGATGGAACTATAGCAACAAAAATTACTCAATTTGGAGGTTTTTAGAGAAAGTTATGAATTTTGGAAATTTACAGTTAGTAACAACCACTAAGTTGAAAATTGATAACTGAGTAGTTTCTGGTTAACTATTTTATCATACTACAGATGAGCTTAAGTGACAAAGTAATATTCTAAGAAGTTTTATACAACATCAAAAGGAGAAGATTGATATGTTGAAAAACTCGATTGGAGTTGTGGTGCAAAAGTTACGCACGTTAGAAGTTGACAAATGAAAACTAGACTAAGGAAATATGAACTTTTGAGTGATATTTGGTATTTCGTATAATTAATACCTTTACTCTCTGAATTTGAAGTTTATGTCTTCTACAAAGTTAAACAAGACTTAATAAGAAAACAAATGGCGTTTGAATCATAGAAATCTATGTTATAGAACAAAAGTTAGAAAAGTTTTTACCGGCAGTTGGCACCTTGATTTGCCGGTCGACACCTTAAAACTCTCGGGTTTGAAAACCGGTCGACACTTTGACACAAGCGGTCGATACCTTGAATTTTCAAGCTAAAGAGGTCGACCTATGAATAGTGGTAGATCGACAACTTGTGTATAACTGGTCGACACCTTGTATAAAGTGTCGACCTCTCCTTGATGATGTCTGAAAACTCTTCGTCTTCTATGCCTGAAATTATTTAAAAACTCATTTCTCTCAGCTGCTAACCCATTTTCCCGACCTCCCTCTTCCCTCTCCTGAGTTCTCTCAACCTCCAAGTGAGATTTTGTGAGTTTTATGAGTGTTTGAGAGTGAGGTTTCTAGTTGGATACTCAAATTGGTGCAAAGGCGTGTCTTGGAAGCTTGAGATGTGTCTTGGAAGTTTGAGCTGTGAAAGTTGAAGCCTAGGTACATATTTCTACTACTATTATGCTCAATTTATGAAATTGGAGAGTAAGATGGTAGGATTATTGTTAAATAGACGTGCATGCAAGAGATTTTAAGTGAAAACTTAAGGTTTCAAAAATGTAAGACGAAACTGACTGATTTCGGAAAACGTATGTTTTAGTGGGTCTTCGACTACGAATTTGGACACAACTTCTTCATATGAAATTTAGTAGACAAAATAAGGAAGAGATTGATACTAATTACATGGAATGCGGATATGCTATATGTGGAAAGAGGCACTTTGGAAAGTGCATTGCTGGAACGAGAAGATGTTACAAGTGCAAGGAAATAGAGCATGTTGCGAGGGACTGCCCCCAACTCAAACAGGAAGCACAGAAGGTCGCAACAAGGGTTTTTGCGATGATCGAGCCTGAGGATACTGATCAACCCGCGGTGATTTCAGGTACACTACTTATCAATGGTATGTCTGCATATGTTCTAATAGACTCAGGTGCTACGCACTCTTTTATATCCCTAGTGTTCGTGCGTAAACTGAGCTGCTCACCAGTGGAAGCTAAACACGTATACGACATGATGCTGCCATCTGGCAAACAGCTACACCTGGACCACATTCTGAATGACTGTGTGGTAACGGTGAACGGTCGGGTCATGTACACCGACTTCATAGTTATGGATATGAAGGGCTATGATAGCATTTTAGGGATGAATTGGTTATTCTGTCACTATGCTACCATAGGTTGTAGACCTAGGTTGGTGCGATTTCAACCTCCTGGGGAAGAAGAGCATTGTCTATATGCTACATGTGGATTTCGAAGTAAGACTATGATCTCGAGTATGGAAGCACAAAGGATTTTAAGGAGGGAGTGCAAGTGTTATTTGGCTAGTATACTCGACACACAACGAGGACTTGAGCTAAGAAGAGAGGACATAAAAGTGATCCAAGAATTTCCAGAAGTATTCTTGGATGACTTGTCGGGACTACAACCAGATAGAGAAATTGAATTCGTAATTGACACATATCCAGGAGCCGAACCAGTGTGAAAGAACCCCTATAGAATGGCCTCAGCTGAACTGAAGGAGTTGAAGATTCAATTAGAGGAATTATTAAACAAGGGCTTCGTTCAGCCTAGTTTTTCGCCGTGGGGTGCTCCGGTACTCTTTGTCAAGAAAAAAGACGGGTCAATGAGGATGTGTATCAACTACCGTGAGTTGAACAAATTGACGGTGAAAAAACAAGTACCCGTTACCAAGAATTGACGATTTATTTGATCAACTTCAAGGTGCGAGGGTATTCTCAAAGATCGACTTAAGGTCGGGGTACTACCAGCTAAAGATTAAGGCTGATGATGTACCAAAGACGACATTTTGGACAAGGTATGGGCATTACGAGTTCCTTGTAATGTCGTTCAGACTAACCAATGCTCCTGCGACTTTTATGGATATGATGAATCGTATATTTCGGGAATTTTTGGACAGGTTTGTCATTGTATTCATTGATGACATTCTGGTGTATTCTAAGTCCGAAGAAGAGCATGAGGAACACTTGGGAGTCGTATTGACATTGTTGAAGGTACATCAGCTGTATGCAAAATTTTTCAAATGCGAGTTTTGGCTTGACAATGTTCAATTTCTCGGACATGTGGTTTCCAAGGACAGAATCTCGGTTGATCCGTCAAAGATAAAAGCTGTTACAGAATGGTCACCGCCAAGAAATGCAGGCGAAGTGAGAAGTTTTCTTGGATTGGCGGGTTACTACCGACGATTTATTGAACGGTTTTCTAAGATTTGTGACGCCCCTAACCTGATTAACAAGGAAAAATACAAAGTTTTGGTGGTCAGAAGAATGTGAGCGGAGGTTCCAGGAATTGAAGCAAAGGTTGAGCACGACCCCAATCCTAACTCTTCTGACTGACAATGGGGAATTTTTTATATACTGCGACGCTTCTAAGGTCGGACTTGGATGCGTTTTGATGCAAAATGGAAAGGTGATCGGGTACGCGTCCAGACAGCTGAAGATGTATGAGCAGAATTACCCGACACATGATCTTGAATCAGCTGCAATAGTGTTTGCCTTGAAGATATGGCGACATTACTTGTATCGTCGTGAAAACGAGGTTTATACTAACCACAAAAGCCTCAAATACCTATTTTCGCAAAAGGATTTAAATATGAGGCAAAGAAGATGACTCGAATTTGTGACGGATTACGATTTTGAGATAAAGTATCATCCTGAAAAGGCCAAAGTAGTCGCGGATGCCCTAAGTAGGAAAACAGGTTCAGTACAAGCAATGGTGTCTGCACTACCTACCCACCTCCATGAACAAATGGAAATGTTCAATCTCGAGGTTGTTCCAAATTTGGGTACCGAACTAATGGCTTTGACCCTTAAACCTAACTTGTTGGAGAGTAAGGATCTTACAGCAAGAAGACCCAATGTATCAGTTGGGTAAGGAGAAAGCTTCCTCTGAGTTGCATTGCTCTATGGATGGAATTCTGAAATATGGAAATAGATGGTATGTGCCGGAGAACACAAGTTTAAGGAGCGATATTTTATCGGAGGCACATTCGTCTAAGTTCTCGATGCATCCGGGAAGTACAAAGATGTACTGAGATTTAAAACAACACTTTTGGTGGCCCGGAATGAAGGAAGATGTGGTTAAACATGTGGAGCTTTGCCACATTTGTCAGCAAGTTAAGGCTGAGCATCAAAGGTCGTCCGGAACGTTACAAAATTTGTCAATTCAGGAATGGAAGTGGGTGCATATCGCTATGGACTTCGTGGTCGGATTGCCAAGGACTACGAAGGAACTCGACGTAATATGGGTTGTAGTGGATCGACTAACAAAATCAGCCCATTTCCTAGCGATTAAGTTAATTTCGAGCATGGATCGGTATGATGAACTCTATATTCAGGAGATCGTCAGACTACATGGAGTTCCGGTCTCCATCATTTCTGACCGTGATCCTAAGTTCACTTCAAGATTTTGGAGAAATCTGCAAAAGGCTTTGGGGAGAGCTTAAGCTTGAGTACTGCATTTCATCCCCAAACTGATAGTTGGGGTAAACTTAAGGTATCAATGTTGCCAAAGCCTTAAGTTTTATCAATGTTAAATGATGAACGAAGTTGACCTATGTTGACCATTACGATTAGTTGATTTTAGAGGAGATAAATTCTTTAAACGAATTTAAGTCCTTCTAATGAAATTAAGTGAATTATTTGATGGAACTATAGCAACAAAAATTACTCAATTTGGAGGTTTGTAGAGAAAGTTATGTGTTTTGGAAATTTACAGTTAATAACAACCACAAGGTTGAAAATTGATAACTAGGTAGTTTCAGGTTTCTTGTTTTATCATGCTGCAGATGAGCTTAAGTAACAAAGTAATATTCTAAGAAATTCTAGAAGACATCAAAAGGAGAAGATTTTTATGTTGAAAAACTCGATTGGAGTTGTGGTGCAAAAGTTACGCACGTTAGAAGTTGACAAATGAAAACTGGACTAAGGAAATATGAACTTTTGAGGGATATTAGGTGTTTCGTATAATTGATACCTTTACTCTTTGAATTTGAAGTTTATGTCTTCTACAAAGTTAAACTAGACTTAATAAGAAAAATAATGGCATTTGAATCATAGAAATATAAGTTATAGAACAAAAGTTAGGAAAGTTTTGGCTGGCGGTCGACACCTTGATTTGCCAGTCGACACCTTAAAACTCTCGGGTTTGAAAACCGGTCGACACTTTGACACAAGCGGTCGACACCTTGAATTTTCAAGCTATAGAGGTCGACCTATGAACAGTGGTAGATAGACACCTTGTGTATAACCGGTCGACACCTTGTATAAAGTGTCGACCGCTACTTGATGATGTCCGAAAACTCTTCGTCTTCCACGCCTGAAATTATTTAAAAACTCATTTCTCTCAGCTGCTAACCCATTTTCCCGACCTCCCTCTTCCCTCTCCTGAGTTCTCTCAACCTCCAAGTGAGATTTTGTGAGTTTTATGAGTGTTTGAGAGTGAGTTTTCGAGTTGGATACTCAAATTGGTGCAAAGGCGTGTCTTGGAAGCTTGAGATGTGTCTTGGAAGTTTGAGCTGTGAAAGTTGAAGCCTAGATACATATTTCTACTACTATTATGCTCAATTTATGAAATTAGAGAGTAAGATGGTAGGATTATTGTTAAATAGACGTGCGTGCAAGAGATTTTAAATGAAAACTTAAGGTTTCAAAAATGTAAGACCAAACTGATTGATTTCGGAAAACGTATGTTTTAGTGGGTCGTCGACTACAAATTCAGCACGACTTCTTCATGTTAGCACCGAAAGTTAGGTAAAATGTAGTAGACAGAATAAGGAAGAGATTGATACTAATTACATGGAATGTGGATAAGTATAGAAAGAGTTATGAGCCCCGAAAGTTAGGTAAAAAATAGAAATAAAATATTGAGTACTTATTTTAGTTAATTGTGATTTTTAACGTATTCTTGAAGACAAGTCAAGGAAATTAAAGGAAAGTGAGTATGAATTCAGCTTAGAAACGAGGTAAGAACTCATTGCTTGCGTTTTGCCCTTCGGGGCCTACATCACAAAGAGTGTATTAGAAATTGTATGCCTAGTTTAGTCAAAATAAGTATGATTAATAAGATAATGTGAATGTATACGTATAATTACTGTTTTGGGGTGCATCACATCGTGCACCGGCCCTATGTTGATGGTTTAATTGGTGTAAGCCTATTTGGGGTGCATCATACCGTGCACCGACCCAATAATATGGGATTGATTGGTGTTGTGTGATATTGAATTTCGTTTGTATCTTATAAGTAACTCCTAAGTACGTAAAGCACGAAATGAACGATAAAAGTAAACTTATGATTATCTTGGAGATGTTTGTGCATTGAATTCTTCAATGATATTATGCTCACAAGTATGTACTTTTATGATAAATAATCAAGTTATGCATGCTTCTTATTCATGCATCATGTTTTAAGAAAAGTTACGAAAGTATTTTATCATGCATGATTTGAAAACGTCGTCCAATCGTATGTTGATAATGAGATATGTGGAGAGCTGTCTCGAGGGAGTCCAGATGATGCTAATATTCTATCCTGAGAATTTTCTCATACGATGCATGAAGAATGTCAAGAAAGTAAAGATCAAGATTAAGAAAACTCGGGGGTGGAGTTGAATTGACTGTCTTTGCGAGCGGGCCAAATGGTGCTCTATGAGCTGCCCGTGAGGAAGGCCAGATGGTGTCATGTTCTCCCTTACGTGTGCCCGCCTATTATGTCAAGATCAAGATCAAGTATCAAGTTAAGAATCAAGATAAATAACAAAATGAAACATGGTTTTAAGCATGACATGAACATTTTAAGCATGTAGGTGATATGATTTCTTACCGAGTTTTAGGCTCATTAGTTAAGTTTTGTGATGTAGGTAATGAAACTCGAGATGAGGAATTTAGTCCTCATCACGTGCCATGATACGTCGATGGAGCTACTTTGGAGCGGGATGTTTACGAAACTGAGTGACAACCCATGGGTGAAGGAAGAAAGACGTTTAAATATTTTATTAAATTTTATACAAACTTATTTGAATGAATTACCGTATTTTGAATTATCATGTTAAGAACTTATGTTAAGTAATTCGATGGGCAATGCTTGAATGTTTTGTGTTATTGCTTATCTATGACATGATTGAACGAAATGATATTTTGATATATATTTCTAAGACGTGTTTTATAAGTATGATAGGATCACATTTTTAACAGTTTTTAATGTTTTACGCTTCCGCTACGATTTTAAATCAAGAGTTTTGAACGAGATGTTAAAAAGAAAAAAAAAACCGCTGTTTTTAAAGAATGAGATGTTACAATTTCATGCGTCCGACGAACTCAAATTTAGTTTTCTGAAAACTAAGGTTCGATTTAGCCTATTTTTTGAAAACTCAGGCCTAAAAATTATTTTTACCCTAAAAAATTTATTAAAATTGACATTAATAATAAATTTTTAAATAAAAATTATTAAAAATGGACATCAATAAAAAAATTTACAAGTTGTTATTTATGTGAAGTTATTTATTGGTTCTTTAAATATTTTAGGTAATTTAATAATATTTTCTTGAAAAATTAAGAAAAGCTAAGCTTGGCCGAGTAATGAGTAGGCTCCGACACTTCTAGCTGATGGGAGGGTTTGTCTGGTGCTCAGCCAATCAATCGCGTCCTAGTGTCCGTCAATAAAGCATGCCGATTTTGTCTCATTTGAAATCATCAAATTAAATCTTCTCGTTCATATTTGTCCACCAAAATTAGGCGAAATCCGTCATTTTCCATTTTTTGACCACTTGTATTAATGCACGTTTGTTTCTCATATCTCAATCAGCACTCTTTTCACTCCCTTAACGTTGACGAATAAAAATGCATTGAGAAGTGGAGAAAGCTTTGTGAAGTGCTAGTAATTGATAAGTTTTACATAGCTGTGGCTATGATTAATCTTCCCGTCGAACTAAAAAAAGGACCCATAATCACATTTCTGCGATGTTTAATACTGAAAAATGTCTGATGCAGAAGCCATGATTGGCTGGTTGAAAAAACTCAAAGGGTTAAAGAATCCATCAATGGCGTCATGGACGGAGCCTGAGTAATCTCCATTTCCATAGACTTCTCCTCCATTATGTTGATTCGAACAAGAGATGATCTCGTTGAAAGAGCTTAATCGATGGCTTAGCTCACCCATTTGAGCCCTGAGAATTGAGTTCTCTCCTTCAATGGCCGAGAAATACTGGGTCACTATTTTCATGGATGAAATGATCTGGTGGTTCTCCTTTCTCAGCTGAGCTATCTGAGCCCTCAGATCATCGAAATGCTTCTGTTTTCTCATCCTCGATCTTTTTGCAGACTCTCTGTTCGATAACATTCTCTTCCTCTTCCTTCGATCCGCCATAGACATAGCTTCTTCTGAACCAGATGTCTGGAGCAGCGAAGTACTTGAAGATGTACCAGACGAGGAAGCCATGGAAGCAACACAAAGCAAAATATTCTTGCAAGAATATGGTGATCGAAGAGGAAGTAGCAGGACCCAGATGGTAAAAATTCAAGATTACTGCAATATAATAGTGATTAATCGTAGTAGTTTATATGGTAATTGTTATAGAAAAAAAGGAAAAATCATGAAACGTAGTAAAGCCAGTGAAGGAAAACAACGGAGAAAGATTGAACTAGATGGGTCCTGCGCCTGTATGAGGAATTGATCATGCACCAATCAAGGATTTCAGTGAGAACTGGAGACATGAGGCTCAAACATCAAGAACAAACTATTGACCATCCAACGAAATCAAAGTAAAAGTTCAATGAGCCCAGAAACTCAAATCAAAGATTCGCCAAGTCCAAGGGCAGAAAGCACAGAAGGCGAAAGTGGTGAAAAGCTATATTCAAGCAAAGAAAGTGGAAAACAAGTTGAAGATAGCTTCAGATGTCAGCAGAATTTCTTCGGAAGGAAGAATAATATGAAACAAAGAGAGTAGTAGATCGTGCATCTGAAAGACAAGAAAGGAGAAGGGGTCTATGAAGACATTGGGAGAAGAATTTGTGGACCAAAATGCCAAACTTTTATGAAAAAAAGTATTGAAAAAGAAAAAAAAAATGGAGAAAAAAAGTAATAAATCAGAAAAAAATAAAAAAGAAGGGGGAATCTGTCACAGAAAGTAGCCGAGAAAGAAGAAAGAGAGAAGGATGAATCACCCATGCATAACTTTGAAGCTCCAGCTGGGAACCAACTAATATTTGATTACACCACCAAGGTACAAGGATCAGAATCCTTAACTGCAACTGCAAGATGCTGTTCCTTTGCTTCTTTTCTTTTCCACTATAATAAACATGACTGAAAGGTAAATTACATGCACGAACAGAGAACAATTTGAAATAAAATTGAAAATAAATATAAAATTGTGGTTATCTGGCTAAACATTAGGATCTTCTATGCGAATAAGTAGGCCCATGCTCCTTGGAAAAGAATTAAATGGTCTCCTATGTCGATAGGCCGGTGCCTGCTCGTTTGAAAACAAAAACATAGGTGCAATACTTTCTCACATCAGGCATTTGAAAATTAAATTCAGAATAAATGGAAACTGCGTTTTATAGGGTAAACATTAGGCATTTTGAAATGAGCAAAATTATCCTCGTCCAACAATAATTAAATGGTTCTCTTGTATCCAAAAGGCGAAATCTCTCGTCCACAAGACCCTCACATCCCGACCCGACAATTTGTGAGGAATCGGTGATTCAGCAGCCCAGAAATAAAAAGTTTTTACTTGATATCTCAAAGAGCTAGTTCCATTTGTTGATAGGTTGGTGCCCCCTCTTTGAAAAACAAAAAACTTAGGTTTAGTATTTTCTCATACGCCAATTTCGTTAGAATCCGTAAAGCATTCTTCCATGATAGATTCGTTATTTTCTTCCTCTTCTTCTTTAATTATTTTTCTAAAGGCACTTGAGTTGAAAAACCCACCACTTTTTTAAGGAGCTACATAACTCGATTGTGCTTTCCTTCCCACAGCATGTTCTAGTTCTTAAAACTAACTATAACTTTGTTCCGAGCTGAGTCCTCCTGTTGAAGCTCCAAATGTCAACTCCATCAATTTTTGATCTGTTCTCTGAATTGAACTTAAGGATCCAAATTCAACTTCAAGAGAACCTGCCTTCCACTTGCTTTAGAAAAACCAAAATGATGTGCTAAAGGAGCAAAGACCATAAATAATCTTAGAAAAGGGAAAATTACCGGTCATGATTATTCCCCTTCGATTCTTAAACTTGAATTGGTTGGAATAATAGGATTACAAAAGAGTTTGATATGCAAGTGTCCCAACCTGATATGAAATAGAACCCACATTTATTCCAAAGCAGGGACCAGATCGCTAATTTTTTAAGGATTGAGAACACTGGCAAATATGTTACTTTTGCAGCAACAAACATATCTTCATCACTTAAAGGAACATATTTCAATTGAACAACATTTGACGACATTTATGAAATCAATTTCACATTTGAGACTTTGGGATACAAGTACGATGAGTAGGATTTGAGGTAAATTCTACTCTTCTCATTCTCCGCCTCATATGGTACTTTTCATACATATGATTCTATAGATTCAAGAAAGTCAATGAGAAAAAAAAAATTGTACTGCTTTATTGTCAAAAGAGAAGGTGAAATAGATTGTTGTTTGGTCTAAGTTTCGAGGAGTACTCGTCATTTGGGATATAACAAGTGATTCAAACAGCAGAACCAACGATTTGCTTTAGTTCAAGTGGCATATCAAAATTAAGAAATTAGGAGGTTATGCATTAAATGTGTTTAAGAGTTTCGATTTGTATGTGAAGTCTTCAGCATTTTCAGATGAAATTCGTTGGGACAACTCTTGTAGTTTAATGATGATTTGGAAAGTTTAAGTGAGCATTCAACTTAATAAACATCGGATGTTGAGCTTGCCCACAAGAGGTTTTTATAGAAGATGAAGTTATTAATGATATTTTAATAAATTTTGTTATATTACATTTATATTTATTTGAAGATGAAGATGGTTAGCATTTAGTGTTTCGGATTCGCCAATCGTTGAATCTCTCGTGATGAAATTTGTGTCAATGTGGATATTATTAGAATTTGTTGACTCAAATTCTAAGTGATCTTGTTGGGCACGTATGTTGAATATTAGAGTTTTTTGATTTAGCCTACATATTGATGTGATTTTCCTATTATTTAACGGTATTGTTAGTTCGTCAAATTACTGTTCTTGGATTATCAACAATAAGTATAGAAGCTATTATATGTATTGAACAAACAATTCTAACGTAGGTTGTACCAAGAACTAATACTATTGGCTACCTGAGCAGTCTTATTGCACGACATTCTATGTCAGGTGCATGTTATGGTTGGAGTAGCTTCCATGCAAAATCAGTAATATTCTCAAAACAATGCAACACTCAAGCAGGCAAACCAAAATATAGTCTAATTATTCATACAAAATCCATCAACTTATCCAGCATATTCCAATTAAAGAGAATCCTACAAGCAGATTAGTTTCAAGATACTACAGAAAATGAAATACTAATACCCTTACTAACTAAATTTCTCATTTGCAGATAGCATACAGTTACGAGAATTAACATGGCAGCCATTAATAATGGACGTGGAATCACTATTGCTCCTCTTCACGTAGGATTTACGAACGTAAAGAAGCCGCTCATCAATGGGACCAGCTATCAGGCAATTCGACAAGCATCCTGCAATGATCGATCATGTAGTCGAGAGTAGACTCGCTCGTGTGTTTCATTGCACGAGAACATCAGCCAAATGTAACGGCAGCCACCTGATTCTGGTGCTTTGAGTTAATGTATTACAATAAAGACGCACCACTGCACACCACAAGGTTGCAGGTGGTCTTACTTTTTCGCTTATTATTAAGGCGGTCCACATTACTACCGTAGTTTAGTATGGTTAGAATAGGTAGCTTGCAAGTTACTTGAAAGATGTTACATGCGGCATATGAAGAAGACTTCATTAGGGGAGGAAAATTACATGGAACGGAGACTACACTGATTTTTCATGTGTAACCACCATCTTTAAACATTAATTTGTAATCATTCTTATAAGTATCGTGTAATCCAAATATAACTAAGAAGACAGATCCAAAGTTGTAGTAGAACTCAGATTTGATTATTGAATCAACTATTTTTTATCGTAAAAATGTTCATAATCGGCTCATATCTCTTTATCATTCTTTTGGAAAAATCCTTTTTCAAAATTTAAATTGAGTTTCTTTTAAACCTTCGTATTTAAGGATGATCGTTAGTTAGTTTGAGTCAGCTTTATAGCCAATCAAAACAAACTTGATTGACTTTCGGATTGAGGCTCGGAAACAAAGACCGACCCAATAAAAGTCATATTAACACGGGCAATGATCACGCGAAGGAAAAAAACGAAATATGGTTAAACATAGATCGGTAATCTCACGGATGATGGTATTTGTGAGCATAGATGTTACACCTTCTGAGGAAGATATCAGAGCGAATGCACTTGTATTATTACAGTGCAAAAATGAAAGCTTGAGCAATAAATTGAGTCTCAAAAGTATTTTGAAGTATCCGTAGGCTGCATGGTAAATTGTCGAATCTGTTGAATTATCCAGAATCTTAAAATCAAAAGAGCACAAAGAAAAGAAATACCCATTTATTACCGTCCCAGCAACGGGACACGATCCTTTTGTACAGCCATGGCTAGATTAATTTCAAACAGCTCACATCGAATAGGCATTTCCAGTTCGTAAAACGGATTCTTCAGCACAAAATCAGAGTGTAACTCGTAGATGTACTTCAAAAGGCTCTCCATGTGCTGTGTTCCTGGTTCACACACAACAAAGAACTTCGTTCCTGTACCATCAACAGTTCATTCATTAGTCTATCATACACAAAGACTAATGAATGGACAAGAAGGTGAAAAAAAAATTACCTGTGAGTGACTGGAAGCAATGTATATCAAATGTATCGGCTTCTAGGAGTTCAATGCCAGAACAACCCGTGATCGGTGACAATTGTTGAGAAATAGCATGCATCGAATGCCATAAACTCGCCACTCTCAAGCTATCATTTGTGTCCATTCTCCCAGCGGATCCATAATCCTGGTCAATCAAAATATCAAGAAGAGATTCACAAACTCATTCACACCAGCTCCTTTTTTTGCACCGAAATTAACGTGCCACTGAATCAAATTTGTTTCCATTTTTAAAAACTTTGGCGTTTCAACATTTTCTCAGGTTTGTAAGCTTCTCCAAATACAAACAAGATAATGCAGAAATAATAGACTAACTTACCTTGTAGAAAATCAAGCCGCCAGATTTATTGATGATATAGATGTTGTATATTGCTGCCATTCTAAACAGTTCTTCTGAAATGATACAAAAAAAAAATTAACAAAAAATTGCAGCCTGAAGAACAATAACGATGTTGCTTGTATGTATTTTAAATCCACCAACCAGCCTAAACGCATAAACAACAAATTACACCTTGAAAAATAATAATACACCCCTACTGAGACAAAATTACCTAAAACCAAAAGTGACAATGTGAAAAAAAAAGAAGCAAAAGAAATGAAGCAAAATCAAGGGGAAAATGAGATTCTCATGATTAAGAAAATTATTTAACCAACTATAGAATAAGAACCAAACTGCATAGGCCTGACTATTGTCACTTCATTGTGATTTAGTAGGCGGTTGACATGCAAAATGCCAGAAAATGAAAATGAAAACCTATCTATGGAGTTCATATTTAAACATAGTCAAGATTCAAAATGCGCATTAAATGGAGAATGTCTTTAAAAGATCATCTTGTGTATGAAAAATCAATCAAATACAACATAAAAGTTTCACAGATGATTAAGTGGTGTGCTTTTCCTTTAGTTCGGTTCAACTAATATTAATAAAAATGATAAAACAGAAATCAGACCAATGGTGTTTGATTGTTCTGATTTCCCACCACTAAATGTTAGTAACAGTTATTATTCAGAAACTAGAAAGAACAAACAACAAGAGTTTTTAAAATGGTTCAATTCCTGTATGGAACATACGTTCATGAAGATTGAATTGATCATTTCAACAAGAATAAGTACTGAAAGGTCAGATTGGATGAGAATACTTATCCATTCATAGTAGGCTACAGCCCACCATGACCTTACTGTACTCTTTTGGCCTTCATCCAAGCCCATATTGGGTGCATGAACCACCTTCATTATGTCGTTGCATCTTGCTCAGCATCAATAATAGTTGCTTTGTTTGGAGAAAAAATACATTTGCAAACCCTTGTCGTTTGAGCTATTTTACATGCACTTTAGCTATTAACCCCCACCTCCCACTACAGGTCTATACACAATTATCTTCAATCTCTTACAGATAATCGATTCAAAAATGTGAATCACTATGATACAAGTACATCACAACTCTAAAAAATCAGCTAGATGGAAAGAAAATTATTCCAAGCGTATGCAATTTGTATTTGAGAACCAAGAGTTGAAGACGATTCAAAGATAAACACATCTCATGAGCAGTTACTTGAATAAGAAAATACAAGCAATTAGATTTATGAATCACATAATCAGATCAAAGTCAAAAGATGTAAATCAGATTAATTCAATAGACAAGGTCACTTATAACAAGAACAGATCGACTTTACAGATCAGTGCATAGATCTAAGTACAAATTTATAGCAATAGTTTAAGAATCACAAATTGAAAAAAACACAGATTCAACAAATTAAAGTCAGAGATTTGTGCAACCTTGGCTGTGACAGTAGCAATTATGAATTTACTCTTCCACGGATACTTTCACAGTTTATGTAACTCTCGGAAGACAGAATATTAAGGACAAAAAAATGTAATTAAAATGAATTTAACTAAATAGATAGCGGTTCTGTCGAAGATCTATCAAAATTCCAGAACCTACATCTACTCTGAAAGGCCACACTACATTTTGACATTCGACAGATTAAACATCCGAAGAGGTTGAATAATAATGTCCAGATCAGCAAGAGATCGACGCCGACAAAGGTGAGCAACAAAATATCATAGCGAAAATCAAGATACAAGGTAATAGCGAAAGGACAAAAGAAATCAAAGCATGACAGATTCCCAATAATCCAAACCTTTCGAGAATGATCGACAAAGGAACAATATTTCACTATATGCCAAATAGATCAACAAGTCGTAGTCTAACGGAGAAGCCCTTCCATTTCTGGAGCCATTTCTCCAAATGTCCCACCCGTCTCTCTCTCTCTCCGCCTGTCAGGCCTTCGATCTTCTCGGTTATAATTAGGTGAATAACCCTTTACTATCTCTGTATATTTGTAATCAATATCTTTTAACTTTAAATGACATCCTATATTTTTAATTTTACTAAAATTACAACCCATTTAGTCATAACATTTTTTATTAATTTCAATAAAATTATTTTATGTAATTAATATATTTTCTTAATAAATAATAGAGATGTGCATTGGTCAGTTCATAATTATTAATAAATAATCTATTTTGGTTTTATTAGGGATTGTTGTGATTTTTTAATTTTTTTAAGTTATATTATTTTAATTAAATTACTCAAATAATAGTTGTTTTAATTTATTTTTCTACTATTTTTAAATGTTAAAGTTAAGAATTTTCTACCATGTCTATACTAAATACAAAAGATTATATGTTTTTATTTTAAAACTATTTAATGGTATTTTTTTTAATTTAATTTTTCTACTATTTTTCAATGTTAAAGTTAAAAAATGAATAAAACAAGAATTTTCTACCATGTCTATACTACATACAAACGATTATATGTTTTTATTTTGTTGTAATTTTTGAAACCTATGTAATGGTATTTTTTGTGTTTCAAACTCACATCATACCAAATAGAAAAGAGTAGGTGATGAGTTGGGATTATATGTCTTACGGCATTTTAGCCATAGCATGCATGTGGAATGGCGTGGCATGTTAAGGGCAATGATGCTTTATTTTCTATTTTTTAAATGAAAAGTTGTATTTATTAGTTAACTTCATATTTCTTTCACAACTTTATAAATTAATCAGACTCACCATGGCCAAATCTTCTTTTTGCCAGCCATGCGCGCATCTCCTTGCAAATGGTACGTCATTTTATGTATACTAGTTTTTACTTGCCAACTTTGTAATTCGTGAATAATTAGAATTGATACAGCACATTTGCTTGTACCCTTTTATCTTATAAATATAAAAACTTACGACATCGTACTGTGTTATATGACATCGTAGGTATTTATCATAAATAGAAATATATGACCACACATGTGCAATTATAGCCATATTGTTTGTGGAAAGAATGCAAAATAAATGATTTTATTAGTTATTTTAACTTTTAATGACAAGCTCCACAGAAGTTTGTCTAATCTATGGTATAGCTATTGATTTCTCATACCTACACTAATGACTATGCTCATATTTGTTTCTTTATTTACTAGAATATTTTTATTTTATTTGTGCAAAGCTTGATCAGGACAAAAGTTGTTATTTCAAATTTATAATAAAAATAATTAGCAGACAAATGCTTCGTTGTCACAATCATAGATGAGTTGCCCCAATCTAATTGGAAGTCATCAATCCTCCCAGCCCAATCATTCTAAGGAAGAAGACATTCAACTTTTGGATAAAGAATGAGAATAGAGTATATATATAAGTTGTACTTGTATATAACCTAATTAGTGATGGAAACTTAACTTTAATATGTTTTGTACTCTTTTTATTACAAACCGGCAAGTTCTCTCACTAAATAAAAATATAATACCATACTTATATAACATGTACTATACGTCTACGTGCATGGCGGGTTTAATCGAAAAATTGAAAAATAAATTAACTATTTTATTTTTATGTTTTAATAATATTAATTATCTGGTTGAATTTTTTTTGGATTTACCAAAAAGTTCAAAACTCCAGGTGAACTCATTTATCAATAATCAAAATTGACTCAAACACAAAGAAATAATTTTTGAAGTAACTCGATCCAAACGTTACTATTTATTGATGGGTAAGAACGCCCAGAACTCCATAATTACTCGAAAAACCAATCTCAGAAAAGGAGCCCCATCAATTTAAGGACTGTCGGCTCCGTAAGTCAGTTTAGGTTCCTTATTCCTAATTAAATGAGAATAAAAATTTTGACTATAAATTTGTAAAATCTTATTTTTTTATGAGATAAGTGAGTTAAATAAAAATATAAATTTATTATCATATATTTTATTTTTTTAGAAATCGTTAAAATTAACTAAGTTAATGAAAATAGCTAGTCAAATTTATCGACATCATGAAATAAGAAAAAATATGATGACAATGTATCTATTAAAATTATGATAAAGTTCAAAATATTCATTGATGATATTTAAAGTCAAATGTATATGTTGCAATTACCTCCATAATTTATTGTGTAAATTATGAGTGACTGGACCAAGTTTGGTTTCGAATTGAGTTTATATTAGATTTTTTCGATTTTAGGTGGGGATATATCTAATTTTGAGTTATGTTTTATCCATATTCTGATTCCTAATTTCACAATTTTTAAAAAATTAAGACCGATAACTGAGTTAAAGCTGGCTAATCTAGTTCAGATCACAGGCATAGTCTAATTATGCTTACATCTAATATAGATCATTGAGGCTATCTATGCATTATGCTGATATCAAATAGTCTGTAAAAATATTAGTAGAATTCAGACAAACATTACCATATTAAAGTTTGCAACTACAATTGTATCTCAATGCTCAGATATAGAACTATGTCCACAATCTAAAACAATATTTAATTATTGGAGGAGAATAGTGATTAGCGAATTTAATAACGAGGGAAATCAACTTTGACCTATTTATCGATTTTATTTTTACTTATTTTGATCGGTTTATAAATATATATACTTTTGCCTTAATTATTTTAGACAAACATGTTGTAACAATATACTACCTTTTATGTAGCAAATTATTTAGAATCCGTCTCTTATATCTATACTCTACTAACATTATTTAACTTGTTCGCAATATATGCACTTGCAGTTCGGAAAGAAAAATATCATTAACAATTTCAAATTTAGAGAATAGAATATGCAAGAAAAATAAGTATAATCATGACTTAATCTAACGTGTAGTATCTCTCTTCACATGTACTTTTAAGTAGAGATGACGAAAGAATTGAGCCGGACAAGCCAAACCGAGCCTGTAAAACTTTGCATTCTCGAGTTTAATGAGTCAAGCCTAATGAACTAGGGGTAAGCAAAGTCAAATCAGAACTGGTAAACCGAATCAAAATTGGTAAAAATGATTACAAGTCAATTTTCACTAATGACGGTTAATCATTATGAGCTCATTAAGTATAGTAGTTTATCTTAATGTTATATTTTACTTAATTAGTTTTATGTTTGAAGAAATAGACATGCTCGAATTTAACTTAATATTTTAGTTTTGATTTTATATTTTGTTTAGTTATAGTTATGTTTCAAGAAAATAGCTATTGTGGTCTTATTTTATTTTATACATTATCTTATTTTTAGCTTTGATGAGTTTTTGTTAAATATTTTGTTGATGATGATGAATTACATGAGTTTATCAAATTTAATATTGTAGCTTTATTTTATATTTTGATTAATTAACTTTTTTAATCTTAAAAATCTATCATTTTGTATGTTACAAAATATTTAAATAATATATATTATTTCATTAAAAGGATAAACCAAAACAAAATCGGAGTTAAACTATTTTTTTTCCTTTTTAGGTTTGATTCTTGCAATTTTTCCCCTATTCGGTTTCATTTTAAAAGCCAAATAGTAATCGGTTCGGAATGATTTTCAGCCAAAACCGAACCGATAAATGTTCACCCCTCTAATGAGTTGAGCCTAACGAGTTTTTTTCAAAATCAAAATTAAACCCTAATCTGCTCCCGAGCTACAAACCTAATGAGCCAAACCAAACAAGTCATAATACGTCGAACTTAACAAGCTAATACATGCATAAATAATTGTATTTTGGCCATATTTTATCTATTGTTCTAAAAAATATACAATAAATATTTACAAAATTTCGTTGTTGAAATGTAAAAAATATAGTGAGTCATCTAATTAAAATTTTTTAGTAATTAAATATAATTCAAAATTATTTAGCATCTTTTGAGAAGAGTTACGCTTTGGAGAGCACAGTATGATGAAAGTTGTAAGCTGCGTTCGAAGGGACCTCAACTCACTTAACACTCGTCTAAATATCAAAATGTCAAAATGTCAAAAGTTCAATTTAATGTAAAATTATTAAAATACAATATACAATTGGAAATCTAATAGAAATATAATCGTCAATGTCTAAATTTTTTAAATCTTGTACTATGTCGTCTTCTTGTTGTTGATCTCCCATCATGACATCATTCCAATCATTCCTATAAACGAGTGCCTCTATAAGATCTAGTGCAAATATTCTCTGTTGATCACTATACACTTGTCTACCCACTGAAATCAAACTTAAATGTTACGGTAGAGACAGAAGACATTAGTAGATCATGTGTCATTATAGAAAGAATAAGAAAAATAATCACATTGTTTCTCCACCAATCTAAAATATTAAAATTCTCATCGTGAGAAATTTGATAGCGAAATTCAGGATCTATATGGAGCTCATTTCTTTCAGAATTGTAAGAATAAAAATCTATTTTTAATTTCATCTAAAATACGATCAATATGGTTTTATTGAGATTTACAATAAGCAAAACTACTAGAACTAACATAATTATGTGAAGTAGGAATTAAATGATTGACATTAGAATAATTAAATTTGCAAGATAAAATAAACTATCGATGTCTTGTTGCAACTGAGTACTATTAATTGAAGAAGGAATATTTAACTTAAAACATAAATTTCCAATTATTAAACACACTCATTTTAATTTCAATTTGGAGTTCATTATAAAAGTAAAAGAAAAAAAATTATGTGGTAGATCAAGCCAATAATCTATTTTATTGACTATAGTAGAAAAATCATTTATTTATTGAAAATTTTCAAAATTACTTGTTAATGTTATAATTTTGGTAAAACAAAATTTGCAATAAGATAATCCATAACATTCATTTATGGCTTCACAATCAAGAAATAAAATCACCAATGTCATAAATATTATGATCTAAAGTAACAACATTTGTTTTTTCACTACCAAATGCCAAATTGTTGACTATGTGATAAGAATATTCTCGTGACAGGGCTTGGAAGGCTGAGTTCCAATAAAATATTGTGTGTGCTTAAAGTGTTGGATTCACTATAACGAATTGATTTTGATAAGATTGATTGCGTGTGAAGTCCTACAAGTGGTATGAGAGTCAAGGTCATTGAGTTCAATTCCCATGGAAGGCAATTGGTGCAAAGAAATCATTAGTCAGGTAGTAGCAATTGTCTCGTGGTGGAAGCTTAGACAACCTAGTCATAAATGTCGTGGGTGCTTAAAGTGCTAGAATCACTATAGGACTAAGATATGCGTCTCTACTATTAATGATTGATTTTATATAGGATTGGTTGCGCCGGAAGTCCTACACAAATAACTAACAAATATATTCAATAACATTAAATAAGTCGAATTACACCTATTACCAATATCGATTTTGAATTTTCTTGGCTTAAGTTGGCCATCTTTGCAAAATTCTTTATATTTTTTTGTCATGTGTTACATATAGTAATATATGAGATTGTGATCTAATCAAATGAATATGAACCAAAAACGACACCCTTTCTTTAAAAACTAAATACAAAAAAATGAAAAAACACTTATCATATGAAAAAAGAGAGGTGTGTGAAACATCTAATTATTATTTTTTTAAATTGCTCAGTTTCAAAATCATTAGCAAATACATTAACACTAGCAATACTAAAATTTATATCTCTAATGCAAGTCCTTGCAAATACAACAAAATACTTTAAAGAATTAGATGCATTCCACAAATCTGGTGTAATACAAATGGACATAAACAGAGCATTACAAGAAAAATTAATTATTTCATTTTTGGAATACATCTAAAATTAGGATTAACATAATATTCATAAAACTTTCGTACATTTAATAACACTTTCAGTAGCACTTGCATTTAAGAGACTTCTTGTAGGTACTGTAACGACCCGAAAACAATACCATAATTGAGGTCTCAGTTCTTTGTTATTTTTTTCGTATAACTTTTTCGTTTCTTTTTACCGTTCGTAACATAAATATCTTTTGCAACATTAGTATAACTTTTCATGAAACAAAATTCTATCATAAAACATATTTAAATATTTTTTAAAAATAATTCTAAATAAATCAATTCATCTAAAATAATTCAAAAATTTATTTAAAATATAGTATTTAAATGTTTAAAATACTTAAAAATCATATTAGCCTTCAACGGGCACTTTTTGCACGTCAACTTCATTTCTCTATGTGAATCAAGTTTCGTTATTTATTTATTCTTTTATTGATCATTGTTCATTCTTACATCATAAAGTTCATCTATGAATTTAATGCTTAAAAAACAATTGAACATAAAATTAAATACGCATAACATATGATGCTTTTTGTAAAAATATTTTTGTTTCGTTTGAGGGTTTTCTTAATTGTATGTTTTTCATATTTTTACGTTCTAAGTTTGAGATCTAAAGTAAGTCAAAAAGGTCTCTCTAGCTACTCCCACGTCGAGAGAGCGTCGAGATACATCGCATCTTTTGGGAGAATTCACACCTTCAGAAACAATCCGTTTGAAATCCCAATTCACAGCCCTTTATGCTACGATTGAGAGAACCTAAGGAAATTAAAAACGTCTCTCTAGCCATTCGCACATTCGGAAGAGCTTCAAGATACTCTCTAGCAGTATCTGTGGTATCAGATCTAGTCGAACAACTGAACCCGAGTTTGCCGGGAAGAAATAATACTCATGGAATCTATTTCTACTTCCACTTTCCTTGCTCTAATCACCCCTGACTCTACCGTCTCATTACAAAAATCCACCTCCTCCAAGTTAGACCACCTATATGAAATCGCCCATGTTCCAATTCTCCGAAAATAATCAAATTCTGACACCACCCTCCCACTGTTAAACCCCTATGATGCTTTTGCTCGGTCTTCTACTAGCCATCTTCAGAAAATCTATTCACTCATCAAACAAACACTCATCAGGCAAACATCATCCTCAATTCTTGAATACTTTCAAGCTAGCAAATTTAACCAACACCACATCTATGCTACACAGCATGAGCAATTCATTACGCTACAACTTCTTGATGATTTTCCCCAATAATGGAGGCAAAAGGGTTACTCTCATATGCATTTGGGTGTCCTTCGTCTAACCCTAACATACCGTGGAAGAAAAGGAATCCCTATTACCGCAAGGGTAGCGCTTCTGGATACCTATTTCTTAGAGAACCAACATGTTCTTATTGACATGATAGAAACAATCCTAAATGCAGCAACAAGCTTCCTGAGATATATCTCAATTTCTGCATGTCTCTGAAAGATCTCAAGTTACTGACAACATTACAAGTTTAGTTACAATTAAATGGGCCACAGCAACTGAGTGATGATGCTATAGAAGCCACACTACATTACCAAATGACCTATAAGATACAAAATCATGCCCTAGACTTGTTAATACCGGGGACACCAGACGCCAACTCTGCCTAGTTTATCCTCAACACCCTTATGCATCCATTTGCCAAGACAAATTGCCTAGGACGAATTGGTAAAGCTTCTACCAGAGAGATGAGTGACCAACTACAAAATCCAACACCAACATTATAAACTAGTCTAGTCACCAGAACCAAGGTTTATTAAAGGGAAAGATGGAGCAGTTACAATTAAGTTTGATCACTCCAAAGAACAGGAACTTCATCCATCTCCACATTTCCAACCATGTTCTTATTTCAACCAGTCCCACAAAAGCCACTTGACTGTTCAAACCAGTGCATCTATTCCTTTGACGGATATGGATGGGCTGCACTTATTTTAGAGATCCAAAAACTAGCCACTATTTTCTTGATATCTGCTATTGTGATCTATGTTTTTACCATGTAGATATAGTTTACTTGGGAAACGAGACAGAAAATGAGCCCAAATCAAAAAGGCATCTATGCGAGGTACCTAGAAGAAGACCTGACCATTGATCCACTGGGGGAAGACAACAGGAAATACCAGTTTATTGTCAAGTATAGAAAACCAACCGCATCCCCAAACGAAACCCAAGAGTTCTCTGCACAACGTAGGCCCGACCCTTCTGATCCAAGTGGTGGTCCCCCAGATATCTAGACAAAATCCCAAAAAACTAGTTCCCTTCATAAAAGTTTGGAGACCAAGACGAAAGGTCATGGTCCCTTCAGAACCACCTTCGGCTATATTAATGATTAAACATGTCGATTTCCCTCTGTTGGAATCTTACCCAGCAGAAAACTTTAAACACGTTGCAAAAATCCTCGCACCAACATCCATTGATGCTAGATGAATTAGTGAAAGAATAGCCTAACTTATTAGTCCTAAGTTGATAGCCCAATAATTCTATTGCCCAAAACCAGCTACTACAAAGATATCTCATAAAGTCACCGACCTTGGAGTCAGCTAGACTTGACGACCTGACAAACCCAAGATATGTGAAAAGTATTAATAAAGAGACTAGGTCGTTTAGAGAAAGGGAAAATGCAACTTCCATATGACCATAACCCCAACGTAGAAAAAGCTAAGTCAAAATGTCATATAGAAATGCTTGAGCAGGCGTCCCCACCAGCAAGCCAACTCGAGTTATTTGTTGGCTTTGAGTCTGTGCCGTCCTCTCAAAAGATATAAAAGACCCATAAATGCTCCAAGTTATACGATATCCTCCAACAGAAAAGAAAAAGAAAAAGTATTGTCACGCTCTACAAACAAACGATGTTTGCACCACAATGGTGGTCCCAAAAGAATGAAACTATTTTTCAAACATGTCAACAAGGGGAGAATCTCTCTTCCTCAGAAAAAGATCAGACGATAAAAAACGTCTGATACGGAATCAAGTGGATCTGTCTCTACTATGGACATCACAAAAATAAGAGTTTGCAAAAACACTGGCTCTTATACTAACAGAAGACTACTAGAAAAATTCTAAGTAGCAACATGAGGCTTCTGATGATGATATGTCCTCAACCTCTACGGTCCAACGACATCCCAAAATCAACCTAGAAATACCAACAACATCAAATTTACTCTGGACGACATACCTTACTCTAGATGGACCCAACGACTACAAGATTTTTATGTCTGGTGCTTACATAGAAGCTAAATGTTTCTTACGATCCAGATTTTCTGGCAGACCTCATGTCGAGATTCACAAGTCCTTTTACACTTTGTGAAACCTACTCCCTAAAGCAAGCCAAGTACAATTTATGGCACTCCCAATAGCAGAATTTTCCAGGCACTGCGCATACAACATGTAGGCAACATGGACCGCGTGGTAGAAAGAAAAAGATAATAATTTTTCAAAAGTCGATAGTGTTCCTATGACATCAAATACTGGATACTCACTTCCAATCTCTAACCCAATTGTTCTATTCTTTGGGAGGAGGCAATACGTTAAAACCGGTCTTTCTTTCCTCCATTACCACTCCTATATCCTCGGTGGTTGAAGGGGCTTTAGCAGCAAATAATGTAAAGCTTCCTAAACTTCCTCTTAAACAAATCCAACAAGAAATTCATGTGGCAGTGTCCGATCTGTGCAAAGAAGCAACTTATTGAAGCATTTTTCTCAAGGGTAGCATTTGGATCTGCATCTGCAATGGGACTGCAAATCAAATGCAAATCATCAGATCTATGCAGCTGTACTTACTCGAAGAAAAAGATTTCCTTTCAAAAAATCAGCATCAGTTTGAAGGACTTTTCAAAACAAAACACAGTCAAACAAGAAAAAAGGCAGTTGTGGCAAAAATTTGGCCAAAAATCATCCACGTATTTTGTCTGCAACCAACATGGTCATTTTGCGAAAGACTGTCCCACAAAAATAAAGAAATTTATTTGCTCAAATTGAAGATTACACGGGAATTTTCCTCGAAGATAATGATTTTAAGTCAATATTTTCTCTGGAGGATGAAGCCATTGTGAAAGCCATGTGTTGTCTTGAAGGACAACTTATCAAAGCCATAAATTGATGCCTCAAGCGATTCTAAATCCAACTCTCTCTTCATGATCCCAGCAGCCATAAAAAAAAAATTATGCCCGACTACAACCTCCTCTCATAGCAGCCACAGTGTCATCCCCACATGTCAAGGTTCAACTCTCTCCAAATGCACTCGGCCTTTGTCGGTTATTGCATTCCTAGATATAGGTGCAGCAGAAAGCTTGATTAATGTGTTCATAATTTCTATGTCATTTCTAAACGATCATAGATGCCAATTCACTACAGTATCCAGCAAATCTTTACTACATATTGGAAAACGAAGCCACTTAAGGTACTCTTCTTTCCTAATTGTGACATTATTACCACCTATATTGCCACGGATCTACTTGGTAAAGATCTGCTCATCTAGTGGGATATTCTACATCAACTGCTCTACCTTCGGATGTTACCTGGGGGCATAAGGTTCAAAGGAAATTAGAAACCTTACACAAGTACTATGAGACTATCCCAAATTGGTGACTGCACAAGCAAATCGGAAGACTTATTTACCAAGTAGTCTTTTGTAGAGAATCATATCAAGTTTGCAAAAAATTGTTTGAATCTCCTATAGAAAAACCTAGAGTTCTTTATCTAACTGCCCTCTATTGAAAAATGAGGATATCAATCCTACAAAGGCAATCCATTTTAGGATGAACCCAGAAGATTTGGCATAAACCACCCAAAAATGCAGTGACCTTATCCAACAAGGCCTAATTGAGCACTCGTATTCTCAATCGGCTTGCAAAGCCTTTTATGTCACTAAGAGCAGCGAACAAGTTAGAGGAAAGAAGAGACTGGCCATAAATTACCAACCTTTAAATAAGTTCTTGCAAGACAATAAGTTCTTGTTACCGAACAGACAATCATTATTTATAAACATGGCTCTGATACCATGGATGTTGCTATCAATTTTAAGCCCTATAGCATCTGAGTCAGGTCAACTCAAGGGCATATTCGGGAGCTACCTGTTCGATAACCCAACTTATAACTCATTCATTCATTCTTTCATTTATATTTTTTTTTATTCTTTTCTTATTTTCTGCTTTCTTACTTTCATTATGTTGAACCATTAGGCCTCCTAGTTGTTGCGGCACCGCAGGAGAGAAATGGGCACCATTAGCTCTATCGAGCAACCCATTTTGATCTTCACCCACGAAAACTTGTTTATTTTGTTTTATTAAATATATGCATGAAAAATATTTTCGTTCATTTCTTTGAAAACATAAATGCATGAACATACATATGTTCAATCATTGAACGTTCACATCAACAGAATTTGTGTGACGATACTATACATGACATACTATCCTAACATGACAATATTAAAATCAAATCATTCATGTCATATAATTCATCAAATAATTTGTATAGAATCGATCCCAACATTTCAAGTATAGACTTAACCAATGAGTTTATTATCATATAATTAAACATGTCAATAAACATACAAATTCTAGTACCCTATGTTGTAGGCCAATGAATAGACAAAACACATGCAATGTCACTTAGTATAATTAATCATGCTATCAATTAATTAAACCTTAGCACTTTATGGTATAGCCCTCCAAAGAGACTAAATATATACATAGTTATTGTCTTTAGAATTATTGTTAAAATATTTTGGTTGGTTGATAAACTTATATCATAAAACAGTTAAATTAAAATTATGCTTAAAATTTTATTTTTGAGTTAATTTCGAGATACTATAACTTTTGCTAAAAATATTTGGTCACTATGACTTTTGTGTTTTCTTGTACTTTAACAAGTCTACTTTAACTTTGTATATGAGCGGAACTTTTAATACAACGTTGACTAGCTTATTTTTAATGATTTTTTTATAACTGTTAGGTTTCACGCATTGTTTTGGAAACCCTGATTTAATACATATTCAAACACACATAAATACTTTGTCTGATGTCGGATTAATGTCATTCAAATGTTAAACAGGTTACCTGGACTACATACATTTAAAGTTTTATTTATTTTCTTTTTAGGTGATGTCGTGGATTCATGTGCAGAAGATTGACTAATTCAAAATCTAGAGTTATCAACAATTATCATCAATGTATGTGACAACTTCAAAATTTATAAATTTTACTTCCACCATAATTCTTCAAGTAATGATTCTATGCAGTATGAATTTTCTGATTTTTTCTACGAGTCCTACAAATATAACATAAAAAATATATGACTTCAAAATATATATGATTATTAAGGTTTACAAAATAATATTCAAAACATAACTTGTAAATAGATAAAGAGAACACAACGATATAAGAATGTTCAAAGTATACAATGAGATGGTAGAGATGGAAGATTTGAGAAAGAAATTTGGTGAAAATGTTTCGATAAGGGGTAAATTTTTTACGTTACTTAGCACTTAAATCTTGCAACAGTCAAACGACGTTGTTTGTGGAATTTTGAAGCTAACGGTAAGACTGCTGTTCTCCACCCGCTGGGCATAGTAGCTTCTGCTATAGCTGGATGCAACAGCTATAACTGCTCCCCTGCAGCCATGACCCCAGCTGCCTCAAATTGTTGTGCCTAGCAGCTTGGGAAGCAAGGACTCGCGGCTTGGATAGAACAATAGATTGGAAAATTAAATTAAGTGAAGATGTTCATTGTTCAATTAACATATCAAAATCGAGAAATTGGAATAGAACTCCTTTCTTTCATTAAGAATAAAAATAATACTCTTTGGAACGTGCATAGTAAAAAAGATTCTTTGTGGTCTAAATAGATTCACCATACTTACATCAAGGATTCGAACTTTTGGGACTAATTAGCAAGTTCCCGAAGTCTCCCTCTGATCAAGAAGTTCCTTCAAATCTGGGACTTCATAACAGAAAAATCAGGTTTGACTAATCTTGTAGAAGTCAACATAGTCTCTTGGAGCCGATCGAAGGGACTTTCAGAAGTATATATTTTTTTCTCCTAAGTCGGAGTACAAGGCGATTTGGAGTAAGGGGTCAACCCTTAAACACTTATTATCTTATAATTTGCAGCAAAAGATCGTTTGAGAACAAAAGACAAACTCCCCTTCCTAGAATTGGATGAGTCTTGCCCCCTTTTGGTGCATTCCAACATGAAACCGTTTGTCGCTTGTTCTTCTCGTGCCCATTCTCAGTAGCCGTTTGGAGTCTTGTCAAGCATCACTTCGAGTTCACCAGTAGGATGTCGACGATTGCAAGCGCCCTGAAACGGACCATAGATAAATCAAAGAAGAGCAAGAAGAGAGCTATCACATTGAGAATCATGTTCTCTTCTACCGTCTACCATATTTGGTCTTCCATAAACTCTCAAATTTTTTTAAAAACTTACGAGCATCTGGACCAAGTGGCAAAGCGTGCCAAGCGGCATGCCTACAATTTTTTTCAAACTGTTATCAGCTGCTTCTTTCCAAGCTTGAGTCTAACCTTTCAAGCTCCAGCACATATGATTTGATTTGTCCAATCCCTGGAACCTGGACATATCAACTTCACTTTATTTGCTTCCTGCTGGGCCAGCCACACAATCTACATGCAAGCAGGTATTTTGTTTTAAGCTAGGTCAATCGGCAGTTGAGTGACTAGCGTGTAGTTTCCTCCTATTTGAACTAGACTTAGTTGTTTGTTGCTCATTCTTTTAATTTAATTTACCCATCTAAAAAAATAGTACTTCAAATTTAATCATTGTAAACTGTAGAATTTTAAGAGAGATAATGAAAAAGGGACACATGACCTTCGGCCTTATTGCAGTAGAAAAAGATTTTTTATAGAGATTTTCTTATTATTTGAAATGAAAACTTGAGAACAATTAGTTGGATTCCATATGCATCTTGTGAGTTTGATATGATTTTACATAAAAGAAAATTTCAAGTCAATGGATAGCAACACACCATGTAAGATAGATGAGGTCAGTTCCATTACAAACTAGATATTTGACGGAGCTTTGGATAACATGTTGTATGTTTGTCGCTTAAAGAAAACTTTAGTATCGTACGTGTACAACATTTTAGGTAGTGTTGAGAAGATGAATAAATCTACTTTCGTCGTGTCAAAAGGACAAAAGAAATCTTCAAATTTGTCTGTATTATAAGGTCTTACAAACACAGATAATAGGGCTCATATGTTTGTGGATTTTACCTTCTACAATAAATAAAATGAGTCACCTCATTCATTTTTTCAATGATGAGTTTCAATTTCACGGATTGTAGTGTGGTCGAGGGAAGAATAAAACAGAATATCAAATGGTGAAACGACTCGAATTATTTAGCCACCTTTAAATGAGGAGATGTGTTTTCTTATCAATTATGTCATTTAAACTTAAAGGATATGAGTTTCTTAGCTATCCGTTTATTATTGATATTTTTAATAGTTCTTACATATTTTTAGATTAATTTTATATATTGATTGACACTTGAGTCTAATTCATTGGACATTGATTTCTTCTTATCTATGCCCATCATTTTTTTTCAAATTTTTATCCTTTTTTCTACATAAATTTTAGGATTTTATTAATAAATATTATTGCATTTAATATTGCAGTACAGAAGTGGGCGTCGGATTGGAGTTTTGGATCCGATCGGATCGGCTCCAAAACTCAATCTTGAATCTGATCCGATCCGATCTGAATCCCGGCAAAGTTATCGGATCGGAGTCTCCGTTTTCCAGAGAGCGATCCAATATTCATCCTATTTTTCTAAAAATTTTCCTCAGCAATCTGAACCTATCCATAATCCAAAACTATTCATAATCCAAAAAAAATCATCTATAATTAATTATAATCCAAAACTATCCATAATCCAAAACAATAATAATCTAAATCAATCATAATCCAAAACAATCAAGAATACGCAAATAATTCATAATCTCAATATAATATATAATCTAAAACATACGAAACTATCAATTCATAATCCAATTTTTAATTCGCCTAAATTTCATCATAACCACAATTCAATCAAATATAATTCAACAAATATGCAATTCCAAAAATTCAATACCTAAATTAAATAATACAAACTTTTGGGAGAATCTCGGGTCGATCGTCGGGGTTCGTCGCGGGATTCGGAGTCGATCGTCGGGATTTCATAAAGGGTTACGAGTTTGTCTATTTTTTTTTCAAAAAATGAATTAGATTAGACCTGAGACACTCGTAATAAAAATAAACTAATAATGACGTGATTAATGATTTAAAAAAATATTTGTTTAAAAAATTTCTAATATTAAAAGTAATAATTATTATAATATAGGCAAGATGACCGCCAAACTATTCTACTCTGTAGGTGGATGGGTCAATGAATGTTCTTTTAATATCAACTCATGGAATGGGGGAAGCACCTTTATCGACAATCCGGAGAAGAGGCTGCAAAGGATGGTTTTGATATTTTGAGGTGCGGTCCTTACTACCAGATCCAACTGGTTCAAAATTGAGTTTTTAAATTCATAAAAAAATTATTTTTTATTATAGAACCGACCCAAATAATGACAAAACCGAAAAACTAAACCGAAACTGAGAAACAAACTCAACCAAATTGAAATGAAAACAGAATCGATCCGGATCGAAGGCCAAGCATCGATTGACTCGATTCGAGTGGAAGACACGGGAGAGTACAATAACTTGGCATATCTTAAGAAAACAAAAGTAGATGATGTAGAGTATAGAATAACTGTGATGCCAAAGAAAAACAGGGAACAGGTTTGGATGGTCGCAGTTTATTTCTGATCCAACGGAACATATTCCAGCACCTGAAATTCATCTTCTCTTTTTTTATTTTTTGTAAATTAAAAGCCTGAAACTATCCCATTCATAATTATTTAGGGAATCAAGCAACATTATGCTCAGGATTATGTGTTTGGTGGAGAATTTAAGACATGTTCTCCATTATTGCCATTCCTTATCCACTGATCCGACGTCAAACATCTTAATTTTCTGCTAATTGCATATGTACCCCCTTCTCTCTCCTCTTTCCCCCCCAAAAAAATGCTTTATTCCATGCCTTGCCCAGTACGTCTTTCTCGAATCCCCGCCCCGCCCACCCCTTCACTTCTGTCACGCACTTGAGCTTGTAGATGCCTAGAAGACCAAACATCAACGTCACTTTTCTAGAAAAATATTCAATTATGTTACATTCAAAATGTGCATGTAGCCATCCAAATGGAATTTAACTTTGCTCCTTGAAAAATGTAAACTAGTAAAATCATCATTCCATGTAACCCTATGTATTCAAAGTTAAATAATTGTATATAGATATCTTTAGGGATTTGTTTATCTTAACACGTGAGTCTTTTGAAAAAATTAATCCTCTCTGTTGGGACGTTTCATAAAATTTAACTCAATGCAAACTAACTGTATAATTGATATAAATTGAAATTATCTTAAAATTTCTTATTGGTTTATGTTCCGGATCAAATTTAGTTTCGTAAAATGAAAACTCTCGAGTTACTAGCCAACTCATCTAAAGTTCAATTATTTCTTATAAATTTCTGATTAGATTGGTTAACTAACTCAATCAAGCGAATTAAATTACATCCAAAACTAAACTTGAACGGATAACTGATTCCATACAAAACTAATCCAAAATTTCGGTCGATTTCAATTCGAGTTCGCATCTAGTTCTTTAATTAAAATATGATCTTATGCGAACCAAATGAATACTTTTATTAGGTTTGTCTGATTGACAAAGAGAGACCAAGTGATCAAGGTGAGATAACAATTACATTCTGTCTATCCTCTTCAAATTATAAGCATCAACGAAACGGATCTTTCAAATTTAATCGACGACTTTAGCAAGCCAAAAAGAAAATTTGTGATTTGGAAGGGGAAGGAGTAATAGAGCTGAATCGAATAGTTTAGAAAATGATTATGGATTGAAGTATATGTTATTTGTACCCAATTACAGACAATAGTTGTAGAAAAGTGTTCATTTCTTCACTCTTCCTCCATGCGAAACCTCTGTTGCCTTGCAATGAATGCCTCCACCGTCCTCCTGAACTCTTCGTTGCTCATCTCATCTTCTGCATAAAACGAGCTTTTCCCCGCTCTCTCCCCGGAACCAATCCTTTCCCGGTGGCCTCTCTCCGTCTCCGATCGCCTGAGTTCGCGCCGCCATTTCTGGTGGTGGAACTGGACGCCGCCTGAGTTATCCGACTGGCTCCTCTGGTAATTCTTGCGTTCTTTGAAACTTTGCTCATCATCTGTTCCTTGATTACTAATTCGGTCCTCAGTCTCTATTATACAACTTTTCTGATTCTTCTCACTGCTCTTGGTTGAATCTTCGCAAGGATCGGTGCCAGAAGTCGAATTTCCTTTGCTCGGATCTGAGCCGGAGAACTGACCGGACTTAGCAAAGAGAGTGATGACTATGGCGTTCCCGATGACGAACACGAATCGAGGACTGATTAAGGTAACAGACAACAAACGGAAATACTCGCCGGAGTTCTTAACAGCCGAAGGAAGTAGAGTCGAAACCCTAGAAATCAGAGTGAGAACAAGGCAGATCTCGATGAACCTCAAGAAATTAGCGATTCTACGGCGCTGACGATACCTCCGGACGGCGTTCGCCTTCTCGGCTTTGACGTCGTAAAAGTTGATAAACTCCATCTCCGATGAAACGAACCAGAAATCAAAACCTAATCAAACGAAGAACTCACTCACTCAAACGCGATTTCCTTCTCCGTGAAAGTCTCTGCAGCGACCATGGCTCTGAACAAAGAAAACAGAGAAACTGCTACGCCAATCGACGGTACGACGGAGAGGAAATCAGAAATTGGAAGCATTGAAACAGAGATTGAAAGGAATCTTCAGAGTTGATGAGGAGGATGAATCGGAATAAACGAATTCGAGTTCTTGTTTTTCAGCTCCTGCACCACTGAGCTTCTTTTTATGTTTGAATCCACTTCTAAACCTCTCTTCACCGCGATATTTATAGGGCTCCAAAAAAAGACAGCTTTTTTTTAGTGAAAGCTTTGTCTTTGTCTTTATCTTATTGTTAGTTTTTAGAGTTAAAAGTTAAAAAAAGCTTCGGGGTTCAAGAAAAATATGTAAAAAATACTTGTGTTTAAAAACGATAATTTTGACCATCCCTCGTGTCCGAGTGAGGATATCATCTTTGTTACTATAAATGCGTATCGTTTACAAACCACGAGCGCATAGTTAAGTAATATTAAGGATTATCAATGCCACGATAATAATAAAATTTAATTTTCTAAAATAAAGTGTAACACAATTGAGATTTGAAATGATGGAAGTAATTTTCATGATTTTGATAAAATAAATAAAATAATAATTTGAAACTAACTAGTAACTCTGAAAAGATTAACAAAATTGAGCAACAATGTAGGTCGATTTGGATTTTTTCAATTTATTTACTTTTGGTTGTAGATATCTCTCATAGGCTTTAACACGTTTTGACAGGAAGGATCTCTATAAAATTGATGGTTGGTGTTGCCTATCAATTGAGCTCGTTTACACATTTTTTCAATCTTACATCAAGAACAATAAGATCTGAATAGTTTAATTACCTATCATATTAAATTCTCCTCGAACTATCGCTTTAGTTAAACAAAAAACGAAGATCAATCTTCTGTAATCCTTTCGAACAATTAGAAGATTTTTTTGTAACTTATTTTACTTTTTATTTGACACAATGAATGATTTCGGTGTTTATATTTCAATTCGTACAATGTATGATTATTAATTGTTAACTCTTTCACGAATTGATTTCAAATCGGATGTTATATATGTTGAATGCTATTGATTCAATGTGTCAATGCTATTGTTTTCGAGTTTTTTTGACATTTTGATTCAATGCTATTGTTTTCGTGTTTCTTTGGCCTAATGGAGGTGCTACATACAAACGTTATCATGCAAAAAAAATTTGGATTGAAAAAAACAATAAGCATAAATTTTTCATCAAAATTTAAAATTACATAATACGGAAAGCTATAAAACTTCAATATACGAAAACAAAATTTCTATGTTGGGCTCATCTGGTCGACTCGTTTAGGCTCGACTGGCTCAGTCCGGATCGCTCATTTAGGCTTGAGGCTCGGGTAGTTTGGCTCGGCAGGCTCGACGAGCCAGCCGTCCCGGGCTCGAGCCGGCTCGATTGACAGCACTACTTATCATTAAGAGAATAAATATTTTTTCTCTATTTTTTATAATTTAAAACTAGTAAATATTTTGTAAAAATAAAATTGCATTATACTTGTCTGTTAAAAATTATCTTTCATTTATTTTTGGCTATAAAATTATATTTGTCTCTTAATTTAATTCTTTTTTTTCAAAATAGGGAACTTGTTATTAATTCCTACAAAGTTCACATCAAAATTTGTCTCGAACCGGTAACAAATTTCAAAAAGAGTATGTAATCTCCAGAAGATGCTACAAAGAAAAGGCAGTACTCCGATTCTGTCTAGAGTTAATGAGCAAATGGAGTTGCTCTAATGACAATAGTGAATTGCTGGGAAACTGCGGGAAGGCGACTCTAGAGCCTTCCACCCAAAGAGGAATCTACCTAAAATAATGAAACTTTAGCATATTCAAATTATGCGTTCTAATACATCATAAAATAATCTAACTATACATAAACAATACTAAATGTAAACACTACGTTACTAGAACCCAACAATCATGTTTATTCTAGTCAAATATATTTACTCCAAATTTATAAAGATGAAAAAATTAAAACAAATATTTCTGAGGCTTTATTAGGTTGACTCTAAATCTAAGGATGTTTTTGTCTAATTAAGAAATCACAGGTTGTTTTGCATGTCATTTCCATTGCTAACTCTAAATCTAAGGATGTTTTTGTCTAATTAAGAAATCATCAGGTTGTTTTGCATGTCATTTCCATTGCTAAATTTAGAATAAAATAAAATTGGTATTGTTGGGCATTAACAGAAATAACCTGATTTTTCCCAGCCTCTACTGTTGCTGATTTGACCATGTCGCCTAGTGGAGAGAAGCCAAAATGAAGTCTAAGTTTCTTACTCACGAAGACACACTTGTGGCTGCTTTTCTTCTTTATTTCTTTGAATAAAGCCTCAGAAAAAGCCCGCGTACACTTTACACTGCATAGTTATTAAAGGAAAAACAGACCCACTTGGCCCTACAATCGGTAGTGAGTGTGGCCCTTGAAGGGTGTTTATAGCAAATAAAATTATAATTAAATTAGTGTGGGTTGAAAGATTGAGCAAAAAGGGTGCTTCTTTTTTGCAAGTAGGAGGGTGGATTGAAATGATTATTAAATTCAAAAGCAAGGAGAGGAAGGGACAAACCAAATTGGTTGAAATGATTGAGCTTCAATGGTTGGAGGATGCAACACTTAACTTATACTTTGGGGATCCATGTGTTTGCTTCCTTTGCTTGCTTTAATCCTGATTAAGGTTTGGCAGGATTGTGCCACGTTTGAAGTTAGTTTTTGTATTTCAACTTGTTTTACCATATTTTTGAGTCATGATCTACCAAATTTTGAATGAATTTCTTTGGCCGTGGTTCGAATCTAGTTTCAGGTTTTTTATCCCAAAATTGAAAACATAACCATAAACCGCATGTTTTAACTAATGAACATAAACTGTATCGAAATTACGAGGCGATCATAGACCAGATTGCAACGGAACCGTCAATTACATGTAGACCAGCGATCTGGTTTGGTTCTGCACCCAAATTTAAATTAGCCAACATTTTTTTACTCGCTTTGTCAGAATTGTAATGAAGAACTATCGTGTAATACTTTTTATGTTAACTCTTTTAGGCAAAATGTTACATTTCCAAAAAAACACAACTTATGTTTCATCGTTTTTAATAAACTTCCTAAGCATTTACAATTGAAGTTCTGATCAAGATAGTTTATTATATAATATTTTTCTAAATTCAAGAGTAGTTGACATTAGAAAGATGTTATTCTTCAAATCATAGGAGCACATATTAGAAAGCAACATTTTGATAGAAGTAGAAACATCAAGTTAGGATTGTTTAACTCTCGTGGCTCCAAACTCCTCATTGTCTTCCATGACATCGATGCTTGGAAATTGCTTCCCTTTTCACACACTAATGTTGATCATTCATTTGTCCATTTGTTACCATATTCTACGATCGGTTATTGTCTATTGAAATCTTACAAGTTACGTTCGTTGAGCATGGTCATGAGTTAAACAACTAGTACATATTATTCTCGTATTTTTTAAGGATGTTTATTTGTTATAACTTTGTAAAAAAATGTGATGGATGACTAGATTTACATTTATATTTACATTTTCAATTATATATTTTGATATGTTTTAAATCAATTTTTTGATATATTGAACATGATTAACATTTACACGAATGATAACCTAATTTGAATGTATTTAATATGTCGTGCTACAATTATTAATATTTTGATAAAACATATACATATTTATTTTATTCACCTAAAAGATAATTTTTTTATTGTATTTAATATTTTAAATAATATAAATAATTTAATTAGACTACTAACATATTACATATTTTTTTTACATTTCAACAATGGATGTTTATATTATTTTTTATTGAATAAGTTCAAGAACAATATATAACATATTATCGAAAATATAATTATTTACATATATTTTTTTCTTATTAAACTCGACTTGTTAGGATTAAATGCACAATAATCCAGTGTTATTAGGATTAAATGCAAAAAATGGCTTCATTTTAAGGGAAAAAGGTGAAAAAGACTTGAGTTAAAAAATAAATAAATTTGAGTTTATCGGACGTCCAATAGTATCATATGCAATGACCCTACATCAGACGTCCGATACAGACCCAATGGCCTTACATCAGACGTCTGTTGGTTTTAAAAGTGTTTTTAAAGCAATCAATTATTTTTTATGATAACTATGTAAGATAAGCATGAAAGATAAAATAAACTACTTTACAATGTTTAAATCAGACTTAATCATTCATGAGAAATACCATCTTTGAAGGGTACAATTAAAGTCTAACAATTTGTTTAAGTGCTGCATAAATGTCTAGTATATGCAGTGTTTTTGTGTCGACCCATAATTCCTTGTGTCGACCCTTTTAAAATCCAGAAGCTTAACCATAAATACTTTGTGTCGACCCACAGCGTACTGTGTCGACCCCTGTTCAAAACAGAGGCCGAGTCTTCCAAATTGTGTCGACCCACCTATATAACTTGTGTCGACGCAAAATGTAGTGCATCGTGCAAAAGTGTCGACTCATCCAAACTGTCTGTGTCGACCCTAGAAAATACATTGTGTCAACCTTATCATAATCTATGTGTCGACCCCTCAAACCTGAGCCTGCACTTTACATGTCGACTTCAACGTTCAAAATATGTCGACCCAACTTACATGTGTCGACCCCAGATTTTCTAGAGACGAATCCTTTAGATTTGTGTCGACCCCAACCTACATGTGTCGACCCCAGATTTTCTAGAGACTGATCCTTCAGGGTTATGTCGATCACACAAAAGGTTGTGTCGTCCCCAAAGATTCCAGAGAAGAATTTATGTTGACCGCAACAAAAAGTTATGTCGACCTATCAGCACCAACAGACAAAAAATATTCAACGGCTATATCTTCGTTGTGTCTAACGGATAGTGCATGTGTCGACCCTAACAGCAATGTGTCGACCCAATTCGGTAGCTGATGTGCCAACGGTATAGTACGACACAACACGAACGGTGTTGAATTGACGAAACGAAGAACAAACTCTACAATCTTACACTTGTATCCCTCTTGCACGAAGTGGGGAAGATTGCAGCAAGTTACTAATTTCACAACTAGCAACAAGATAATAAAACTTACAAACACACGGATATTACTCGCCGGGTAAGGTTGACTGAACCACGTTACCAAACCGGTGTCATTCTCTTTACTCTAAACTCTTAGTTATTTGCTTAAGAATTCCGCACTAGAGTTTGGAAATAACTAAACAATTTGCACGAATTTGACTTAGTCTTTAAAAAGTTTAGTTAACCTAATTCACCCCCCCCCACACACACACACACTTAGGTTAATCTCGATCCTACAACGTCCAATACATACACAATGACCCTACATCGGACGTTCGAGCTCCATAAAATCTTACAAATTCTCTTTATTTGCTCTTTTTTCACATTGATTTAATACAAAATTCTGTCCAAATTTTTATTTTCACAAAAAATGCATTCCTATGGTGGGACACATATTAGAGACGCTCGACAATAGTGCAATGAGGGTAAGAGATCATCTCGACTTTCGAACACTAGAGATCATACACGTTAGTCTCGGTCACCAGTGACAACTGATTCTAGAGAGTATCGATCATCTATGCAAAAAAATGTATTTCATGACGTGTTTGCGTGTCGGAGTGTGATACTACTAAGGCCAGTTATTTTTGTAGCTTTTGAAGGCCTATGTATTAGGCGTATAGTAGAGAATATTAGATTATTCAATTTTTGTGAGTTATATGACCCTATTCGATTTTCTTGAGGTCAATTTGGGCGTTTGATCGCGATGTTAAGTTTTTTACGAAGCTTCACACAAATGAGTTCAACATGGTTTTTTGTGTCCTACACAATATGATTGAGCATACTTTTTTTTTCGTGATAGTCATCATGAGCTGGTAACTCATATAAATTTATATATTATGTATATATTGCATAAAAGAGCTCAATTTAACTTGAGCTATTTAATTTTATATCACATTACTTAGATTCATAAGAGGGTTAAGAAAAACATCTTATTTAGAGTTTTTATGGCTACACTCAATTCTAAGTGCCGTCAACAAATAATCTAGACACGCACATTTGAGATAACAATTATTCAAACATATAATTAGTTTAACATACTCAATAATTATTTGCATGCATGCAAAGATGGATACATAATTTTTTTTTGAATTCGCAAACAGTATTTTCACCTGTGTCGTACAAAAATCGAGATTGGATTCCTACTCTACTGCCAGGATTAGATCACATTGGCTCTTACTCATACTAATGAAGAAACTAACATTGCTCGTCGTCAAATCCTTCATTCATCTTACGCGCTTCAATTCGACTTCTAAGTGCAACACTAGTCGATATGTTAACATTGTGATCCTTCCTAACCGTCTTGATAATAGATGGGATATCTCAAGTGGGGTGACTTTTGAACATGTCAGCATAGGTATTGACAACTTTTTTGCTGAGGCAAGTCAATTTTGTAAGACTCGAACACAAGTATTACTATCATTAAATAATTTTATTTTAATCGTTTCTTCCTCATGTATTTTTGAAGCATGAACGCCTCATAGACACCCCTTTACTCACATTGTTGTTAGTCGCTAAAGTTCAAATTATTTAAAGGTCACCCCTTAACTACTTGTCAGTGCATTTTTGCAAGTACTAATTTCAAGTAAGATGTGACAATTTTTTATAAGATTTTATGAGGCTTTGACGTCTGATATATGGTCACTCGTCCATATCGGACGTCTGATGTAAGATCACTACGTCCGATGTTCCTATCTCAGACGTCCAATACAGATACAATGATCTTATATCAGACGTCCGACAAGTCCAAATTTGATTGTTTAAAACCCAAGCCATTTTCACATATTTTCCTTAAACTCAAGCTCATATATGCATTTAACCCTTTTAATTATGTTTAGTAAACAAAACGACTTAGGACTTTTATAAACTCTCCAGCTACACTGGTTTCGAACAATCAAAATAATCAAATTTTACGTCATGATATTTTCCGTTCACTGTCTGATTGCTAAGAAAAATGTTTCTTTTTAGCCTAAGATTAAGGAAACTTTAACTAGATATTGGTCTAGAAATTACAAAAGATTCAATCTGGAACAATTCTAAACTGTGACTTAAGAATAATGGATATGCTTTATAAAAGCAAGGGGAAATGAGTTAAAATTCAGGCAACCAATATTTATAATTTTGTATAAAGAGTAGTAGACAGAAAAATGAAGATCATACAGCTATAATCATAAGCACATCTAAACAACCAGCATTTTTTTATAGGAGCATTAAATATCGAACATTTACTGTCTGAGGTAAATTCTTGTGAATGACATGTAGAATTCCAGTTGGCCTCTTAGAGCTTTGTTGCCTAGGCTGAAATGGGAGTTTTTGGAGGATTCCATGCTTCTTACACGTCTTTGATGTTCCAAACTAAATATGAATCTTTTTTCCTTAACTCGCATGGCCGAAAACCGTTCATAGCCCTCCCCATCAGTGCCATGGCAGCAATGCTTGAGAATTGCTTTCCTTGATACTCATTTAACTCTGTTCTCTTGCATTCTGGTTCACAAACCACCGTTCGTTCAAGCTTTTTGTCACACGTAGCAGCTCGATTACTACACCATCGCTGGATCCAAGGATGCGATAGTAATGTCTCTCGATTCTTTCTCTCATTGCGTGTCTTTTGTCTTTGTGCATAGTTCTCACCTATTGTAGGCTCTGAATGGCTGCATTTGAATGTGTTATTGATCTGGACAGCATTTTTGCTAGAAGTTGCTCTTTCGTTTTGTGAATTTCTATTTCCATTAGCTGAATCTGAAGAACTGTTGCACTTAAGGCGTCTAACCCATTTGCTGTTTAATCTTTGATCCAAAGAGTCATCAAGGGATGGGGTGGACTTTGAGTTTTTTAACATATCTAAACTCTGGGTAATGGATAAACTTGTTTCCTTCACATTTGTTCCATTTTCTTCAACTGAAAAATTAGGTACCTCTTTGTTTATGTCAGGTAGATCCGTGTTCATGTGTCCATAACCGAATTCTCCAGCTGGATCACTTGCGTTATGTGATTGAGCTTCTCGATCCAATTCCAACACCTGCAAAGTATATTTCAAAACAGCTGCAAGATATCACTATTATGTTAACTTAAAGCTAAATTTCATTGTAATACCTAAAATTAGATCCCTAATGGCCATCTATATCAAGTTATCTCAAATGACGCAGGTAAAAATAAATCCTGAATCATGATGATTAGCAATAATAACACCACATAACTACTCAAAGCTATGATTATTAATGATCGAGGATGGCCAAAACAGGTACGTGCATTGACATAATAATATTTTTTTTTAAATTGCTCTTCCTAATGCATTATAATCTCTATTTCTTTATCTACGTCTAAGCCTTATGCTTTTAAAATAACCTGCACAGGTTCATCTTGTTACCTTATTCAATGGATGCGAAGCAAGACCTACAAGAAACAAGTGAAACATTACCTGAACCATTAAAAAAGGAAAAATAAATTGGAGGATAAACATGAGCAAAAGGAAAAGTTAAGCTAAGTCAAGATCAATTTATTCTGAACCTTAACACATATTGTAAAGCATGTAGCTTTCTTACCAAACTTTCTCAGAACTAGTACTTCAAATAAGTTATGAACTAATGAGCAAAATGTAGTTACCAGCAAAATGATTCTCCGGGAATAGATCCAAATCCATAGTATCAGTATCAGCTGACAATTCGTTGGTGGGACAAACTTTAGAAGTGCAAACATCCTTGACGATGCGGGGAGAGCTTCCTAAAGATTGTAGTAGATCTGTCGTCTTCTGTTTATGGAGGCGAAAATTTGTTGATTCATCAAAGAGATCACTCAAATGCTTTTCCTTAAGTTTTGCAGTTATTTCTGTTTCTCTAAACATTTGAGCCTCTTCAGACAGATTAACGTCTGTTTTCTTGGTAATGAGAAAATGATGAGTCGTCTTGGAGATCTTGGGACAACCCCTGCTTGACTCTTCCAAAGAGTCGATGGCTGTGGATATTCTCATAGTTTCCACATCATGAATAGAAAAGGGAACACTTGGCTGGGAGTAACATTCATCTTGCAATTTATTCAGCCTAGAAGCTTTCAAATGAGTCTTGTTTTTGCTATTGAATAACCCACAATTAGAATGTTTTGGCAAATCATCATACTGCAAATCTGGTATCTTATGTTTACTCATAGAGGAATCGTGAAGTAAGAAAGCCTTATTCTTTTGCGTGGAAAAAGAATTTTCCAAAGGATCTAAAAGCTTCTTCGTTTTATCTCGAAGAAATACAGCAGAACTATTGTTGTGGTTAGCCTCAGTCAAAAGTTCTTCGGATGATGAAATGACAATTGGCTGATCCTTTTGGTCTTTTGCAGAGGAATGCAATGACAACCCCTTACTGAGAAAATCAAATGGCAAATATTTTGAAGCTGAACCCTTGCACTCCTCCAAGAAAAACGTTGAAACAGTCAAACTATTATCGATAAAATCAATGGATCTTCCCCGCTTCCCTGGATACCTTGTAAGAGCTTTTGACGCAGAAGTGAATTCCATTTGTGAGGATCCCTTGTCAGAAACCAAGGGAAGCAATGATGGCGATATTCCCTCACCCTTTTCGTCAACAACAGCAATACTCATAGAGCTGGAACCAGTTTTTGTTTTCTTCATAAACAAATGGCTATCTTGCAATGGTCGATAATCCAACCACTCATTCTTTGTCTTTTTAGAACTAGAAATAGTGGTAGGACTCCCTTTTTTTACGTCAGCTGCTCTGGATTCTGCTACTTGCTGAGACCCCCATGCATATTCAGTGACGTTGATCCCTAACTCTGGATCATCAACTAGTAGACAACTTCCAGAATCACGACCTCTTTTTTTTATTTCGGAATTGCTTTCACAAGCTTGGTCTGAAGATTTACAGCTTGTGCGCTTCCAGTGAGACATCCAAACAGATTGGTATGGATGCGTGGAGTCATCACTGGGAGTGCAATAGATTATCATACATGATGATGAAATACTATTCTTTGGTGTTAAATTTGCTGTCAAATGAATCTTACAAGTTAACTAGTGCTCTTTGAGAAGAAGGGTTTGGGCTTAGCCTCCCCCCAAGCTGCTCCGGAATTAACACCTTTCCAGATTTTGATGCAGATCAACTTAAATCTTCATCCATAGTATTGTTTGAAGAAACTAAAACAAATTCTGCAGACCAAATAAAGGCATTTCAGAGCCACCACATGAAGTATTAATTACCTTCTGCACATATCAGACTCCAGTTATGGACAATACAAAGAAAAAAGGAAAGCCAGCAACACCCTCACTTAGTCTCTATGGTACGGGTTAGACCAATACCAAGAGTCAAATGACTATGGCATCATTCAGAATCAACAGCAATACTCACAACTATACATTTAACACAATCGCTTACAAGTTTAAACAGAACCAAACAACACCTTTAACAGTGGTTGAATCAGCCATTATCCAAATGCAGCAGCTGCTACACGCGTGAAGATCATAACTATCGAAACAAATATGATTATCCGGACATGAAAAATTCCTTCGACTCTTCCTCTACGGTGTTTATGAAATTCCTTGCATTCTTCATATGGTGGTGTTTACGAAACCAAGGTTTTGGTTACAGAGGATAATTTTTTTCTCTATTCCATCTATACTACAGAAGCAGACATGGGAGTTTCTTCTTATACAGCTCCGCCCGAATGAACGCTGAACTTCGTAAATCAAAATATTGACAATAATTGCGGCTAAGAACAAAAAACTGTCTATTTATTGAGACAAAGCAGGTAATAGTCTGTATTTCGAAACACAAGGGTCGAGGAACGGCTAAAACATCTAAAAACCAGAGAAATAAAATGAAAAAAGGGTAGTGAGCATCAACAACTTAAGGAGAAGTTCGAAAGCGAATAAAATGAAAAAGGGTAGCAAGAAAGTAGAAAAACCTTCAGCCGCGTAGAGAGCATCAACAACTTAAGGAGCCGAAATCGAAACCATCGATCCAGAGGCAGCGATCAAAGCGAATAAAAAAGCTAAACCTCGAAGAGAAAGCAGAGAGTGAAGCGAAAAGATGCAGGCGAGAGAATAAGCTGATGAGCGCTGAAAAAAGAGGAGCATGTAGGAGCTGACAGCCGAGCTCTCCACCCAGCTTTAGCGAAATAGCCGCACTTTTAGGGGAATAATGTTGGTCCCACACTCCTTGGAACTGTTTTTTATTGGTCACAAGAGATCGTATCATTTGTTTATAGGTGTCCAAGAGTGTCACATAAAAACTTGGAAATTATCAATTAACATTGATTTAGAAAATGTGATATTATTCACTTAAATTTCCTTCTGTAGGTCAAATGAACTTGTAGAGTGCAACTATTGAAACCGACCCCAAAGTAAATATGCAAAGTTAAAGACAAGATCCACGTGGTTGAACCTCATATCGTAATATGCCAAGTTGGAAGCTGGTGGATGCCACGGGTGCAGCGGCGGAGGAGATGGGTTAGCCGGCGGGTGCGGCGCCGAGGGAGGGTTGGAGGAGTGTGTGGTTCTCTTTCCTCCACGCCATCTTCGTACAAGTCTATTTTCTTTCCCTCTCTCCTTTATTGCATGCTTATCTTGTACCTTGTACCCATTATTACGTGCTTATCTTGTTTGTTCCATTTGCTGTTCAGTTCACTCTCACGAGTGGAACCCTATTCCTTCCTTGTTTACTCGACGTGTCATCTGGCCTCCAAATCTTAACTCAATTCTCATCTTTTTTTATCGTTGTATTCTATGTAGAGTCTCAAGCTTTGGATAATAACTATTATTGTTTAATTTTTATAGGAACATTAAAATCAGTTTAGGTTGAATCTTGGTTCGAGCTCATGTCAATTGTTCCTTACTTAACTGTTGATGATGGAGCATGTTTGCCTCCTAAAGATCATGCTTTGACTGCAACCCATGTCAATTTTTATGAAGTTAGGGAGAGAGAGAACATTACTCAAGAAGGATAATTCTCGAATGGCCTGTTTAAACCAATAAAACCACAACAATTAATAAAAATAGGAAAGTAGTTCATAAGGATATCAAAGCCCTAATGTATTTCATACTCTACGACATCATTAACCAACACACGGGATTAGGTTTTGATTTCAGCGGCAGAATACACAGGAGATCCAGGTACTCATCTGCGCTGGTGTACTTAACATCTGGGTAAAGCTCAGTGGCTTCTACTCCTGATGGCGCCTCCACTTCAAAGTTGGTTTGCTCGCCGTTAATGAACACGCAGTGCTCCACAGATAAGTAGAGGTCGAGCGGAGGAGAATCAACTGCACAAATAGCTCAAAATTAATAGCAAGATCATCCATTTATCAAGAGTAAACCTAGAGTGACCTTCAATGTTTTTGAAGAGCTGCTCTTCTGAGAGATACACCCTTTCAATGGCTTTGCCGATTTTCTTCTCCCATAGCGAGATGAGATCATTCATGGAATAGATGTTTGCTGGGGGCCCACGTACATGATTTTGTTCAAGTGTTCTTGGATCGTCGTTACGAGTTATTAGTAGAAGTTATAAGAAATTACTTTCGATTACTTTTACGGTTACTTTCGTTATGTATAAGTCAATGTAAATGAATGAAGAATAGAAGAGTTGATTGATTACATGGAATCAGAGCCACTATCCTTCCTTCCGATTTCTTTTTTTTTTTTGCCATCTCCGGAAGAATCTTTGCTCCTCAACCTCCCTTCTTTTTTTCTCAACCTCTGCCTTTGATATTGCAAACCTGTAATCCATGGCTGTCTCCTCCTCTACCAGCAACGAAAACAATTTCAGAATTTCTCTTCCTCCATTCCCGAATCATTCTCAAAATATCACTATCAAATTAAATTCAGAAAACTACCTGATTCGGAAGAATACTCTTCTCAAAATCATTATTTCCAATGACCTTGAATCTTTCATCGATCTTTCGTCCTCATCTCCACCTCAATTTCTGGACGATTCTTCAACGATTCTGAATCTGGATTTCTCAAACTGGCAACAATATAACCGACTCGTGATGAGTTGGCTATATGCTTCTTTGTCCGAGTCTTTGCTGCCTCAAATTGTAAACTACACAACGGCTTCGGAAATTTGGTCCAGCCTTGCCAAATCGCATTCTTCAGTATCTCTGGCACGGCTAAATGAACTACGAAGTAAGTTGCACAATTTTAGCAAGGGAAATCTTACAATTACAGAGTATATTCAGCAAATAACAAAGGTCTGCAATAATCTTGCCTCAATCGGTAAACTTGTACCGACGAAGGATCAAATTTTGATAATCTTAAACGGTCTCGGGATCGAGTTCAATCCTTTCGTCGCAGCGATTTCAAATCGCTCAACCGAGACTTCATTAGAAGAAATCAACAGTTTACTGCTTACCTTTGAAGCTCGACTTGAAAGGCAAAATCAATCTGACTCCCTCCCGTTGCTTTCGTCAATGGCGAACTGCACTTCTGCTTCTCGATCGTATTTCGAAGTTTGTCCTCCAGGTGAGTTATATGAGGCATCTTTTGGGAACATAGGGCAACGCCCTAATTTTTCTTCATATGGGAAATCTTACAATTACAGAGTATATTCAGCAAATAACAAAGGTCTGCAATAATCTTGCCTCAATCGGTAAATCTGTACCGACGAAGGATCAAATTTTGATAATCTTAAACGGTCTCGGGATCGAGTTCAATCCTTTCGTCGCAGCGATTTCAAATCGCTCAACCAAGACTTCATTAGAAGAAATCAACAGTTTACTGCTTACCTTTGAAGCTCGACTTGAGAGGCAAAATCAATCTGACTCCTTCCCGTTGCTTCCGTCAATGGCGAACTTCACTTCTGCTTCTCGATCGTATTTCGAAGTTTGTCCTCGAGGTGAGTTATATGAGGCATCTTTTGGGAACATAGGGCAACGCCCTAATTTTTCTTCATATGGGAACTTAGGGCCACACAATGGGCTTCTCGGGCAGCATCCAAGAAATGCACTTGTGGGCCAGCAAGTGTACTCCAATTACAAGCCCAATAAGAAAAATTACGAGCCTCGATGCCAAATTTGCAATAAAATTGGTCATTTGGCCTCTTTTGGTATCCACTAGATTTGGGGACAAATCCTCAAGAATCCCGGGAGGATGATGTGCAACGGGAGCACACCATGGAGCATACCGGGCAATCCCTTGATATCCGGCGCGATCCCCCGATTCCCGACGGCAATCCAAGATCTTCTCCAAATTCGCCCGAGCAAATCCGTGTAAACCACCGGACATCCAATCAAAAACAAGCACACGGATTGCCCTTAGCCTACGATCCAAGCCATCCATCGAATCCGAAGGCTCGTGTGCATCCAAGGATCGTCCAATCAAATGCAAGCACACGGATTGCCATCCTAACCGTCAAACAGAGATCCAAAGGTTTAGGATCATTCTTGTGAATATTTCCTTATTAGTTTTTGTCTATATAAAGGGCATTAGACCCTCATTGTAAAGCAGAGAATTGATTGAATGAAAAAGCCGAGTGCCTTATTCAATCCAGTTCCTCACGACCCTTTCTTCTCCGGTGCGTAATATCCGGCCAAGTTGGCGTCAACCCTTGTGAGCGTGACCGGTGCGTCACATCCGGACGTGAGCGAGGTCTACCGAACTTGTTCTACTCGATCGCCGAGTATTCAAGTTGCCTCACCCCACCTCCACTTGACCTTCGAGCCACCACCATCCCACCTCCCGAGCGATACCCTTCGACCCACTTCGACCATCTCGAGATTCCCTCGAGCCATCTCCACAAACCCACATCGACGTTTCCGCAAACCATCCACCCACCGACCCCGTGGAGCCGAGTGCGCACCTAACGCACCCGTTTTTCACATCAGGGGGGGGGGGGTTTCGGCCCTTACGTCAATTTTTTTAGTCAAATGGTATTATGCATAGAATTTCGTGCCCTCATACCCCGGCACAAAATGGTCGTGTTAAACGTTAAAACCGTCATATTGTCGAAGTCGGTTTGTCAATTCTTTTTCATTCTCATATGCCTTTAAAATTTTGGTCATTTGCTTTCCATACCGCGGTGCATAATATCAATATGTTACCCTCTCGAGTTCTAGAATTTAAATGTCCTTATTTTTTACTTCACTCGGTTCTACCAAATTTTGAACTACTTCGTGTTTTCGATTGCTTGTGCTTTCCGAATCTTCGACCCTACAATTCACACAAACTTGAACCGAGATCCTGAGAATGTGTCTTCATTGGTTATTCTAACAACCATAAAGGGTATATTACGTTTGATCCGTCTTCGAGTCGGGTTTTCATATCCCGAGATGTGATTTTTTATGAAGATTCTTCTCCATATAAATCTTCAAAAACAGAATCTTCGCTTGATCAATTCTCATATTCCCCGATTGTCATTCAAAATTCTTTACATTCATATTCAAATTCAAAAATTCCGTCCCCCATTATTTCGGTTCCATCTACATCTTCTTCCGAGTCTTTGGTTGGTGTTTTGAATGGTGACTCTTGTCCGATCGTTGATTTTCAGGATAATACTCATCCGATAGTGACTAGGGCAAAATCGGGAATTCATAAACCAAAGGTACTAGCGGCTAATCTTTCAGCACCGGTATCCATTAAAGAAGCTATCAAATCTCCTTGTTGGTTATCGGCTATGAATGAAGAGATGAATACCTTACTCAAAAACAACACATGGTCGTTGGTTACATTACCACCGGAGTGCTCGGTTATTGGATGCAAGTGAGTTTACAAAATAAAAACTAATTCGGATGACTCTATCAACCGGTACAAAACACGGTTAGTGGCTAAAGGTTATCATCAACAAGAAAATGTTGATTACTTTGAAACCTTTAGCCCAGTTGTTAAACACACAACAATTAGATTTGTTTTAAGCTTAGCCTTTTCTAATGCTTGGTCTTTGAAGCAAATTGGACGTTAGCAATGCGTTCCGTCATGGAGATCTATCCGAGTTGGTATTCATGGAGCAACCTCCCGGGTTTGTAAGTCAATCATCTCCTTTATTGGTTTGTCAGCTTCGCAAATCATTATATGGGCTTAAACAATCACCTCGGGCATGGTTTTTTAAACTTTCTTCAGCTCTTATTGAGTACGGGTTTCATGCATCTTCGGCGGATTCTTCTCTTTTTATTCTAAAGAAGAATTCCGTCCGGTTATTAATGCTTATATATGGGGATGACATATTGCTTACCGGCAATTCCGACAAGAAAATTGTTACTTTGATAAATTTCTTGAGCAGTAAATTTGCTCTAAAGGATTTGGGAACTCTTCACCAATTTCTCGGGATTAATTTAAGATTTTCGGGTGACTCTCTATTTTTGTCTCAATCCCGGTACATTGAATCTTTGCTTGATAAAGCGAATATGTCCGGGTGCAAACCGGTGGATTCCCCTATGTTGCCCAAACCGATATTATCTTCCAATGATGGGTCGGTTTTACAAGATGGTACTATTTACCGGCAACTCATTGGTGGATTACAATATTGCAACCTCATGAGACCGGATATCTCTTTTTCCGTAAATAAATTAAGTCAATTCATGCATTCTCCTACGGACGTTCATTGGCTTGCATTGAAAAGACTATTACGGTATTTGAAAGGTACGATTTCTTATTCGCTGAAATTTGTACGAGATTCCTCTTATCTTTATTTACTTGGATATGCCGATGTGGATTGGGGATCTTCTCTTGATGACCGTCAGAGTACGAGAGGTTTCTGTTTTTTCCTTGGATTGAACTTAATTTTGTGGACTTCTTCTAAACAAAAGTGTGTCTCTCGGTCAAGCACGGAATCTGAATACCGTAGTGTTGTCGATGCAGTTTCGGAGCTTTTATGGTTGAAGAAATTATGTTCGGATCTTGACATTTCTCTCAACACTATTCCAGAAATTTTATGTGATAATATTAGCGTTACGTTCTTAATATCTAATCCGATCTTACATTCTAAGTCTAAGCATATTGACTTAGATTTTCACTTTATTCGCGAGAAGATAGCTTCAAACGAGCTCAAAAATTCTTTTACGCCGTCTTCTTCTCAACTTGCAGATGAATTAACGAAACCGCTTTCCGAGGATGTTTTCACGTTCTTACAGGTCAAGCTTAATGTGGTTCCCCTTAAGCTTGAGGGGTGGTATTATGAGTTATTTGTAGAAGTTATCAGAAGTTACTTTCAGTTACTTTTATGATTACTTTCGTTTTGTATAAGTACAATGTAAATGAATGAGGAATAGAAGAGTTGATTCATTACAATCCACAACCCTTTATGGTGTCCGTTCCTATGTCTTCCTCCGCGTTGAAAATCGCTGCAATTAAACAGGGATTTTCAATGGCAAAGTTCCTATATCATTTTTTTCTTCTCTTGTCATTGCATGTTAATTTCGTTTTCAATGCAATTGTGTGTTCCTTGGTAGTTAAATTTATGACATCTAACTCAAATACTATAAAAAATTACTCACTATTCAAAAACTCGAACTTATAAATAAATAATATTTAATTATTTTTATTCATTTTTTAGTTGACAAGAAACCTAAGATTAGAATACCTCTTGCAGATCCATCTCCATAGATAACTATGGGTGCAGCATCCGCTGCCACTTGGCACAAGCTCAAGAAAATATTGGTGCAAAAGTTGGACGACACGATTGTATGAGGTATCCTTCTGCCTCCACAGCCTGTCGGACTTTGGCTTTACACGAGAATGTCATTTTTGCTGGCTCGACCCCATGCACCTGACCAACATTGTTTTCGAATTTCAAATGGAGAAACCTCTGCATTTTTAATCAAATGTGACAAATTACAAACTGTTTTAAAAAGCTTGAGCTTCTAGGTGAATAATAATTTATCATTTATATTCATTATCTTGCATTCTCCTAACATGCATGCCATTTTTCTTTTTTTAGTCATTACATGTTGGTATTTTTTTAATATTTTTTTATCTTTGACGATGATTGAACTTGAAACCTTTAGACCTGATAGCATGACAAATTAGCAAATACCTCAAAACTCCAAGCTTGTGAATCAAATATAATTTAATCATTTATTTATATTATCTCAACTAAATCGACTTGGATTTAAAGATTCATATGAGTTACAGTCGGTACTTTACCTTCACGTTGCTAGCTGCTTTGACGATGAAGATGAGCTTATGATGAATGTGTTTCGATAATGGCCAACGATCGATATCACCACATCCACTTGCCTTATTGCCTCCACAAGACCTTTATGATCGTCCAAATCCCCCTGCATGCAATGATTTAACTCAAATCTTTTTCTCCGTGGTCAAAACCCAAAATAAATAGCTTAATCATCGAACCACCTAAATCAAAGGAACTCCTAAGCTCATGAACTTGTCAAGGATAAGAGACTTGGCATAACCGGCGAGAGTGAGCCCCCGACAAGAATGTAGGAAGGGGGCCAGCCTTGATGCTAGCTCCACAAGGAATTTTCTGATAAACATGTTGAATTGTTTGACAAGGGTTAGCAAAACTGGCTTAAACTTGTGGCCGTGACTGGACCAAAGTTACTTGATCTCATCTTGGTTAGTTTTGGTTTAGGTATTAAAATTTTAAATTCAAATATAACGATCAATTTTATTTCTTTTTTTGAGTCAGACCTGATCAAATCATGTCTGATGACTAAGTGTTCTATTGACCTTGCGTTTTGCAAAACAAATTTAGGCGGACGATTTCGGTCTTAATTTAGCAAAACCATCATAATCCTAAAAGATAGCTAAGAAATTTATAATCAAAATTTATATGTTTTGTCCAATAACTTATGTTAATATAGCAAACTGACATTATTTATAATAACTTATGTTAATACATCAAACTGATATTAATGACAATACTTACTAAAATGATTTATTTTAATTTGCAAATTTTATAACTACTTTTTTCTAAAATTAGGGTTTTATAGTGGTTTATTAAAAATGATTAATCGGAATGATCGGACCTGGAATAGGATCCAAATCAAATATAAAGTCTAGTTTTAGACTTTCAACGGTCAAGTCCTGGTCCGAACTTTAGAAGTAAAGTTTTGCTTTCTTTTTTTTTTTGAAAAATAGGACCACTTGGAAATGAATACAGACACCTTTAATGACCGCTCTATTTAGGTCAGGGAAGAAAATGCCCTCCAATTGTTCTGAACGATGTCGTTTTTACGCTCTTGCATTGCGAAAGGGCAAAATAGACCTTCCCTCGTTTAACGGCTCCTTTAGCAGCCTTCCTATTTCAAATTCGAAACGTCGAGTGGACGACGATAGAACGGACGGTAGATCCAACGGTCAGTAGCCGTTGAGTTATTATTCGCGTTAACTGTACACCAATTTGAAACCCTCTTTCTCTCCTCAAAAACGCAGAGCATTCACTTTCCCTTCTCAAAGCATTTCCCCAGATTATCATTTGCTCACTTCCTCCTCTTCCCAGGTTTTTCTTTCAACAGATTTTGACTCTGTCTTCTCAGCCCACTTCGATATTCAACAATTTGTTGTGTTTTCTGATGCTATTCTTAATCTACATGCAGGCGTGTGTCTTGAAATATCGGCGGAAACATGAATGATCTGATGACCAAATCCTTTCTGAGCTATGTGGAGCTAAAGAAACAAGCAATGAAGGATTTGGAAGCTGGGCCAGACATCGAGATGGGGAAGCTTGACCCTGCAGATGAACAAAATCTCTCGCACTTTTTTGAAGAAGTCGCTGCAATCAAATCAAGCATGGAAGAGATCACGAATCTTCTCTTCGACCTACAACACCTGAACGAAGAAGCGAAATCTATTTGCAATGCTAAAGTTCTTAGTGGAGTCCGAGAGAAAATCAACTCAGACATGGTCCAGGTTCTTCGCAAGGCGAGAAACATCAAAACCAACCTCGGATTACTCGATCAATCCAACGTCGCCAATCGAAAAGTATCGAAATCGTACAAAGAAGGAAGCCCAGTTGACAGAACGAGAGTTTCTGTGACGAATGGGCTGAGAATCAAACTGCGAGACATGATGAATGATTTTCAAGCATTGAGAGAGCGGATTGTGAAGGATCACAAAGACGGTTTAAAGAGGAGATACTTTGCGGCAACTGGAGAAGAGGCTAGCGAGGAAGGCATTGAAAGGATGATTGCAGAAGGGGGGAAAGAGAAGATCTTTGAAGGGAAGAAGGAGCTGTTGATGGAGAATGACGAGAGAGAGGAAGCCCTGAAGGAGATAGAGAGGAGCTTGAAAGAGCTTCATCAGGTGTTTCTGGACATGGCTGTTCTGGTAGAAACTCAAGGAGAGCAAATGAATAGCATTGAGCAGAACGTGAGTTGGGGTGGGGCTCATATCCAGGATGGAACGAAGGAGCTGTTGGATGCCAAGAAATTGAAGAGCAGAGCTCAGTGGACTTACTGGATTGTGGCTCTGGTTCTGATTTTGCTGTTCATTTGCTTCATTTCGACCTTGGTTTTCTGAGTATTTTACTTGACAGGCAATATCTTGTTTCCAATGTTCTTACTCTTGCTGTTATGAACCAAATCATGCTCTAAGATTCAAATAACCACAAAAACATGTGTATCACAATATCTTGTTTCCCCATCAAATTCAAATCTTCAGAAATTATGCCTCATCTTAATTCTGGTTGTGGCTCTAAAGAGGTTGGTGTTAGTGGGTTTGTTAGTGGGTCAATAATGTCCACAATTACAGGGATTGTGGGTAAATTAGTTTCCTTTAGTTTAGGAATTAGTGAGTTGTTGATTAGTTGCTGGTGAGTTGCAACTCACCGCACCTAGCACGTTTCAGATTTTCAATTTTTGTAATTGCTTGATAAAAAGGCCAAGTTCTCTTTCAATGTGAAATATGCAAGTTTGCATCTCTTTCTCTCTACTAACTTTTGTAACAGTGGTATCAAAGCCTACAAAAAATTAGAAAACAACAATTTTTTAAGAGAGAGACATGTCTACCGAAAATTTTGTGTAACCAACTATTCCACGCTTTGATGGTCATTATGATCATTGGAGCATGGTGATGAAAATTTTTTTGAGATCAAAGGAGTATTGGCAAGTTGTTTCATATGACATATCTCAACTTGCTATTGGCACGGCAATTACAGATGCACAAAAATCAGAGCTTGGTGTTAGTGGGTTTGTTAGTGGGTCAATAATGTCCATTATAGAGATTGTGGGTAAATTAGTTTCTTTTAGTTTAGGAATTAGTGGGTTGTTGATTAGTTGCTGGTGAGTTGCAACTCACAACACGTAGCACGTTTCAAATTTTCAATTTTTGTAATTGCTTGATAAAAATGTCAAGTTCTCTTTCAATGAGAAATATGCAAGTTTGCATCTCTTTCTCTCTACTAACTTTTAGCAGTGGTATCAGAGCCTACAAAAAATTAGAAAACAACAATTTTCTAAGAGAGAGACATGTCTACCGAAAATTTTGTGCAACCAACTATTCAACGTTTTGATGGTCATAATGATCATTGGAGCATGTTGATGAAATTTTTTTTGAGATCAAAGGAGTATTGGCAAGTTGTTTCATATGGCATATCTCAACTTGCTATTGGCACGGCAATTACCGATGCACAAAAATCAGAGCTTGAAAAACTCAAGTTGAAAGATTTGAAAGCTAAGAACTACTTTATTTCAATCCATTGATCGATCTGTCTTGGAAACAATTCTTTGCAAAGAAACTTCCAAAAACATTTGGGATCTATAAAGGCAAAATATCAAGGCTCGTCTAGAGTAAAGCGTGCACAGCTTCAAGCCTTGCGAAAAGATTTTGAAGTATTGCAAATGAACGATGGTGAGTCGGCAAAGCTTACCTTTTTCTAAGGTAAAATATAAATTGTTTCAACAACATGTTGTGGATACAGGATGCAGCAACCATATGTGCAGCAACAAGACTTCTTTTATTTCTTTATGTGAAGAATTTCGTACCGTGGTAAGCTTTGCTGATGGTTCTACTATGAAAGTGAGGGGTCAAGGAAGTATAAATATTAAAACAAAAAATGGTTTTGTTGAAACAATTTCAAATGTTTATTTCGTGCCTGACTTGAAATGCAATTTATTAAGTGCTGGCCACTTGCTGGAAAATGGTTATATTATAACCATTCAAAAGGTAACTTGTGAGATATACGACCCTTCTAGAGGTGCGATTGCAATTGTTCAAATGAGTTCAAACAGGTTATTTCCCTTGAAGATTGAGAGCAATCAAGCTTGTTTGGTGACTGAAGTCAAAACTCATCATGGCTGTGGCATTTTCGCTACGGTCATTTAAATTTAAGCGGACTAAAAACTCTCTATCAAAGAAATATGGTGATTGGTCTACCTCAAATTGTAGCTCATTCCCAAGTTTGCGAAGAATGTGTCGATGGCTAACAACATTGTTCTCAATTTCTTAAAGGAAAATCATTGGTGAGCAAAATAAATATTGGAGTGGATTCATTGTGATATTTGTGGGCCAATAAAACTCATTTCCAATGGAAGTAAAATGTATATTATTACTTTCATTGATGATTATACACGCAAAATTTGGATTTATTTTTTGCAGGAAAAATCAGAAGCTTTTAATGCATTTACTAGCTTCAAATCATTTGTTGAAACTCAGTCGGGACAACATATTAAAAGTCTCCGTACGGATCGCGGTGGAGAATATTGCTCAAAAGAGTTTGACGTTTTTTGTGATACTCACAGAATTCGTAGAGAGTTGACAACTGCATATACACCACAACAAAACGATGTATCGGAGTGGAAAAATAGAATCATTCTTGATATGGTGCGAAGCTTGATGGCAAAATGAAGGGTTCCAAAGAGTTTTTGGCCCAAAGCAGTAAATTGAAGCATCCATATTTTAAATAGAAGTCCTACTTTTGCTGTGAAAAATATGATACCGGAGGAGGCTTGGAGTGGGAGAAACCAACAGTGGATCATTTCAAAATATTCGGATGCATCGCCTATGCACATGTACCAGACGCAAAAAAGAAGAAACTTGATGATAAAGGTGAAAAATGTATATTTCTTGGTGTAAGTGAATTATCTAAGGCTTAAAAATTGTTTAACCCATCTACAAAGAAAATTATAACGAGCAAAAATGTTATTTTTTATGAGGAAAATATTTAGGATTGAGATGGACAAGAACCTACTCAAATTATTTTTGATCAAGAGGAGGATTCACAACGAGAAAAAATCCAGCACCAAGTAAACGAATTTCAGCAGCTTCTTCACCTCAAATATCGTCAGTTTCTTCATCAGCGAACTCCTCAAATGTAGCTCCAGCAATATCAGAATCTGATGCTCAATCTGAGTCTAAACGTGTACGTAAAAAACTGGCATGGATGGTTGATTTTGAAGTTGCAGAAATTTATCAGAACGAGGATCTAGTCACTCACTTTGCTTTGTTATTGGAATGTAATCCTACAACCTTCGAAAGTGCTTTCATTGACCCGAAATGGCAAAAGGCGATGAATGAAGAAATTAAAGCCATCAAAAGAAATGATATGTGGGAGCTTATCGATCTTCCAAAAGAGCATGAAGTTATTGATGTGAAATGGGTCTTCAAAACAAAGCTGAAAGAGAATAGTGAAATTGACAAATATAAAGCGCGTTTGGTGGCTAAAGGCTACAAACAAAATTATGAGATTGACTATAAAGAAGTTTTTGCTCCGATTGTAAGACACGACACAATTAGAATGGTAATCTCTTTGGCGGCAAGAAATTCTTGGTCAATTTTTCAAATGGACGTCAAGTCGACTTTCTTGCATGACACATTAGAAGAAAAGATGTTTGTGAATCAACCTCCTGATTATATTATGCCTAATAATGAGAACAGAGTTTATTGATTGAAAAGTGCTCTTTATGGATTAAAACAAGTTCCATGAGCTTGGTATAGTCGCATTGAAACTTATTTTTTAAAGGAAGGTTTTCATAAATGCCCTTACGAGCACACACTCTTTGTTAAAATTGAAGGTCAAGGGAAAATTCTCATTATTTGCTTATACATAGATGACCTTATATTTACGGGAAATGATTTTTCCATGTTTAAAAAATGTAAACAATTTATGATGACTGAGTTCGAAATATCAGATCTTGGCTTAATGCATTATGCATAGAAATAATGCAATTGGCTAGTCGAATATTTATTTCACAAAAGAAGTATGTACGAGAAATTTTGAACAGGTTTCAAATGAAGAATTGCAATCCTATGAGCACTCCCGCTGAATTTAATTTGAAGCTCTCGAAAAATGATGAAGGAAAAAGAGTAGATTCCACTCTTTACAAGCAAATTGTTGGGAGTTTGATGTATCTAACAACAACGAAGCCTGACATAATGCATTCAGTAAGTCAAATCAGTAGATTCATGGAAATTCCAACCTAAATTCACTTGGCTGCAGCCAAAAATTTTTTGAAAGATTTTGGATTATTCTATAAAAAATGGGTGAAGTCAAATTTAATTGGATTTATTGATAGTGATTATGCAGGAGACATTGATGATAGAAAAAGCACTTCCGGTTATGTTTTTATGTTGGGTACAAGTGCAATATCATGGTTATCCAAGAAACAACCTATAGTCACATTATCTTCAACCGAAGCGGAATTTATTGTAGCAACTTCTTGTGCATGTCAAGTACTTTGGTTGAAGAAAATTCTTGAAGAATTGACATTTAAGCAAGAAAGAGCTATTCTCGTTTATTGTGATAACAATTCTACAATCAGACTTTCTATAAATCTCATGTTACATGGACGAAGCAAGCATATTGATGTGAAATATCACTATCTGAGAGATCTCAACAAAGATGAAAAAATTGATTTGCAATACTGTCGAAGTGAAGACCAACTAGCTAACATATTTACTAAATCTCTCAAGGTTTTTTCCTTCCAAAAATTGAGAAGACTGCTAGGAGTCTATAATTTAGAAGATGATTTTATTGATAAACTGAAGCAAATTAGTTTTAGTTTAAGGGATGAATTGTTAGTGGATTTGTTAGTGGGTCAATAATGTCCACAATTATAGGGATTGTGAGTAAATTAGTTTTCTTTAATTTAAGAATTAGTGAGTTGTTGATTAGTTGCGGGTGAGTTGCAACTCACAGCACGTAGTACGTTTTAAATTTTCAATTTATGTAATTGCCTGAGAAAAAGGCCAAGTTCCCTTTCAACGAGAAATATGCAAGTTTGCATCTCTTTCTCTCTACTAACTTCTGTAACAGTTGGTGAATCGGCTCATGAAAGGCAAGGTTTGATTGAGCTGAATCTGGGCTGGGGCTGGGTGGCTGTCCGGGCTAGTCCAAAGTGAGGCTGACTGGCAGAGAGCCACAAGTAAATGGTGATTATTATCTGTAGACTCGGGGCAGAGTTCGTGGGCCTTAGTCATTTGGGTTGATGCCTCCTTTATATACAGCGGAATGTGCTGCAAACCCTAAAACCGACGCATGAAGGCTTCTCCGTCGGAGGTTCTGTTGGCATTTCTGCTTCTCTCGTCTCTCTAATCTGAAGGAAGGTTGCGGTGATGAAGAGGATATAAATCTCGTTAATCCGATCATGACTGAGGATAAACTTATCTCATCCATTCTCTATACTTTCTGAGCAGCCTTCACTTCCAATACTTTTTCTTCTTCTCCTCTATGCTTTTCCGGTGTCGAATCGCCTTTCTAATTTACTGGACTCGTCTTGCTTTTCCTGGTTTTTTACTTTTAAATAACCATAGATCTATTTTTCTGTTGTCCGAATTTCCGATGGGCAATGGTTTCTCCTATAACACTCCAATATCTTATAATGAGAATTTTTTATTTATAAGATATTGGTATAAACATTATTCGAAAAATCAATTCCCCCTTGTTTAAGGTCTGTTCTAGTATTTATCGTCCTTCATTTTTTAAAAACGTATTTTTGTTTTCAAGATAAAGTTTGCATTGACAAGGAATTTATGAATGAAATCAATACATATTCATTCATTGTGCACATAAACAACCCTCCTTGTTGGGATAAGTCTTAGATTACAGGAACATCTGGCTAATGATATTTCTAGAACATGTAAACTCATAATTTGTTTGAAATCTAAAGTTATATAGCCTATAGGCTTGATTGCAGTTTGCTTGTGATCATATTCACCAGTAAGGATTGTTTTCAATTATGAAATAGAAATCATATTGGTGAGTTTTGTAAGGCTTCCATTAGAAGAATGATTTTTCCTTGTATCCATTTTGATACGCATGATTCACACCACTGAGATTTTTTAATGAGCCTTTATCCCTAGGCGTAACCCGCTATCTCAAACGAAGATTGAAAATTTGTGACTAAATTGGGAGTATCACGAAGCTTTATGGCATATGCTTCTGGCCCTGCATTCTTAGCAACAGCAAGTGTCTTATGTTTACAGCTCTGTCTGCATTGATGAAAAGCACTTTAAAGAGACAGAACGATCAAATGCAGAATTGAACTTTATCTGCAAGTTAGAGCAAATGGGATGGCCGTCTATGGCAGCGGGAGCTCTTCCACTGCCACAGTGGATCTACACAAATGAAATGCCATCACTTATGCAACACTAAAAGGTTGGGAGTTTATGTCCAAAACATATAAATAAATTTAAATTAATTTTTATTGTGTTTGCATTTTGAATTATATTTTTATAAAATTTCTAAAAAAATCTTTGATTATGTTTGCAAGTTTCATATTAACATATGAATTATATATATGCATATATATGAGAATAAAATATAAATAAACAATCAAAATAAGGCTATTACTAATATTTAAAGTATGTGATCTTAAAATTATTTGCGAATATAATTTATTTCATTGATAATGTATAATTTTATTTTATATATCTTGTATTATAAAAATAAATGTGTTTTATATAATTTGATTATAAATGTTTAAATTAGTTGAAATTATATTATTTTAATAAATTTATTAAAAATAAAAATAATTAATTTTACTATAATGATGATCATGTTATCTTAATTGGTTGTATTAAGTAAATTTTAATTTTATGTTAATTTATTTGGTACATTTTTTAGTAATTATAATTTTAAATCTTGTGTTTTAGAAATAAATTAAATTAAATAAATTGAGAATGCTAAAGTCAATATAATAAAATTTATTACATAAATTTTCTTAATTGTTGATTCAAGATAAAATAATTAATTTGCAATTTATAGTTGTCATGACTTAATTATTTAATTAAGAACTAATAATAGTCAATGATAAAGATGCAATATGATACGTTAACTGATATAACTTAGCTTTATTAAGAATTTAAATAGAGGATAATACATATGCAGTGAATATATTGATAGATATTATCTTTATATAAATATATTTTATAATTTTTAAAAAGTGTTAACTCTAAGTATTTAGTATGATTATTTTAGATATAATAATTATATTGATTATTATAAAAATTTTATATGAATTAATATATTATTGGAGCTTAAAAATTATAGGTTCATTATTGATGACGAACTAATTATTTAATACACTCAATAAATATTTCTTATTTTTTTATTAGATAAAATAATTAAATAATTAGTTATTCAATTAATATTCAAACTTATAACATTGTCTTTTAAAATTATTTTAAAAATTATTTATTTAAATAGATTACATAGATTCAATAGTTAAATCTATATATAATTTGTTTTTATTTTGTAATCCTTTTTTAAAAGTTAAGTTCAAATGTATTTTTTAATTATTTTAAATGCTAAAGTAAATTTAGTAAAATCTATATTTTGAATGGGAGATACATTTCATAATATTTTAAATGTTAAAATAAATTACAAAATCAATTACAATTTTAATTTTGCAAGACATATTATATTTAAAAAATATTTTAAATGTTAAGATAGATTACGAAATATAATTCAATTTAAATTTTTTAAAACAAATTAGATTTTAAATGTTAAAATAGATTACGAAATCAAATTCAAATTTAAACTTTAAAAAATATCTTAGATTTCAAAAATATTTTAAATATAATAAAATATATAACTAAAATCAAATAAATTAAAATTAGAATTAAAATATTAAATGTAAATAGATTTTCGTAACAGTTTTATAAATAAGTCCTTGAAAAATTCAATCGGATGATTAAAATTGAGATGGAGAAGGGGAAAAAAAGTTGAATATCTTGATGGAGAGAAAATGAACTTTTGGTTTTCTCCCAATTTCTCGATATAATCTTAAGATAATTGTTTTCTAAATTCAATCAGATCGTCTAAAGCGTAGAGAATACTATCTATCTGAAAATTGAGTAGATTAAATTTTGGCAACAACATTCACACATGATTATTCGAGGTGCAAATGATTGACTAGAGAAGACATTGATTTCAAAGTTTGAAATCATTATCGAGTGTTCCATTTCTCAAGCTTTGGATAAAGATAATTTTTTGTAATCTCTTAGATCTATTTCTAACTACTTGAAATGAGATTATTATCATATATTTATTAATTATGTAATAATCGTAATCCATCTATGTTCATGATTAATTATTTTTCATGTAATATAGAATTCGTACGTCATTAATATTGCGAGTACTAGTGATTTTGCCATACGAGAAGACCTCTAATTTTGAACATAATATATTTAGGCCGAGCCATTTAAGAGTTGTCCCTAGAATATCAGAAGCAACATATTGGAAGTTGTTGCTTGAAAATGTAATCGCAAATTAACGCAAGTGCACGTATCGCAACGTAGTAATAAAAATATCGATCCCACGAGGACAAGTCAACTTTCAATTGAGAGAATAAATTGCAAAGTAAAAGAAATAAACTAAAAATCGTAACTTTAAATATTCACAAAATGAATTAAAGAATAAAGAATAGGTTTTTATCATTTGATTGAGTTTTCATCTAATCTAATATGCAAGAAATAAATTGCAGAAAATAAAGTGCATAAAAGTAAAGTGGTGGTCGAATCGAGAATTAGAATTAACCTCGGAAAGAATTAACTATGATTGACTTAAGCAAATCAACATAAAAAATCCAAACTTTGATTAAACTAAACAACTCAATAACTTTTGTTGTCAAGACTTGTAAAATCAATGAAAGTTAAAACGAAAAGCAAAGGAGAGAATTTTGGTCATCGCCGTCGGAAACCGTTGTTCACACAGCCCCGTTCCCTCGCCGTCGTAATCGCCGTCACCGACCTCTTCCTCGGATTTACGCCCGGGCTTGATTGCAAGCTTGTTCTCTAATTCTAACACACCCAATTCGTGGCACTCTGGTTGATCTTTATAGAAGTCTCAGCCTCAAAATATATGGAGGTTTGTTGAGATTTGCAGCTGGTTCGAGATTTGGAAAGATTTCCAAATCTTCGAGGATATTCTTGTTTTCATATTTGAAAATTGGTTATTCGTTTGAGATTTTCTCCTTAATTCTGTGATCTTCCAGCTTCTTTCTTGCTCTGCAATCCATCTTTAAACTTGACAACTGCAGCTAAACAAAATATTGTGAAAATACAAAATCTAGAAATATTGTTGAAAATCACGTAAAATCTGCGATTTTAGATGCTGTTGCGATGTTGCGGCATTTCTGCGATATTTGCCTAAAAATCCAATTTTTGAATAAAACATTATATGATCACAAGCAATTTATCAATAAAATCTCGTGAAATATTAGGTCTTTTCAAGGCCTAACACATCCCCAAACTTAAATCATTGCTGGTTCTCGAGTAATAAACAATCAATATAGTTTTCCAACTCTTCTTAATCTTGGATAGCTTCTCTATAGTATTTCTCCCAAAGTGAGTGTGTGCATTTGTTCCAATGAACATTAATCTTCCCAAAAATCATAAGCTCTATCTTATAATGTCGAAATCATCAATTCTTTAAACATCGTCCAAATTCATACCTTCCACGTACAATTTAAGCAAGATCCGAGCTTCATGACTTCAAGAATGAGGAAGAATTTTATTTTATTTTTTTTAGGCTTTTGTAAATAAGCTACTTACGTTATCATATGACCTTTAATATAAATTTTTTTTTCTTGATTTAGCCGAGGTGATATTTCAAACGGGTAGCTCATTTAATTGCAACAGAGTTTCTCCCATTGTTCCCTTTATTTTTTTATTTCATCCATCGAGTATCCAAAAGGCTCACTTGAAAATTGAAAGTGGTTTGGGAAATTGCAAATACACTTCACCGTTCATCCACACAGTCCCGATGAAGTGTTACTCAACGATCATCCACTTAAGTCCCGAAGAGTATTATATTCACACACCGATTATCCACCGATCATCCACTTAAGTCCCGGTGAACTACGAATGTCACTCTTCACCTAAAAAAATATGTTTGTCTCAAGCATTTATCCGAGCTAAGTTTCAAAAATATCAAATTTAAACAGAACATGATAACTCTTAGGAAAATTGAGAAAAATGATGCTCAAAGTAACAATTTCGTGTAAAGAGAATCTACTATTTCGAAGTGTCTCCTAAATTAATTAGAGTTAAATTGTCACTAATAAGTAATACCTGAAAAGGATTAGATGACTTAGGAAAATAGATGTCCATCATTAAACTATGTCAATATGATTGCATGTTTTTCAATTTTGGTATAGCGGATTAGGACAAATTTTCTTCATTTGATATGATTTCGGTACACCCCCATCCCCAAACTTTAAGTTAGACAATGCCCTCATTGTCAAGACCAAAACAACAAAATAGACCGAAATCAAACAAAACAAAAGTCCAAAAGAAGGTAGAGAAACTCCCTCATGAAGATCATTCGGACTCAATGTCGTTTGGGCCGTCCGGTTAAGCTGGGTTGTCGGCATTGTTGGGCTGCGATCGGGCTTCCAATTTTTTCAGAATGTCCAGCATGTAGTGTTGCTGGATCTCCAATTGGCTTAGGCGGGTTTCCATGAGCTGCAGACTCTTGGAAATTTCCGCTGGAAACCTGTTCGCTTCGGATGCTGCAGCTCTGCGTGCAGCATCGGGGATTTGGGTGTCTCCTTCGTCGGGTTCTTCGATATCCTCCTGTGTAATTCAGTTTATAGTGATAGGGGTAATGATACCTGTATGACGGAGCCTGGCTTCTGTGTCCAGAACTTGCACTCCAGCATGAATGCAAAGCTCGGACACCAATGATGGAAAGAGGAATTGACTCCCCTTCTTCGTGGCGTTGGTGCAGAGGCTCCGGTAGATGATCATTCCGACGTTGATGGGTTTTCCGGTTAGAATGCAGTAGAGGAGAATGTCACGCTCTCTGGTTACATGTTGACCATGAGAGGAAGGAGAGGTGCGAGATTTCACAAAGTGGTACCAACACTTCGCACTTAGAAGGAGCGAGGCCCGAGATATTGTAAAGGCTCCGAGCTTCGTGATTCGCCAAATAGTTCCCGACAGAGCCACTGTGTCAAGAACTTCCGAGAGAAACTCCGGCGTTGTATTCTCCGAGTGGGCGAAGAGTTCGTCGGTGGCTTCAGGGAGCTCGTAGAATGAGTTCATCCGCTCTGGTGAGATGGGTACCATCTTGTGCCGGACCATGATTTCTTCCGGCATGTCACCTGAAAAATTAGAATAAAATTCTCTCACGAGGAAGAGAATCGGCTCAGCGGGTTGGGCAACGTTCCTTGATGGTTCCTGTTATATATGCCGGGTATTCTTTGGAAGTGCCGGCGTTGAGTAGAAATCCCTTTTCAGCGGCAAAAGTCTGCTTCTTGTAGTCTTGCTCGTATCTGTGACGAGCTTCCTCAGAAATAAAGGCCGGTTTTGCTGGCTTTTTTATTGCAAAAGTCTTCGGGCAGGGTGGAGTGCGTGATGTTTGCACTGGAGTTGCTGCCGATGCTGTAGCTCTGGGCGGAGGTACCGTCGTCTTTGGCGGTAAGTTTCTTGGGGCAGCAACTCTTCTTTGTCACCCTGTTTCTTTAAAGAAAGGTACTTGAATGGGTACCTTTTTGATTTCAGCAGCAGAAGAACAGGTGGTTCTTGGCGTAGGTGGTGGAGCGACGGGTTTGGAGACTGGAGGTTTTGGTCTTGGAAACGAACACGGCGGTGCAGCTGCTGTTTTCACAGCCATCGGCTTCAGGAGATAGGAGATCAGGGCGTCAGATTTGGGGGAGACTTCCCGTGATGGTGGTGGTGCTTGCTTGATGGCGGTTGACTCGCCGCCTCTCGGTTTGTGAATAAGAGGAGTCGGGGTATCCGATTCCATTTCCGAGTCGGAAGATGGAATGGACACCGGCGGCTCGTCTTTTCGTTGCTTCTTCGTTGATGGTTGGGCGGCGATTCTAGCGGATACTCGTATCCGCTTCATTGTCGATGGCGGCGGTTGTCTCTTCTTCGGTGGAGCGGGGTTCTTCGTTGTCGACATCGGAAGTTGCCGTTTCTTCGTCGTCGGCTGGGCAGATGTTTCGGCGAATATTTCCGTCGGTGCTGGTGCGGGAGTCGGCCTTTTCTTTGGTGTGATCTTCCGACGGCGTTTCGGAGGTCGGGTTTTAGGTGACGGACTCCCTTCGCTGGCCGGAACAGTGACGTCTTCTTTGCTGGCCTATTCATCGGGAGTATCTTTCCACGGCAGATAAATGACTGTGTCCTTCCATGTCAGGTACAGAATTGGCTCTGGCTCCATTGATTCGTTTGCTGGGTTTCTTGAAAAATTCTTGGTGTTCTCTCCCGAATGCTATGGCTTCTGTTTATAAAGATGAGAGAGAGGCGGTTAATTGAAATTAAAAAAAATAATTACCGCTTCTCTTAGAAATTTGATCAGGCGGTAACTTCCTCTTTGTTTTCCCGCTCAGTCCAATCAGATTAGACCAAATTCTTCTCCTTAGTTTTCCTATAGTCGAATTGCGCATGCTTCCACTTGATCAATGCCGTGTTAGTCTTGCAGCATCAGACAGACTCTCTATCCTAAAACACAAATAAAACTAATAATCATAAAAACAATAAAGAAAGGGTTGCCTCCCTGTAGCGCTACGTTTTCCGTCTGCAGCCTGACGTCGTTATGGGCTCATTCGGCATCCTCCAATGGGATGGAGACATGCTCTTCGTCTTGTGGGCTCGGCCCAAGATAAGGCTTAACTCGTTGGGTATTTACCTTGAAGTTCTTCCCGGCGTCATTACGAAGTTCAATTACTCCGTAAGCATTGATTGCAGTGATCAAGAATGGTCCCGTCCATTTTGATTTTAATTTTCCCGGAAATATCTTCAATCGTGAATCATATAACAGTACTTGTTGCCCGACATCAAATTTCCTTTCTTGGATGTTTTTGTCATGCCATCTCTTAACTTTCGATTTGTAAATTTCCGCATTCTCATAGGAGTTTTGCCGAAACTCTTCCAACTCATTAAGTTGTAGTAACCTCGCTTCTCCTGCGGTTTCCTCGTCAGTGTTCAATTTAGCAACCGACCAATATGCCTTCTGTAATAATTCGACCGGTAAATGGCAAGCTTTGCCAAAAACAAGTCGAAACGGTGATGTTCCTATTGGAGTCTTGAAAGCTGTACG
>QAOC01050105.1:79018-123609 GCA_003255005.1 Begonia fuchsioides | reverse complement strand
GCTAGCATCGCACATAATCTCGAATGGTTTTGTCCAATTTGGTGCAGTAATAATTGGGGCCGAGATCAGCTTGCGTTTTAATTGTTCGAAAGCTTGTTGACATGCATCATCAAAGAAAAATACTTTGTCATTTTTCAGCAATGAGCAGAGTGGTTTGGAAATATTTGAGAAGTCTTTGATGAATCGGCGGTAAAAACCGGCATGTCCTAAAAAGCTTCGTATTCCTTTCATGGAGGTGGGTGGAGGCAGTTTTTCAATAACTTCAATATTGGCTTTATCCACCTCCATCCCTGATTTGGAAACTCGATGTCCGAGAACAATTCCTTCGGTTACCATAAAATGACATTTTTCCCAATTTAGAACTAAGTCTGTCTCGGTGCAGCGTTTCAATACTAATTCCAAATTCTGTAAGCATGTGTGAAAAGAATCTCCAACCACAGAAAAATCATCTATAAATATTTCCAGAAAATCCTCAACCATGTCCGAAAATATGGACATCATGCAACGCTGGAACGTTGCTGGAGCATTGCATAACCCGAATGGCATTCGCCGGTAAGCGAACGTACCATAGGGACAGGTAAACGTCGTCTTTTCCTTATCTTCTGGTAGAATTGCAATTTGATTGTAACCCGAATATCCATCTAAGAAACAATAAAACGCTTTACCAGCCAGTCAGTCGAGCATTTGATCGATGAATGGCAAGGGAAAATGGTCCTTCCTTGTCATCTTGTTGAGCTTCCGATAGTCCATACAAATTCGCCAACCAGTAACTGTGCGGGTTGGAATTAATTCGTTGTTCTCATTGGTTACCACGGTTGTTCCTCCTTTCTTTGGGATACATTGGACCAGACTTACCCATGAACTATCCGAAATTGGGTAAATAATACTTGCGTCCAATAGCTTGATAATTTCCTTTTTCACCACCTCTTTCATGACTGGATTCAATCGGCGTTGTCCTTCAACTGATGGCCGGTAATGATGCTCAAGCAGAATTTTGTGCATGCATATACTCGGACTAATTCCCTTGATGTCAGCAACCGTTCAAGCAATGGCATGTTTATATCTCCTTAATATTTTCAGTAATTCGGCTTCCTGTAATTCATTCAATTGAGAGGAAATAATAACAGGTAAAGTGTCACCTGTTCCGAGGTAAGCGTACTTCAGATGCTGTGGCAACGACTTCAGCTTTAGTTGCGGTGGTTCGTCTATCGAGGATTTCATCTCTCGATGTTCTTTATCTCCTCTATCCAGGGCTTCGGTAGCTTGTACCCTAGACTTTTTCCAAGTTCGTGGGTCAGAAGGATCGAACTTGAATTCCCGTTTGGGTGGTCTTACTTCTCTCTTTTCCACAAAATCGCATTCATCATCCGCGATGGCGTAACATTCTTTAGCTTCTTTTGAATCTTTTACAGCATTCAGGACGTTGAACGTGACCTCTTCATCATTCACCCTCATAGTGAGTTCTCCTTTTTCTACGCCGATAAGAGTTCTTCCGGTGGCCAAGAATGGTCTTCCCAAGAGGATCGGGACCTCTCGGTCAACTTCACAATCTAAAATAATGAAATCGGCCAAAAATATAAATTTATCGACTTTTACCAGCACGTTCTCGATGATTCCTTCCGGGTAGCCTATGGATCGATCGGCAAACTGTAATGTTATTGTTGTCGACCTTGCTTTTCCAACGTCCAACTTCTTAAAAATTGACATTGGCATGAGATTGATGCTAGCTCCTAGGTCACATAGAGCTTCGCTAATATGTTGATCTCCGATCGTGCATGGAATCGTAAATTTCCCAGGATCACGTAACTTTGGCGGGATCTTATTTTGTACAATATAGCTGCTTGCTTGAGTCATCGCCACAGTTTCGTATTCCTCTATTTTTCGTTTCTTCGATACGAGATCTTTCATAAATTTCGCATAATTCGACATTTGTTCTAAGGCCTCGACTAGTGGAATATTGATGTGTAGTTGCTTCAACATATCCATGAATTTCCCGAATTGTTTGTCCTGATTCTTTTTCTGTAGCCTTTGTGGAAAAAGTGGCGGAAGTCTCTCGGCTGGTGCAATTGCCTTCTGATACTGTGCGGGTGCTGCAACATTGATATTAACATCAGGGTTGTTAATCTGCTCCGAGCCTTCCACTTTATCAGCGTCGGTGTTCTTCTCCTTGGTTCTTTCTTTAGGTCTTTCCTCAGAGTCTTTCACAATTTCCACCTCTCTGCCGTTGCGCAAAGTAATGGATTTGCACTGTTCTTTTCCTTCTCGTTTTGGAACTTCGGTATCGCTCGGCAACATTCCCGTAGGTCTATTATTCAACAATAGAGCGAGTTGACCTACTTGATTCTCCAGATTCCTATGAGATGCGGCTTGCTTCTGAATCCCCGCATTCATATTCTGCATCATCAGCAAGGATCGTTCCATAAATTCTCTGACCTTCTGTTCGAAAGTCTTGGATTGTTCGGGTTGTTGTTGTGGCCGGTTTGCTTGAGTCAGAAAACTCTGATTATACCCTTGTTGAGGTTGGAAGTACTGATTCGGATTGCGTGGTGGCTGATTCTGGCTCCACTGATTATTTGGCTTCCAACCTTGATTGAAATTATTGCTCCGATTATTCCCCACATAATTTACTGCTTCGGGATTTGAAGGGCAATACTCGTACGTATGATCTTCCGAGCAGAATGAACATGAAATACTCTTAACTTGCTGTGGGTTGGCTTGTTGCATGTTCATGTTCCCGAGGGTGTTATTTAGCGTAGTCATCTGTGCCGCTAGAGCCATAACTGGATCTATGTCAAGGATTCCGGGTGTGCTGTTCGTCGATGCTTTCTTCGGTGCTGCAGCTCTCTCTGTCGGCCATTGATAATTGTTAGTCGCCATATTATCCAAAAGCTCAAACGCGTCCGCGCATGATTTATATAAAATTACGCCATTTGCTGCTGCATCTAAGAAAGATCGAGTTTGTCCATAAAGTCCATAATAAAAAGTTTCCAGTTGTACCCATTCGTTGATGCCATGATTCGGACATTGGCGAATTAATTCCTTGAACCTCTCCCATGCTTCATATAGGGATTCAGTGTCCTGTTGTCTGAATGTCATGATCTCCCCTCTCATCTTTGCGTTCTTCACCGGTGGAAAATATTTGAGTAGAAACTTCTTGGCTAGATCTTCCCAAGAAGTGATAGAATTCGGTGGCAAAGAATTCAGCCATGCTTTTTCTCGGTCTCAGAGTGCATACGGAAATAACTTTAATCGGAGAACCTCCCGATTAACAGCCGTATCTTCGAACGAATCACACAAAGATGTGTATTCCGTAATGAAAGCGTTCGGATCTTTGGATGCCGATCCATTAAATGTACCTATTGTTTGCAGCATTTGAAACATAATAGGCCTTAATTCACACGTTACCTCGTTGTTGATGGGTCAGAAAATACCGGGATTAAGCCGTTCCAAATCTGGAATTGCATAATCCCGAATTGGTCTTTCATGATCGGGAACTTGATTAATCGGTGGAATTTGAGCCATTGGTTCTTCTTTAACCGCTTCTCGCTGATTTTGAATTTGGCGTCTTCTCTCTCGAAGCGTTCTTTCAGGCTCAGGATCGTATGGAATGAGCTCTCGTTCCTCGTTGTTTAGCATAAGCACCTGAAAAGATTAAAAGAACCGTAAAAATACTTTCTTTTTAATTTTTAAAATTTTTCAAATTAGTGTTAGTAATATTCACAATACTTCACAATCAATTTTAAAAATCAAAAATTTCGTTGTCCCTGGCAACAGCGCCAAAAATTTGTTGCTTGAAAATGTAATCGCAAATTAATGCAAGTGCACGTATCGCACCGTAGTGATAAAAATATCGATCCCACGAGGACAAGTCAACTTTCAATTGAGAGAATAAATTACAAAGTAAAAGAAATAAACTAAAAATCGTAACTTTAAATATTCACAAAAAGAATTAAAGAATAAAGAATAGGTTTTTATCATTTGATTGGGTTTTCATCTAATCTAATATGCAAGAAATAAATTGCAGAAAATAAAGTGCATAAAATAAAGTTGGTGGTCGAATCGAGAATTAGAATTAACCTCGGAAAGAATTAACTATGATTGACTTAAGCAAATCAACATAAAAAAATCCAAACTTTGATTAAACTAAACAACTCAATAACTTTTGTTGTCAAGACTTGTAAAATCAATGAAAGTTAAAACGAAAAGCAAAGGAGAGAATTTTGGTCATCGCCGTCGGAAACCGTTGTTCACACAGTCCCGTTCCCTCGCCGTCGTAATCGCCGTTACCGACCTCTTCCTCGGATTTACGCCCGGGCTTGATTGCAAGCTTGTTCTCTAATTCTAACACACCCAATTCGTGGCACTCTAGTTGATCTTTATAGAAGTCTCAGCCCCAAAATATATGGAGGTTTGTTGAGATTTGCAGCTGGTTTGAGATTTGGAAAGATTTCTAAATCTTCGAGGATATTCTTGTTTCCATATTTGAAAATTGGTTATTCGGTTGAGATTTTCTCCTTAATTCCGTGATCTTCCAGCTTCTTTCTTGCTCTGCAATCCATCTTTAAACTTGACAACTGCATCTAAACAAAATATTGTGAAAATACAAAATCTAGAAATATTGTTGAAAATCACGTAAAATCTGCGATTTTAGATGCTGTTGCAATGCTGCGGCATTTCCGCGATATTTGCCTAAAAATCCAATTTTTGAATAAAACATTATATGATCACAAGTAATTTATCAATAAAATCTAGTGAAATATTAGGTCTTTTCAAGGCCTAACATAGGTCTCAAGGGCAATGCATAAAAAGAAAGAAAAAGAAAGATCAGCTCGCAAGACACATTGAAGCAAAGATCGCAAGACACATTGAAGCAAAGAGAATCAAAACTTGAGCAAGGCTCATTACTAATCGATAAATGGAATCATATTGAAATCTTCGGTTTGGTGCAGTTTTCCACCGCCAAAAACAAAAAAAAAAAAAACTCAACTATGCACCGAACTCAATAAAATTGACAATTTAAGCTTGGTTTTCTTCGATGGTACTTATAGAAAACCAAATGAAGCAAACCTACCAATGCACCAAACCCACCGAAGAAAAGACAAATTTTCAAATAATTTATTAGTAAATGTTTATTTTTTCATTACGATATCAGTTAATGATTAATTATGTTAAGTTGATATTTAATTTTTCAATTAACTAATTAGTTATTGACTATTTGTGAATTTGATCATTAGTAGATAAATCAACTTAGTTGTTTAATTTAAATTATATTATATTTTGACATTTAATAGTTGAGATGAGTTAATTGTTTTTCCAAAAATTTATATAAATTGGAAAAAGGTATTGTAGGGTATATAAACGGAAGAAAAGTGAAGATCAAATGAACAAAAAACAGAAGTTCAAACCGATAAAATAAAAAACCAAGAGAAAGCCCAAAACTAAACCAAGAAAGCCAAACCAAAAAACCAACACTCTCTTTGGTTTGGTTTTGGTTCTCTTATTTAAAAACCAAACCGACTTCTGGTTCTCTCTACATCCCAACGAACAGAACCGATTCTTATTTTTGGGCTTTTCTATAATGAAAGAAAGCTAAGGGTCTTGTTGCTCCTAAAGCATTAAGATGCCGAGAAAGGGGCAAATATGCTTGTCCTTTTAGAGGTCCCATTTAGAATTTTCTTCATGATGCATTCCTTGAAAGCTCAAGCTCCCCTCATTCATGAATATTTAGCTTCAACTCTTCGTCTTCTCCCTTCCTTTCAGCAATCAGATTTCATAAGCTCACCTGTGGACAGCTTCTTGGGCAAACAGAAGATCGAGGGTACTTGTTATAACGGTAGCAAAGTAAAACAATGACTTTTTGTTTTTACGAGTTATTGGGCCAACATAACAAGGAATAAATGTCGAGACGTTTTAACCAAACTTATATGCATTAGTTTATTTTGGTTTCGATGATCATTTCACGATGCTGTTACATTTTAAAGCAAGAATATAAGAATATATGGAGGTGTGAAAATACGGTGAAGAGATGAGAGAAAATTTCGTTGATTAATTTGAGAGAGATCTTCCTAATCTTACCTCTCATTTAGAAAATAATCATCGTATTTAAAGTATGAATGTTTAGAAATAACTTATTTTGGAACAAAGCAATCTGTTTTTCAAATCCAAATGGCTAAATGTAAAACCGAATCCTTTTCCGCATTATGATCTAAAAGCTTTAGTTATGATTTGTAAAACACGTTTAGACCATTAAATTTTATAACAGTAGGCATCATAATTGAAATTGCTTATGTTTTGGTGTTTTTGAAGTATTATGTCTTGAAAAATTAAATTTTTCAACCATCCCAAAAGTCATTTTGAAGCATAAAGATATCCATTTATTAAAAATTTCAAAGTGAGGGTTTTGCAATTGAAATCATAAAAAAATGTGAAAATCATGAGAAATTGTTTGGCTTTTGCTAATGTTGAATTGGTCTTGATGTGGTATTCCTAAAACTCAACACTTGAATGTGACTTGAAATTTGCTTCTTCAACTCATCCTAACATCTCACGACACTCTCAGTGTAATATTATTTGCTTAGGGCAAGAGCCACCCTCATAGATTTGTTTTTAGGTTTACACTCAAACACATTATACCAGGTAGGATAGAGAATATTACTTACATACAACAAAAACATCATTTTTCCAAATGATATGAGATTACATCACCCTTACACCATCATTTGAGAGAGTCTTCACAATTCACCACACTTAAAGGGGCATGATGTCTTTGTCGACATGCTCATCACACTTTCGGTTGAAACAATACTCTCATATTATTTGTAACGTCCCTCGATGCTTTCAGGTATAACATTGTTCGCTTTGAGATGGAGCCACCCTCATAAATTTGTAACGTCTCCTGGTGCTTTTAGTACAGTATTGTCTGCTTAAAGGTAGAACCGCCCTCATAGATTTATTCTTGAGTTTACACCCAAACACATTGTACTAGATATGATAAAAAAAACACCACTTATATACAATGTAAATATTAATTTTCCTAGTGATGTAGGATTGCACCACCCTTATACCCCTCATCTGGGTAGGTTGTACTGGAGATTTGAAAGCAACTTGAAAATCCTTACGCCTATTTATCTTATTGATGGAAGAAGAAATGGACATGTGAAAATACAGTGAAGAGATGAGAGAAAATTTCTTTAAGAAATTTGAGAGTTTTCCTTATAAGCCTACCTCTCATATTAGAAAATACATAATCATATTGAGAGTTTGAAGGTTTATAAACGACTTATCTCAGAACATGGCAATCAAGTTTTTTAAACATCAATGTCTCGAGGTATCACCTCATAATTTTATGTATTATGATCTAAAGACTTTAGTTATGATTTATAAAGCACGTTGAAGTTTTATAACAATTTGTATCAGAGTTAAAATTACATGTATTTTGGAATTTTTGAAAAATTATGTACATAATCATATCGAGAGTTTGAAGGTTTATGAACGACTTATCTCGGAACAAGGCAATCAAGTTTTTCAAACATCAATGTCTCGAGGTATAACCTGATCCATTTATGTATTATAATCTAAAGACTTATTTACGATTTATAAAGCACGTTAAAGTTTTATAACAGTTTGTATCAGAGTTAAAATCACATGTATTTTGGTATTTTTGAAAAATGATGCAGTCATTTTGAAGCATAAATATAAACATTTACTCAGAAATTTCAAAATGAGTGTTCTACAATTTAAATCATCGAAATAGATGTGAAAATCATTGGAAATCATCTAGTTTTGCTGCTGGTTTGCGCGAGTTGTAAGTGGGTAAGAATCACTTACATGGAGGTTGAAGTGACTCAACCTACAAGTACTTTCAGACTCTCTTTTATTACTACACGTTGCTCGAATGTTTGAGAGATAAACTCTACATTTAGCCATAACAATTTAATTAATTTTATAAACATAATTTAGTGTGTATCTATACAAATAATTAAATATTTGAAATTTAATTTAATTTTGTGTTTAACTATTCTACATTAATTGTTTTATTTTGCATTCATAGTTTGATCTTAAATATTGCAAAATAAAAATGAACTCAAAATTAAAATTTGTATAAGATTTTGTCTGATAGAAATTTCCAATATATTTATATAATTTATCAAGCTTCTTAATTTATCCACAAATCTTAAGAAAGTAAAATAAATAGATAATTTAATCATAAAATTTAATGAATCTAATCGAGTAAAAATTTTAGCCAACATACAAGTTTTATGTTTATAAAATTTATAATTATGGCATGATTTACATTAGTAAAACGTAATTGATGTTTAAGCCTCATGCTAAGCATATGTAATTTGATTTTGCAACTTGTTTGACTTATCATGATATCAAAGGCAAAAATTTTAAATTACAGGGTGATAAGTATAAAGTATGAAAAGAGAGAATTCTTTTTCACTTAGTGTATATGGACATTGATTGTGCTATACAAAAAACAACACTAATTATTGTACTTAACAGTACTTCAGATGACATCGCTTTTTATGAATGTTGGGAATGTTCAAATAACTTTAGTGTTATGTCCATGTCTACTAGCATCCGTGAATCTATCGAACAACATAATGATGCCACAACATTACCGAAAGCTATTGCTGAACAATACATGACTTCAGATAAAACACTTGCTTAAACTCAATATGAAATTTTCATCCCTAAGTTACATTTCATTCAATTACGTGCATAAGCGAATTATGGAGATACATGACATTTTGGCTCAATTCAAAATACTTGAAGTTATATGCTTAATTATTTCCTGGTGCATTATATTTTGAATACTCTTACACATGTAGAAAGTCATTTGAAGATATCTTATAACAGACATTAATTTCAACTAATAAATTATTAACCATGTGTGTCCAAGAGAAATGACAGTTGAAAATAAAAATGAATATTAATGCTTTCATGATGAAAAATCAAAGGACCTTTTAAGAATGATAAAATACTGTTCTAAGATGGTGAAATCAAGAAGGATAGTGTTACTTTTGTCACAAAATGGACCTTTTATGATATGCAAAATCTTTGAAAGTAAGTGGAAAGTTAACAATGCATCTATTTAGGACGTAAGATGAGTTTACATGTAGAAGTTAGTGGGACGTGCCATGCATATTAATGTTGGTTTAAAATGATGTCTTATGCATGAAATTTTTTCTATGTTATGACATCATTAATTGAGACACATCGGCATGCGAAGGGTTAGGATATTAGTTTATGGTAAAATACTTTATACTTAAGATTTTGTTGATTTGATACTTGTTTGGACTGTATCAAGGAAAAGTAAACCAATAAGTCTCAAAAGGTCGTAGATGAAGTTTATAAATATTAGAGGTCATACATTCAGACATTTTTAGTTTGGATATAGACTCAAATGATTCAAAATACTTAATATCTTTAATTAATCATTAATCTTGATACAATCTCTATTTTTCATAACAAAACTGATGCATTGAATGCTTTCAAGGTTTTCAAGACAAAAGTAGAAAAATTATACGATAAGCGAATTAAAATCGTGAGAATGAATTGGGGTGAAGAACATTATGTTAGATACTCTGAAGATGGACAAACACCTAGTCTATTTGTTAGATTTAATCAAGAGCACGGTTTTTACTCAATACATTATGCTTGGATTTCCAATTCAAAAAAGATTTTGAAGAGAGAAGAAATCATACATTATTGTACATTGTGAGGACTAAGCGTAGCAGCTCAAGTCTGCTAGATTTTTCATGGATTTATGCTATTACGATGACTATGTATTTATTAAATTTAGATCCAACGATGGTGCCGAAAAGACGTTGTTTGAGTTATGAAATTACGACATATTCGCATTTAGGATGTCCATGAGGTTAGAGTGTATAACCAACAAGAAAAAAAAATAAACGCATGGATGATTAATGTGTATTTCATTGGATATGCTGAACAATCGAAAGAGTATCAATTTTATTGCCCATCTCACACCACTAGAATTGTTGAAACAACAAATGTAAAATTTCTTGAGAATGACTTGATTAACGCGAGTGATGGATTTCACGATATTAATCTTAAAGATATCATATTTATTTTCAACATCCTAATTGAAGTGAAAAATCATTCTTTCACTTTAAGTAAGTGTTGAACGATCAATCAATGAGATTTAAAAACTTACAATCGAATTTTTAGGACACCAAAAATTGTTAATCAACCTGTTGAATAACAAGTTTCTCAAGAAAATATTGGAACAATGTCAAAGAGATATGCTAGAGTCAATAAATTAGCAATTTCTATTGACTATATGATGTATCAGAATCAGAATATAATGTGGGAGCAGAAAATGATCATTGTATATTTTCACAAGATATGCATTGTCGTGAATCCAATACATGATATGATGCTGTGAAAGATGAAATAAATTCTATGAATTTAAACAAAATCTAAGATTTTGTCAACTTGCCTATGTAAAAGGTCATTGGATGCAAATTGGTTTTCAAAGGTAAAAAATATTCATTGGGCAACATCAAAATATGTAAAACGAGACTTGTTGCTAAAGGATTCACTGAAAGAAATGAATCGACCGCAAGGAAACATTTTCTCATATTCAAGAAAGATTCTTTTCGCATCATTTTATCATTGGTTGCACATTTTGATATTTAGTTGCTACAAATAGATGTGAAAACATATTTTCTCAATGGAGAGCTAGAGAAAGAAGTTTTATTTAAATCAACTTATAGGATTCTCCTCTAGTGATTGTGAGAAATTAATGTGCAAGGTTAAGAAATTTATATATGACTAAAGCAAGCATCTCGTCAGCGATATTTAAAATTTAGTGACATTAACTCTTTCTTTGGTTTCAAAGAAAATATCGTAAATCAATATCTATGAAATAAGGTAAATGAAAGTAAAATTTGCTTCGTAGCTATATATGTAGATAATCTTTTACTTATAACTAATGATAAAAAGTTTAAAGCTTTAGGTAAAATGATTGTTTACCTAGTGAAGAATCGTGATAGGTGACAAGTTCAATGTGAATTGCTCAAAAATAATTTTGAGAGAACAAATGAAGAACATTTTTTATACTTCGATTGTTGAAAGCTTAATGAGTCATTGAAAATATATTGTGATAATTCAGCTGTTGTTTTTATGGCTAAAAATAACAAAAGCAGTAGTCAAAGTAAGCATACCAGCATTAAATATTTAGATATAAGAGAATGTGTTAACGATTCTATAGTGGTCATTGAACAAATTAGAATTAAATTAAGGATAATAGATCCTTTAACCAAATGGATGTAAATTTCAAAATTCAAGGATCACGTAGAGAAAATAGGACTTGGTTCCCCTATGTGATTTCATTGTGAAAACGAGTGATGAACTCTTTAGTTGATATTTCTTATTTTGATTAAAATGTGTGTATTTTTATGTTGAGAAATTTATATAAGTTATAGACCTGGAATAAACATATGGGTTTATCTACTAAGTTTATGAGTTAAAAAGAAGGAACATAATGTATTGTTATACATGCAAGATTATTCACAGTTACATTAAGAGAATATGTCGTTATGATTCATGTATTGTATTTACTTGCTAGAGAAATTAAGTTACACTCAAACAAAGAGAGTGAATGTTGATTGTTTTTGGCATGAGGTCCCTATTAATGGCAAGGGACTCAACATTTTAATGTGATTTGTGAGTTGCTTCTTCAACTCAGCCGAAATCCATATCCTCTATTTACCCTCTTGATGAAATAAGATGAATATGTGAAAATATGTTTAGAAGAGGAGAAGAAATTTCATTGAGAAATTTGAGAGAGGTCTTTCTAAGCCTTCCTCTAATTTTCAAAAATCTACCTTCGTAATGAAAGTTTGATGGTTTAGAAACAACTTATCTTAGAACAAAGAAATCTCGTTTTCGAACGTCAATGGCTAGAGGTATAGCTCGATACTTTTTCACATTATGGTTTAAAAGCTTTTAAGTTCAATTTATAAAGCACATTACAAGTTAAAATTGTATGACAAGAACAACCAAGTGATAAACAATCATTTTTCTCTCTCAAAAGATGAATGATATTTAAGACGTGTTTGGAGTTTTATAATCCTTGCGTTCACGTCCCATTCCATGAACTTGGAGAGTGAAAAGCAATCGATGAAATAGCATCTTGATTTCAATTTTTTTGCAGTAGTAATCTTTTTCAACTCTAGCAATGGCAGGTTCACTTGTGCATGCAAAGGCAGGACTGCCACCTGCATCTCTCTCTCGTAATGAACGGTATTTTTTATTGGGTCCAAAATTAAAACTAAAACAGAACATTTTTGTGAGCATGAATTAGATTCCATCAGTCGCATGCAAAATCCGTCTGCGCATCTTCCAAATCCGTCTGCGCATCTTCCTTTTCTCTCTCTATAACCAAAGACTTGCCAAAACTGCGTGCCAACCCACTGTTTACTCCTCTGTTAGCCATGTCTTAAATGTGATTATTATCAGAGAACATCTGAATCCACCACTCAAATTTTGACGTTACAAAAGATTGCGTAAAGGATTATTATTATTTTTTATTTTTAAATATTTAAATTTTATCAGTTTGCCTTCTGAAATCGAAGGTAGTTTAAGGGATAGTTTTCTTTCTCTCTCTCTCATGTTCCGTCAATTCTGTTAACGGTATCATCCATTGATCCTTAGAAATCACTCATAATCCTTGCACAAACGCGATGAATGTGTCTTATAACTAGATGTATTTGTTGCAAACCCCTCATACTGGGTTTAATTTACTAAATGAAAGACAAGAACATTGAGACAGTGACGATGGACATGATAAAAAAACATGGAAAATACTTAAAGAGGCATTGCGTTTCCTGGCCCTAAATTCCAGTTAAATCAAGTCAGATTTTAATGGTATTAATTTGCCACCATATGTCAATTTTTTTCAAAAAATAAATGTCCATACCAAGAAAATGCGAAAGATTCGATTTTTAATTTCTAAAAATACGTTTTTAGTCTTTCAAAGATATCACTCAAAACCCTAAAGGTGGAACAATCATCTCATCCCTCTCCTTGCCATCGATACAACTTTCTTATAAGAAGAGTGCCTTCCAAACAAATCAGCTAAAATCAAAATCGCTTCTGTAACCAAAGGATCTTCAGTTCTCCCAAGAGACTTCTCCAAATTGATCGCTTTGGATCAATCGAAGGGTCTGGGGCTCAATGTCTGAGTCGCTATGGAATCCAAACCAGAACAAGAGATTCGAAAAAGCTCTTGCTTTTTACGACAAGGAAACCCCAGACAGATGGGAGAATATAGCAAAGGTTGTCGGAGGGACGTCGGCCCGTGAAGTTGAACGGCGCTATGAGATACTGTTGGAGGATATTAGGCGCATCGAATCGGGGCATATTCTCATCTCCGATTACAGCTCTCTTGCAAGTGGCAGCCATTAAAACTGGCAAGAACCCGATTTTCATATTCGCCAAAAAAGCTGAACTGTCCATGACAGTGAGCCATTTTCTTTTGCTTTTGTTGGCTTGATTGCATGAATTCTTCTACTTCGCTTTCAGATTATGCGTGAAGATCGATGAAGGTAGAGATTTTGAGCTCAAAAATTGAAATACCAAAACATGCGCAACTGCAATACAATACAAGTACCGTAGATTAGTTAAAATTTTATGTAAAGTTAACCCATTTAATCTCTCCAAAAAGAAGCGTGCTAAAAATATAATCACTCTAAAAACTTCTATCTATTTGCGGGAGGGGTGGCTCTTTCTAGTTTGAGGGGCTGAGAAAATCCCAAATTTTGAGCAACCCAATTCAAACTTGGATATGCAGGCAAAGAAGAACACGAGCGGACAAGGCAAGCTTCTCGTTTTCCTAAACAGTAAGCACTACTTTATTTTGCACAAGTACGAGTTAATTTGCAATTAATGGGTGGACTTGTATTTTTACTATAACTATAAGTACAAAATTATGGTAAAGACAAACTCAATCAAATGGTCAAATGAAGATGAGCTTTAATATGTAATTTAAATGTGAAATTGTACATGCAATAACTTATATTTTGGCTGGATTATGAAGTACGTCCCAAATATCTTTGTATCTTCAACTTTGGAGATGCGTAAAACTACTACTTTGTTGTGTTGCATCAGAAACAAACATAAATCTTGATGCATATATGTATTCACTGATTGGTATCATAATAACCTACGTGAGCTTATCAAAAGCAATCTCCCTTCACAATATGTCCAAGAATTTCAACTCAGCACATGAAATTCAGATTTCTCTCATTTTTCCTAGCAGTTGTTGTTCATACAAATTTTCCAAACAACTTCCAAATGCTCCAGATGTTAATCTTCAGAGTTACAATATAGAAGTAGCTCATCGATTAACACCACCATGATTTGATAAGTTAAGGCTAAAAACCTTGATTCCATATCCATAAAAGCTAGTTATACCATAGTAGTCCATACAGAAGCACCAAATATTCAAAATTTGGTCTCGAGTCTGAAAATTCATCTCGGGTATGTCATCATATTTGCTAATCTTTAACAGGTGATAGCCGTACCTTAATAGGTGTTTATTAGATATTTGAATATTTGTTTTTGCAGCAAATCATCTAACTAAATTTCCCGACAAACAATGCTAACACAAAAATACTCTTGTAAATCTCCTATATCTTTTGAGCAGCTCGTAAAAGGAAAATCAATGGTTGTGGGTAAACAACAATCACAAGCTTCCTGAGCTACATACAAGTGCTATAAACAGGATTTTTAGCTAATTTTCTTGTAATTCGTCAAGTTAATGAAGGGTTTTTTAGGCCACTCATAGATGGAGTGCGAAGTAAGACTATTAAAGATATAATGAAGGGAAAAATCAATGGAAAACCCAAATTTCTCTAAATAGTCAAATTAAATACTGAACTTGAAAAAATGGAAAACAAACTCCTCGGGATGGCTCAGCTATCACGCGGACGTCCTTGTCACCACTCGTTAGGCCGAGTTATCCTCTCCTATACAGGGAGCGAACAACTCAATTGTCACAGACCCTCCAGTTTTGCTTTGGTTTTCAATTGGCACATGCAGTTTCGATTCCCAAAAATAAGATCTGGAACATGTATTTTAAAAATTGGGAAATGGCCTAGCCCCGCCAGCCGCCCCAGGAACTAGGAGTAAAAAGTTACGATTCACAGGCTGGTTTTATATGAAAATTTCAAAAAAAAAATATAACTTTAAATATTCCTAATTTCTTTGGGTTGGATTTTGGGCCATTTTTCTTGGATTTGAGCCGGTTTTGAAGTTATAGTAGAGTTTGGGTTGGATTTTCATTTGATTTTATGACAAAATTTTGATCTACAGGTCGAGCCAGTTTCACGATATTTTTAATATTAAAGTCGTGAACATACCATGAACTGTCATGTGAACTGCGTGTTCGAATCTGCTAAGCCTACCCACAAATTTTGAAAGAAAAATTGGTCTTGCCGGGCTCATTCCGGTTTACTTGTGGACCGAGTTAGAGCCAGCAAACGAGCCGGCTCGAGCGAGCCGAGCCCGGTCTCGGCCGGCTCGTCGAGCCTGCCGAGCTATTCGAGCCGAGCCTGTCGAGCCTATTCGAGCCGAGCCTCTCGAGCTTTTTCCCAAACTTTTTGGCTCGAGCGAGCTATCGAGCCTCGAGCCTATTTGAGCCGAGCCTCGAGCCGAGTGGGCCCAACTCCCGAGCCTAATCGAGCCAAAATCGAGCCTAAAAAATAATCATTATAAATTGTTTGAAATTCGATATATTATGTTGTAACCAGAAATTTAAAAAATATTCATTATAATTTGTCGAAAAATTACATAGCATTGTACCAAAATAATTATTTTGTGCATCAATATTCAATACAGATGTAAACTTTAAAAAATGTACAAATAACTTAAATAGTCGTACAAAAAATTTTAGTCGTCAAATTCTAAATTTTTGAATTCTTCCTCGAGTTCATCATCTCTTTGTTGCTCTCTCGCAACGGCGTCGCTCCAATCATTCATGGATATGAGTGCTTCCACGAGATCTGGTGCAAGACTCTCTCGTCGATCGTCGTAAACGCGTCCACCTGCACTAAAAGCCGACTCGGAAGCTATAGTTGAAACAAGAGGTGTTAGTAAATCACGGGCCATTTTTTAAAGTATCGGATACAATCCCGAATTATTTTTCCACCAACTCAATATATCGAAGGTCGTATCACAAGGAATTTCAAAACGCGTCTCTAAATACGTATCTAGTTCCGTTTGATTGGAACCAAGCCGATGGACTTCGCCATCAACTTCCTCGTTTATTGATTCTAAATCGTCATTTAGTGGGTCTCCAAACACAGATCCACCACTATAACTACAACCGACTTGAGATGATGAAAATGATCGGGTATCACAATATTTTAATTGGTAATATGCAAATAAATTAGCAAATTCAGTTTTTAATGATTGTTGAGTAACAACCGAAATAAAACCTAAGTTATGTGCAACATTAATTTACAACCCTTTATTTTATATCTCGGATGTATAATTAAAGCAAACGAAAAAATAAACGAAACTTCAAGACAATATTTTTTAAATTTTGTTTCCATTTTATTGACTATTTCCAAAAATTCATTAATTTGTTTATATCTCGAAAAAACACCGGTTAATTTTACAAACCAAGGAAGCACAAGATGTGTGGTCGGATAATAAATTCCCGAACATTCTTTTGTTGCTTCAAAAAACGGTTTCAAAAAATCAAGAAACAAATTAGCCATATCGCAACTACATCTATCTAAAATAATACTTTGTGATTTTTTACTAATATAATCACAAATAACATTCAAATACGGTTTTGTATTTTCTAACATTAAATAAGTCGAATTCCACCTAGTCAATACATCTGTTTTTAATTTTTTCGGACGGAGATTAACCGCTTTATAAAATTCCTTGTACTCTTGTTGTCGGGAGTTAGACGTTGTAATAAAAGAAATTGCACTTCTAATACTATCAATATGTGGAGAAATAAAACTCATACCATCTCTAACTATTAAATTCAAAATATGACAAACACATCGCATATGTAAAAAAGAAGATTGAGAATTATCAACTTGAAATAATCGTTTAAATTGAGAAATGCATACGTCGTTAGCGGACGCATTATCTAAAGTAATACTAAAAATTTTATCTCTAACATTATATTCTTGTAAAATAACTAAAATGTATCGATAAATTGTAATACCGGCTCACCGACTCGCTCGGCCGGCTTGGTACTGTAGCAGTCTGAGCCCGGCTCGTTTTGCTATAGTATCGAGCCGAGGTTGGCTCGGTAAAAAGCTCGAGCCCGTTCCGAGCCTGACAGGTCGGCTTGCTCGATCTGGCTCGTGGGCTCGGCAACACCGAGCCAACCGATCCGGCTCGCAAGCCAACTCGCGAGCTAGCTCGGTAGGTTCGGAATACCTGGAGTGAGGTCGACACTTAGTGTAACAGCGGCCAACACTTAATCGACATTATAATTTTTGTGGGTCGACCGCAAATAAAAAAGAGCCGTCTACCCGACTGACATAATGTAACGGCTAAAATTTCCATATTCAACAGTAACATCCAGTTGACCTTGGAAATACTGTAGGTCAACTGAGAGTAGCTGTTATGAGGGAATTCTATAAATTGTAGGGGTTAGCCGAGAATTTCTTACCCGAAACTCTCTGTGCAAATCGCTCTCAAGTCATCACGCTCAAAAGTCTTCTACCTGTTGATCGTTCTACGCTTCCATTAACAATTATCAACAAATCGGTGAACGGTATTAAGTATAATTTTTTTTAAAATACTTCATTGTTTATTATGGATTCACCGCCAAAATACGTTGAAATTGAAACGTTTCCGTCTTCCGATGATGAGGTGCAAGAAGTTGCACCTATGAATCTGGCATTTTTTGTCGGATTGACACACACATCTGCACAAGCATCCACGTATGCCCCTCGATCCAAGAAATCAAAAACGTCGGAAGTATGGAAACATTTTGAAATCGTAGAAGTTAACGTAGAAACGAAAATAGAAAATAGGGCACAATGCAATTATTGTGCCAAGCATTATGCTTATGAATCCACCACTAGCACAATGAATTGAGATTACAAAAAATATCACGAGCACTTGCATACGAAAGATCGTATGCAATGCGATTAAACACTCTTGGTGCCGGAAATTTCGTTTATTTGCATGATAGAATGCGAGAAGGTGCTGCAAAATATGTGGCACAACGAGAGTTACCTCTCACAATGTTTGATCACGAGGGAACCATAACATTTATACAACAATACATTAATCCAAGTTTTAAGCGAATTCCTCGCAGTACATTTGCGAGGCGACATAATAAAATTGTATGAGCAAATGAAAAAAGACTTGCTTATTTTATTTTTGCATGCGCTCACGATGTTAATATGTATTACTTCTGATTTGTGGAGTGCACCCAATGCACTCGGCTATATTGTTGTGACTTCGCATTTCATTGATGCGAATTGACAACTTAATAAAAGCATTTTAAGTTTTCGGAGTTGTGAATACCCTCATAGTGGTATCACAATTTATCGACACATTGTTGGTATTCTACAAGAATACAATATAAGAGATAGAATTTTTAGTGTTACGTTAGATAATGCTTCCGCTAATGATGTTTGTCTTAATCAATTTAAAAAAATATTTTCATTTCGATAGTACTCAGTCTTCTCTTTTTCATATGCGGTGTGTTTGCCATATTTTAAATTTGATTGTTAAAGATGGCATGAAATTCGTATCACCGCATATTGATGCAATTAGAGGTGCAATTGTTTTTATTTCTTCGTCAAACCTCAAACCTAGAAAACTAAAAACCGATGTTTCAACTCGGTGGAACTTAACATATCTAATGTTAGAAAATGCTAGACGGTATTGAAACGTCATTTGTGATTTTATTAGTCAAAAGACACAATGTTTTACTTTGGATATTTGTAGTTGTGATATGGCCAATCTATTTCTCGAATTTTTGCAACCATTTTTTGAAGCCACCAAAGAATGCTCGGGAATTTATTATCCGACTACGCATCTTGTGCTTCTGTGGTTTGTAAGATTGACTTATACTTTTAAAAGATATAAAAAATTGATGCATTTAATGAAATCGTAACTTCAATGGAATTTAAATTTAATAAATATTGGCTTCAAGTACCTTCTATTTTTTCATTTGCTAGTATTATGCATCCGAAATATAAAATCAAGGGCACAAAGTTGATGCTTGATAAAATTTCGGAGAACCTAAGTTTCACGCCCGTATGCAGTCCAAACACATTGCGTAACGACCTTGCTACTTTGTTTGGTACTTATCAAACTAGATTTTCCGGTGCACGAACTCATACTTCGTCCAATGTGGCATCGACGTCGGGTGGTAGTTCTGGTTTCAGAAGACCACTAAATGCTATGGATGTCATTGACGCCCAACTAGAAAGCGATGTGCATTCATATGCTTTTGATAAGAGTGAACTCGACATGTATTTGGAGTCTCGAATTTAAATTTCTCGAGACGAGGCATTCGACATATTGGATTGGTGGAAATCCAATGCATCCATGTATCTTGTGCTCTCGAACATGACACAGAATTTACTAACACCACATGTCTCTACTGTATCTTCGAAGTCGGCTTTTAGTGCAGGTGGACGCGTGTACGAGGATCGACAGGGAAGTCTGGCACCGGAGCTCGTGGAAGCACTCATTTTCATGAAGAACTTGAGCGACATAGTCACGAGGGACCAACAACGAGAGAACGCACTTGTAAAGGAGTTCAAGAACTTGGAATTTGAAGACTAGCTGCGACGTTGTACATTAGGAGTTCAAGAATTTTTTAATTTCTTGTACGCGTGTACATTTGTGATTTTTTGTAAACGTTAACAATTGTAATCGTTTGATATTTTGCACATAATTTGCACTTAGGTGAGTCATTTTCCTGTAAATGTTGTACATAAGGTGTAGTGATGCTAATGTAATAAACTTTTCATTCTTCTTTTGGTAGGTCATTTTCCTGAAATAAGAGTAATTGTCGACCGCATATATACGAAGGTGCCGACCGCACCTTCGCCAAAACGTTTGAGGTGTCGACCGCAGATCAATCCAAAGGGTTTTATGGTCTCGACCGCATACTAAGGTGTCTACCGCACACTCAGGTGTCGACCGTAGCTAATTCCAGAGCGTTTGAAGGTGTAGACCGATTTGAAGGTGTCGACCGCAGCTCGATCCAGAACGTTTTATGGTGTCGACCGCATAGGTGTTGACTGCAGATTAATCCAGAGCGTTTCATGGTGTCGACCGCTTTGAAGGTGTCGACCTCATCTCATTCAAGAGCATTTTATGGTGTCGACCACATACTAAGGTGTCGACCGTAGATTAAGACATAGTGTTTTATGAAGTCGACCACATATTAAGGTGTCAACCGCAGATTATTCCAGAGCGTTTCATGGTGTCGGCCGCTGTGGACCGCCAGTTCAAGGTGTCGACCGCATTTTCACTAGGTGTCGACCGCAGGCCCCATTAAATAAAAAACCAGTGCCCTAAAATCACATTTTTTTGACGGTTTTTGACGACTTCCGACGCACCACTTCAATTTCTTCTTGTTTTTGCCCTCGTCTGTGCCGAATCGTCAAATGTATAGGTAACTATCACTTCTCCCCCTCCATTTTACGTATTCGACACGTTTTAAATGGCATCGACCTCGCGTACAAAAAAGTGTAAATTGTCCAAAAAATCCAAGGTTACCTCCGTTTCGATTCCGGAGGAACCTAATGTAGGGCCCTTGTTTGATTCTAAGTTGTACCTTGATTTAAAATGTGAACAAAATTTTTTATCTGATTTGCAATGCAAGTCCATTATTCCAAGCCGTGTTTTCCAACCGAATTCCATCTGTAACCTACCGATTCACGAGTTATTCAATCGTGTTAGTTTGTCTGAGTTGTTTCAATTCCAGGGACCGTATTATGAAATCTCAATTCGCATGTTTTATGCCAATTTTTTGTTTTCACCAAACCCTTTACAAGTGTCTAGTTATGTGTACGGAGAACGCATAACTATCACGTCTCGTAAGCTCAACGAGATGTTGAACTGCATAGGCAACGAGAGAGCTCCTCGCTACTACGAGTCTTTCACCGAGCCTCCTTGTGTCGAAATGAGTGAGTACACTCAATTTCTCCGCTCCGTTGTGAAAAATCCTGACACTCACCTTCCCCCTAAATCAAAAGCCAATGACTTAAACGTCACGGCTCGTCTTGTCAACCACATGATCTCCTACAACCTCCTACTTAGGGATGATCATAGGGATCATGTGAGTGGTATGAATTTGCACGTTCTTTACCAACTCGTCGGAGGCCACAGCCGCAACTGCTCTACCTCCATCGGACGATCCCCCTTTGGAGTAGGTTCGTTCTTCTGTAATATTTTTGAACAATTGGAAAACTTTTTTGTAAACTATTTTACTTTTTATTTGACACAATGAATGGTTTCGGTATTTATATTTCGATTCGTATAATGCATGATTATTAATTGTTAACTTTTTTTCTTGAATTGATTTCAAATTGAATGATATATATGTCGAATGCTATTGATTCGATGTTTCAATGCTATTATTTTCGAGTTTCTTTGAAATATTGATTCGATGCTATTGTTTTCGTGTTTCTTTGGCATAATGGAGCCAATACATACAAACGTTATCATGCAAAAAAAATTTTGGATTGAAGAAAACAATAGGCATAAATTGTTTATCAACATTTAGAATTACATAATACGGAAAAATTTATAAAACTTCAATATATGAAAATAAAATTTCTATGTTAGGCTCGTTTAGGCTCGACTGGCTCTGATCGGCTCGCTCGTTTAGGCTCGAGGCTCGCGAGCCAGCTCGACCCAATTTTTTTTGAAAAAAGCTCGACAGAGCCGGCTCGAATAGGCTCGACAGGCTCGTCTCGTTTGGCTCGGTAGGCTCGACGAGCCGGCCGTCCCGGGCTCGAGCCGGTTCGATCCGGCTCGTTTGACACCTCTAAGTATAACTACTACTACTAAGATGGACTATGAAATTGAATACTACTTGCTAAAATAGTACATGGCGTTTAATGGAGGGAAGAAATTGTTTGTTTAGTTCTAAATTTATTTAAACTTCAATTTTCGTTTAGTTTTTTTTTGTTAAGTTTAAGTTCTCGTCACTTTGGTTTCAATGCTCGATATCGGTAAGTTTTGTTCGGTTTCATGTTAGTCATTGCCAACTTATAGAATGGGTTTATTTGGTTATGGTTAGTTTACAATAAATTTTCATTTTTTTTAAATTTTTGTCATTTTTAATTTGGTTCCAGTTTGATCTAGTTTTATATTGGTTTTAGTTTTGGTTACAGTTTAAAATTTTTTCTTTCAAAATTAGAACTAAACTGATTTTCACTACTAGTTCAACCAAATATATCACAAGAAAAGAACTAGGTTTAGATCGAATTTAGATTAGGACAGACTTTACTTGAAAAATTCAAAATAAAATACATTGATTTTTTCTACCCGAATAAAAATCCTTTAACTAAAATTTAGATTGTTACTCTGAAAAAATAATATTTTAGTCTTAGAAATTTTTTTAAGATTAACTTGTAATCCACATCAAGGAACTCCACAATCAATTTGGATTCTTGCTTTTATTTTCTTCTTACCTAGCAAATACTTTTTCTTGATCGCTCATGATAAGTTGACTTATTCAATACTATCTTAAAAGAATGGATAATTTTTTAAAATGAGTTTTTTTTTATAAAAAAAATCATGAGAAGTCTATCTTACTTTTCCAGGGTTTGAGCAACTTCTATGTCGAAGATCACGTCATTCTTGCCCTATAGAAGATGAACTTTCTGCAATAAAACAATTTATTTTCAAATTGTTGATATTTCTAAATGGTCCCAAATAGTTGAAGTACTTTACAAACCTGTCCATTTTTTGAAATCGTGTCATCTCAACCACTGGCGAGTTAAGCTTCAAGTAGTTCTAACTGTGATTAACTCTTGTTTTCATTTTGAAGCTTTTATTCTATGTCGAAAAATGATAGTTAGAATATGAAAATACGTGCTTTTCTTGGTGCACAAGATGCATGAGAAGTAGTAAAAAATGACTACGAGGAGCAAGAAAATATTGATTACTCCACAACGAATCAATTGAAAGCATTGAAAGCAATGCGAATGAAGGATAAAACTACTCTCTGTCTCTTATTCTTAGTGGTTGATGAATCAAGTTTTGAGAAGATTGTTAGTGCATCAACTTTAAAGAAAGCATGAGATACTTTGCAAAAAGTGTTCAAATATGTCAATTGAGCTAAACAAGTGCGTCTTCAAACTCTTCAAGGTGAGTTGGAGGCCATAAAGATGAAGGAGTTTGAAGATGTATTTGCAAACAATAGTGAATCAACTCGAACGAAATGGAGAAACTCTCACGGATGCAAGAGTTGTGGAGAAAATTCTCCGATCATTGACAAATAATTTTGAGAATGTTGTATGCAAAATCGAGTAGTCAAAGAACTTAGAAGAAATGTTCGTCGATGAAAGCGTGGGCTCTCTTGAAGTGCATGAACAATGGAGAAAAAAAAACAAACAAGAGGTCTTGGAGGGGTCTTACAAACAAAGATGATCCTTAAGGAGGATAAGACGTTGTATGTACAACACAACTAAGGAAGAGCGGTCATGGAGGTCACAGTTCCGATCAAGGAAGAGCTTGTGGTCGTGGAGATAAAAATGAAGAGAGAGAACGAACATGCCAACAAAATTAGCGTGAACAAGGCTGTGCTCATAGAAGAGGTGGTCTATCAAATTGTCCAAAGTCAAATGTTACATTCGCAGCAAATATGGACACTACGCAAATGATTGATACTCTGAGAATTAGGTAGAAGAAAATGCGAATCTAGTCACGGAAGATGAGATCAAAGATGATGACTTCTCATGATGGCCCATGAAGGATCCACTCCAAAGAGCGATATGATGTGGTACAAATATCTCTTTGTTAATATGCAAGAGATAAGAGAATGACATGTGTTTTTTGGAGATGCATCGAACGTCAAAGTCAAAGGCCAAATAAAAAAATATGTTTTTTTTCGAAAAGGATATAAAAGAAGGTATTATGGAGGATGTCTACTACGTACCAGAATTGAAGAATAATATTATTGGAGAAAGGGTGCTCAGTTTTTGTGAAAGACCGGATTTTCTACTTGAAGAATAAAAATGGCCGATTACTTGCGCATGTGGAGATGACAAAAAATCAGTTGTTCAAACTCAACTTGAAGAATATACAAGAAATAGGTTTTGCAAGTTAATATTGAAGACAAAACAAGCTCATGACACTTACAGTATAAACATCTATATTATGCTAAGCTAAAAGAGTTAGCAGCGAAGGAACTCATTCAAGAGTTATCCCATATTGATTTTATTAAAAGGTTTTTTGAAGGTTTTGTACTTGACAAGCAAACAATGACATATTTTCATAAGAAAATCGAATATCGTGCACAAAGAGCTCTCGAGTTGGAAAAATCCAAGGCATTTGAGATGTTCAAAAATTTAAGGCAATAGTAGAGATGATGATAAAAAAAGTTTGAGTTTAAGGGAAGAATTTGTTGAGTACTAAACTCAATGAATAAAAGATAATAAAAATCTGTCAGGTTTTTATAGTAGATTTTAACTGACTTTTGGAAGAGCAAACAATTACCAAATTTAATGTGTGATCTATGAATTTCTATGCCCTCATGCATAATTTCTATTGGTTAAAGTTTCAGGTCAGTTCAAATACTATGCTAGAAGTTATGACTGTTTTAATAATGAAATGTCAAAAAACTATTAGATTTTTAAAAATAAAGAGTGTAAGAGTTACTATTTTATTTTATTTTATTTTTTAATATTAATTATGTCACTTTTGTATCATATATAGTAGTTAAATAAAATAAAAAGATAGACAAGAGTCCACAAATTGTTCTATCTTTCATTTTTTGTTCTTTCTCCTCTCTAAAAACTCAATTTTTTAAATTTTAATTTCTTGCATCGTGTATCTTCTATAATCCATTCTTTTGAAGCCTAGTTGAAGAGCAAGTTCTCTGAACGAAACTAAGATAATGGAACTTACAAAGTACCTTGAAAAAGTCTTCGTAAAAACGACGAGGCACCCGAGGCGGTTTAAGAACCGATTTTTAAGAGAGTTTCAACACCGTCGCCGAGGACAAACCAAAAACTCAGACCAAGTTTTAAAGACGATTCTTTGCAAAGTTACACCGCTTATTGTCTCTGACACCTAGAGACAACATCCGAGCGAGCCGGCTTGTGGCCTCGCTCGGATCGCTACAGTAATGAGCCGAGTCAGGCTCGAGCCCAGGAGGCTAGCCTAGGTCGAGCATGGATTTTGGGCTCAGAAGCTCGAGCGAGCGAGCCAGGCTCGAAATCTCCAAGCCTAGCGAGCCCCGAAGACCCTCCCTCGGTCCCCCCTCTAACTTTGGCACTCCCCTCCCGCAGCTCGATTCGGCATCGCCGTCTGCGTATTGTCGGTCGTCGTCCTCCTCCGGTCTTCGTAGCGTCAAATCTGTCGTTGTTGTCATCGTCTTCATCGTCGTCGCTCCTCATCGTCGCCGACGCTAGCAGTCGTCGCTCATCGCTCGGCCTCGCTCAGGTCGTCGCCATCGCTCCTCATCGTCGTTGCCGCTCCTTATCGTAGCCGTCGCTCCTCTCCCGCCGACTCCCCCTCTCGGCCTCGGGCCCTCGACTTTCCTCTCCTCTCTCGCACTCTCTCTCTCTCTCTCAAAATCCAACCGTTGCATCCTCTCTCCTCTCTCGCACTCTCTCTCTCTCTCTCTCTCAAAATCCAACTGTTACAGGATGCAACGGTTGGATTTTGTTGACCGTTGGATGAATCCAACAGTGCAAAATATATATGTTGGATCATCCAACAACTAGATTTGTAGATAGTATAAAAAAGGGTGGATGGTTGTCGAAAATTTTTTCCGATTTCTCTCGAATTCTATCAAGCTCTCACACTCTCAATTTTACTTGACAAAAAAAATTTTCTCGTGTATTTGATTATTACTAAAGAATGTTCAGGAATTTATTACCTGACTACACATCTTGTTCTTCCTATAGTTGTAAACTTAACGGGCACTTTCGAGATATATAAAAAAATGGATGAATTTTCTGAAATCGTAGACAAAATGGTAACGAAATTTAAAAAATATTAGCTTGACATACTCAACATTTTTTTATTTGCTTGCATTATGCATCCTAGATATAAACTTAAATATTGTAAATTGATGTTTGATACGATTTTTGGTAACTTAGGGCTAATGTCGGTAGTTTCAGTAGCTTCATTAAGAAATGATCTTTCTAATTTATTTAGTTCTTACCAACATAAATATGGTACTTCTCGTTAATTTAATTTGTCTAATATTGAGTATACTTCTAGTGATAGTTCTTGTTTTGGACAATCAATTACTAGTATGAATGTCATTGATGAAGAAATTGATAGCGATGTCCTTTCTTATGGTTCTGATAAGAATGAACTCGATATTGATTTAGACACTAGTTATTAACTTCCTCGTGATGATGCATTCGATATTTTGAGTTGGTCGAAAAATAACGCGGTCGTCTATCCGATTCTTTATAAAATGACACGTGATTTACTAACTCTTCATGTTTCTACTATAGCTTTCGAGTTTGCTTTTAGTGCAGGTGGACGAGTGTTCGACGATCGACAAAGAAATCTTGCACCGGATCTCGTGAAGTCGTTGATATGCTTGAAGGATTGGAGCGATGCAGTTTCAAGAAACCAACAACGAGATGATGAATTAACGGAGGAATTCAAAAATTTAGAATTTGAAAATTATTAACTTCTAAAGAGTAACTTTATGTAATTTTTACACTTATAGTTTTTTATATATAATTTTCTTCACTTGTAATTTTTTTACATGTAATTTTTTACACTTGTAGTTTTTAAAATACATATAATTTAATTCAAATGATATGTAATTTTTTTTACAAATAATAAATATTTTTATGAATGTTGGGCTCGGCTCGAATAGACTCGATAGGCTCGACAGACTTGGCTCGAATAGACTCGAGACTCGTGAGCCGACTCGAGCCAAAATTTTGAGAAAAAAGATCGAGCTGGCTCGGCTTGAATATGTTTGATAGGCTCGGCTCGAAAAGCTCGACATACTCGACTAGCCGAAAAATTTCCTGCTAGGCCATTTTGAACCCTATCAGCCCTACATAGCTGAACCCAACCACGGTCCACTTTTCTACTCCGAGCATCTGCAAACCCTTCACCACACTCCGCTTGAAAATCCGGAGACTGGTCTGATCTGTCGGTAATGGAAGCCCCGAAGAAGACGAGATCAGGGACGTAGATTTTGTAGGATTTGGCTAGAGAGAGAACTTGGAATTGCCACGTTAGGATTCCATTGCCTGTGAATCCATGCAGAAAAACTAGGGCAGGTTTTTGTTTCTTCTTGTTTTGATTCTCCTTTGGAAGCCAGAAGTTGATAACCGTCCTCGCCTCTATTTTAACCTCTTGGGATTTCATCCCCACTAGTTGGGTTATTCGGCGAATTATTTGAGCGTGAATTGCTAGAACGTTCACCATTTCTTTGTGGCTTTCTCTTCCGATTGAAAATTTGAAGCTAAATTGTGATTCTTGATCGAGATTTTATGAATTTTAAAAATAAAACAAATCAAATCATATATATAACTAAATACTATGCGGAAAAGATATTTTTTATGTCCTCTTTTTTTGGACTTGAGTCGGGTGAATTTTTAAATCTAGTATGAACAGACCCAATCATATTTCCATTTTGAAGATAAAACCGAAGTCCAAGCCTGAACCAAATTTTTTTTGGTTTGGTTAGTGAGTTGGCTAAAAGAAACATAAAAACATTATAAAGATTGTGAGCCCCCACGACTTGGATTAAACTTCAGTCAGACTTGGGTGCATCAGCGTTTTCAATCGGCTGATAACAGAGGCAATGAAAACTTAGAGAGGTTTGGTTAGTGTTTGAAGAAGGCTGCTATGTGATGAAAGAAAAGAAGAATGAGTTCGTGTTTTTAGCAACAGAAAAGGGAGACAATATGAGAAAACGAAGAGAGGTGCTAGACAGAGAATAAAGCATGGTTTTGTAAAAACTAGAAATTTATAAAAAAATAATAAAAATTATAATAATTGAAATTAAAAAATAAAAAAAATTATTGTATCCATTTTTCTCTTTACCTTGTCATAAGAGTAGACAAAACCTATCCAAACCGATTAGTAAGAAGAAATGAATGTCTTGATCTAGTTCTAGTACAATAATGTCATGTTTGTTTGTGGTTCATATGGAACAAGTATCAAGAGTCAAGCTCCCACTGATTGATTGGTTCTGTCTCATAAACAACTAAGACCTCTGATGACTCATAGTCGTCAACGACTACTGATGCATCTTTATTGTAAAAGTAACATTTCCTTGAAGTTTTAGACTTTGACCGAGACTTTCCTTGCTTGATTTTCTGTTCTTGTGTCTGTGACCTGCCTCTAACAGTTAAACCATCACCGTTAGAGTTTACCGATGCTACGAGTCTTTATTGTAATAGTTTCGAGTTATGGGCTGCCTTTACTTCATCCATTGTTAAAGTCTGCTTCCCGTATCGCATGATTTCAACAAAGTTATCATAATGTTTTAGTAGTGAACTCAAGAGAATTATTGCTTGATCCTCTTCTTCAACAGTAATTCCCGTGTTGTTTAGATCACACGATTAAACTCATCTGTGTGTTTCCGTATTTCGATGAAATTATTCATCTCCTTTTGCTTCAAATAGAGGCGGTTTGCTAGCGATCTCTTCATATAAAGAGATTCTAACTTCTTCCATACTTGCTATGCCGATTCTTCCTTAGTACTTCCGGAGAACCTCATCACCCAAACATAGAAGGATAGCACCGAAATCTGGTTTTTCAGATCTATTTATACTCGAGAATGAGCTTTGCTTTAGCAGTCTAGATCTTTCCGCTTGTAACTGACAGAAGGTTATTGAACTGGTCAGGTTACAGAAGAAGATGATTCAACCTCTTTAAAAACGTATGATCAACTCCTAATTGGGGAGGAACTTATTGCTGTATCATATAAAATTTCCTCAAGGGACTTGGAGCTCGTTCACAGTCGTTTAAAAGATTATTTAATTGGGCTCCTAGTGATGGGGGTATTGCAATACAATGTAGATTAAGTTACTGTTGACACATTAGCGAAGTATTACACCATGTTGCTTCTGATATTGGTTCAAACACGATATTGAAATTTTAGTCTAACTTTTGAAATGCTCTATAACCAACTTTTGGCATTAAGGTAAATTTGAACACCTCCCATTATCTTCCTCTCAATGGACAACTAACATGAAGATACAAATTTTAAAGGATATACTATTATCTTGCTTTCTAAATTCGGCTATAGTTAGGTCAGTAATGTACCCTTAGGCTTAGAGATATCTGTTAGATGGTAAACCTTAGAGTTTCATGCCAAAATTTGTATGCAAAGGGATTGGTAAGTGGCAGGTAAAGTAAAATGGATTTCTGGATCTCGCTAAAATGGTTATACCTATCAAACAAATCTGCAGCAAAGATTTTAGAGCGTGCTTATAAATGAAATGGGAGGTTGTACTGATTTCATAGAAGAAGCACGAGTGAACCGGAAATAGCTTTCGAGGCTCTACAAGTGGAGAATTGATCTTTCGTAGAATGGAGAAAACAATAAAAAACGAAACGGATGAGAAACTAATGGGAATTGCTTGCTTTACCCCAAATGTCCACTTGTTACTGAACAGATAAATTATAACAGGATGAATTACTTAAATTTATTCACTGAATTGATTTAGAAAATTTGAATTTCCAAATTTAGGATCCGAATTCAGGGTAAGTCAACGAAGCTAAGTAATGTTTGGGTAGATATTTTGATTGGTATTAATCAAACACACTTGCGAGTCGAGGATGGCCGCATGCTAGTGGGAGCCGTACTCGTCAATTTTGCACGACACACAAATGGTTGCGTGCTATATAGTAGTGCCATCCGGGTGTCGCTGAAAGTTTTTCGTGGCCATTGGAGTAAAGAAGAGGCGACTAGCTTGGACCAGCTCCATTAGGCAAAAGCTGCCCATCTTAATTAGTAATTTTTCATGTTTAACTACATAATTAATTATAGTTAGTTATCATAATTAATATTTTTCACAACATTAACTAATAATTTATTTTTTTATCCTTAACCATATGATCTACCTTCCTCACTTATTGCTTGCAAAATAGGGTTTTTTTAAAATAAACACCTCATCATTTATCTTCAATACATTTGAAGATTTTGATGTTCAAGTTGACTTTGACGTAATTTAAGTATTAATTAATGTACACATTACTTTTTCTCTTTCAATTTAAATGAAATTATCCCATGACAAAATGTTATTCTATCACTTGAAAAGATTAAAATTCGCTAAAATTACTCATGTACTTCGATATCAATATTATTATTTATCTGTTTGTGTAAATCAACAACTTACCATTAACTGTATGGATTAAAATTGGAAATAAAATAATTTTTTTGATGAATAAGTTAAATTGATTGATTAGTTGAATATGAGTTTGTATTAGAAAGGAAAAGACGTTTCATTTAGATTTATCCTATAGATGCATGTATGTTGTAAGAAATACTATATCATTGTTGGATGTATGAGCTAAAAGGCTTTTCAAATGTAATTGATAACCACAATAGGTTGGGAACTATTAACTCTTTTTTGATGGATCCAGCTTCCACATTCCAACTAATACAAGAGGCGTACAAGAGTGAGTTTAGAGAGAGAAAGTGACCCTACTTTATTGATAGAGATAGATGGTAGGTTTACTTCTATGTATAGATTTTTGTTGTACATGTTATTCATCAAATATTGATTAATTCAATTAAAGTATAATTAATACATTAAAATATAAATAATTATTTATTATATTATTAATATTTTGGCACATCAATGTGTAGAATAAGAATCCAGAATAAGCATGCACTCTTAAAATTATGTTTATTATACATACTAAATTTTAATAAAAAAATAGTAAAAATATATTAAATAGAAAAGTGGTAGGACAACGAGAAATAACATAAGAATAACGCAAGGACAAGTTATAAAATGTAACGTTTTTAGAGATGGAGAAACAATACAATATAAAAATTAACACGTAAAATAGTTTATGCTATATACTATAATATATTTTTCTCATGATAATAAAAAAAAAAAAAGATAATCGATAAGAAAAAGAAACGAACTTAGTTTATGCAGAATCTTAGATTGAAGCAAAAAAAAAAAGAATCAATGAAAATAAAACTCATTATCCAACTTTGATTCCTCTAAAACGCACCCATTCGTCCCCCTAACACGACAATCCAGAGAAACGCCGTTTCAGACTTCGTTTTACGCTAGGCTTTTATTATGCAGCAACATTCTTATTTTATTATGCAGCGAGTTTAGTAACTTGCGCGGAAATGCCTCCTGGCTCCTAAAATAGTGAAGGATTAGAGAAACTTAATTCAGAATAGGAAAAGTAAAAAAGGTCGGTCAGTTAAAAATATACACATGTTGAAAAACTCGAATAAATTTAAAAATCAAGAAGCAAGTATTATGGCCGAGAGAAGAAAATAGTAAATGATCGTGCAGAATCTGGTCAGTCATGGAGATCTCTACCGTAAAATAAACCACAAAGTACAACACAGTCATTTAGTGCAAATCAGAAGTTCGGGAAGATGGAAGAACAAAAACAGAAGAAAAACTCCTAGAATTCCAAACCAAAACAACCTCTGAGAGAGAGAGAGAGAGGTTGATCATAGAGAAAGTACAGTCGCAGAGGGGATCGAACATGGATCACGGGTTTCCATGATTGCTATGCTTTTGGTGAGTTGCATGATACAAGATAGCTTTTGGGTGAGGATCAAAGTTCTTCACAAAACGAAAAGATTCATCTCCTTTATCATCTGGACGAGACCTAGGGTTTGAATACAAGAGATCTTTAATGGCCTTTGGAATTGGCTGGTTATTCATCACCCTCTTCCAGTACTCTCCCGCCTCCTTTCTTCCATTGCTTAAATCTGCAAACTATTGTTCCATAAAACAAATCCATAAATAAATAAATGATCCACAGAAAAGGTTACGAAATTCTGAAACTAAAGTTTCATTTTTACGAGTTGCAGGATGCTTACCAAGAGAACGGAGAAGATAATAAAGAAATAGATAGCTATGGGCTTCATGACTTGGTTGATTTACTTGGGATTATTCCGCTTTGAATTATTGGGTCGTCATTTTATAGGCAAATCTCAGGAAGGAAGAACACCGTTTGTTAAATAACAATGAAATGCGTGTCAATTTATTCAAATTACGGTCCTATTAGAATATTATATTTTTCTATGAAAATTGCGGATTTCGAAGGTGATATCGGGTATTGATAATAAATTATTTGTTTCTTAACTAACAAAATTTCATATTGCACATGTTAAACATGCTTATGAATATAATTTCGATTTAGTCTAAACTAATGTATTATTTAAGATCTTTAAATTTCATTTTAAGGTAGTTCTTTCTTAATGATCAATTGATGGATTGCAGAGGTGTTTTTAGGTTTCGTATTCTTAAACTTAACGAGAGTCCTTTGTCATTAAGATCATGTTAGTTGACTTGTCTTCAAATAGAACTTCAACTTACTTCATGTGATTAAATTTCACATTGTTTTTGTGCCTAATTAACAGCAGATGCGCAAAAGCCGTTGGTGTCATTTTTATTTTTCAAGGCGAATATGTTCACTGAATAATGGTATCAATGTTGTTTTTTAGGGTTTATTCCAGTGGCTTGTTGTCAAAATGTCAACAAAAAGTTTCTTAAAATACACAGAAAGCTTGAGAAGACTTTTTTCAAATAGATTTTTTTTAATTTAAATATATTCAACGTATTTTTCTTGCAATAATTATTTCAAATAAATTGATAAATCTCTTGTGAGGATCAAATACTTCATAGGAATGATGATATTCAATTTCATATGGCTTGATAATGCAAAGATTAAGTAGTTTGTTTGCTAAAGTTTTTATTTTCATAAACTAGAACGTAATTTGGGCTAATCCCAAAAGTAAGTATGCTAGGGCTTGGCCACTAGGAGACTCCATAACTGGTATATACAGGAGTTTCCAATTTGAAGGGTGATCCATGATTGTGTTAGCCTGTCTCGAAAATGCATTAACAACTCAGGATCTTATGAGCAGACAACTCATAGTAACGAAGGTGCATAATCTTATGGAGTAGTTCATGGTAGTGTTGTTATTCCTACCAAGCACAACATATTTTTGCTGACTTAGTAGCGAATCCCCAGACTTTGCTGAAGCTGTGAGCACCATCTACCAGGATTATGCTCTCTCTCTCTCTCTCTTTCTATATATATGAGTGCACAATACACTAAGGATGGACACAAAAAATTGGAATTAAAGAGAAGCAATAAATCTCTAAAAGAAGGAAGAAAAGAAAAGGACACTCGTTGGTGAACAATTAGTCTCCAGTGTAAGCTACTATGCAATTTATGATGCAAGTGTTTAGTAGATGATCGTGTGCCCAAAGGAAACTTTTAAGAGAACATGTCCGAAGCAATAGCTAGTGGCGTTGAATGAGCAGTAAAAAGTGCTGAAATGCATAATCCATTAAATTCCATTTTTCAACTTCATGAAGAGTTGTTCAATTCAATCCACATGCACCTGTTAGAGATGCAGTGCGTGTAAAATCTTAGACCATTAAACGTGTTGGACTTTTGTTGACTTAATGAGAAGCTGACGTTCTACACCGCTCCACACGGATGTTTCTTCAATTACTTCCCACCGCCATCATCATGATTGAAAAATACACACTGTCCTTTGACACAGTGAATTCTGAAACAACTATACAATAAAGAAAAGGAAAGATATGAAAATAAATCTAAGGACGAGAGAGACGGACAAAAAGTAGGCGATTGTATTTTGATGCCTATATCAAATAAAGCGAAGGATGGAGTGTGAAGAACAAGACTTTGCTCGTGTATTTACAATATTAACCGTTCAAATCAGTAACTCCAGTAAGAAAAGAAGTTATTTAAGGCTCACAAGAATGCTCTTTTGTCTCCTAGCTCACACTATTCAACGCCTTGGAAATCAATTTATTGACAGTTCGACAAAAACATATTTAATATATTTAATATATTTAATAAACATATTAATCTTATCTCATCATGCTATACTTATTCAATAAAATAAATCATGCAAAATGATTGCTTCAAGTTTCCAATATATGCATACATTGTACATCATAATTAAAACAGTGCTTTGATACTTCTATTCATGTTATGCATACTGGGTGGGGATGGAAATCAAGTACTTTAAAAAAAAAGTCAACTCTACCTTTTGGCAAATGGAATATATGGAAACTTTCTCACATATTTAAATTAATTGAAATATACTTTAAAATTAAACGACCTATAGTTTTATATTTAGAGACATCGCTAATTTCTTCTTACAATGTCTAACTTCCCTACGTGACGTGAGGATGTATGCTTGAGACAAATTAGGTTTGTACCTAATGTGCAACCGGAGTGCACCACCGATCTAGCATTGATGAGCGTGGAGAATTTTACTAATTTAGTTGCTCGTTTTGCAGGGAACTTAGTCTCAGAAACACCTTCCGAGAAAGATCGGGAGCGACCCAAAGTTGTGATCAAGTGGTGTCTGAACACTCCCGGCCACGAGACGCCCAACGCACACCCCCTCGACCATGCCCCAACGGCCAGCGGAGAATCGGCCATCGGCATTGCCGAAATCCCTTAGAATTTCGGTGCAACGAAATAAGTGACCGACGTGGGAGAACTCTCGATCTATTTCTCACGGATCACGTGCTCTCCCATTAAGAACGAGTCTTCGACTACCTATGCCGATTATCGGTCACATTTATTTTATTCAGCAAATAAACATTTAGAGAAAGAAGAGAAACATGTCTAAAGAGGAAGAGCGGAAGATACAACCACAACCAAGTGTCGGGTGCACATTGTTGGAAGCCTCGGTCAACTAAGGGAAGCTTTGGTCAGCTAAGAGTCTTAAGCCAAAATTTATTGATCCCTTTACTTAATTATCTGGTAATCAGGTTATTTGGTCAATGGAAGGTCATGGTTCAAATTGGCCCTCGGCGTCCAGAGCGTGGTCAACCTTCCATCGCGTTTTAAAAGAGCCCGTGCGCTCATGAGTAACCTCGGATCTTCATTCAAATTAACCGCGTGCGCACCTTCATTCGGTCAACCAAGGAGCGTCTGGAGTTTCCATTTCAAATTGGCTCGCGCCAATCCCTCGGCATCCGGAGCGTGGTCAACCCGCGGTCGTGTTTTGAAAGAGCCCGCGCGCGTCCATGAACAACCTTGGATCTTCATTCAAATTGACCGCGCGCAACTTCATCTGGATGAGCGTCTGGAGTTTCCATTTCAAATTGGCTCGCGCCAATCCCCCGGCGTCCGGAGCGTGGTCAACCCGCGGTCGCATTTTGAAAAAGCCCGACCGTGCCCATGAGCAACCTCGAATCTTCATTAAAATTGACCGCGCGTGCACCTTCATCCGGTCAACCAAGGAGCGTCTGGAGTCTCCATTTCAAATTAGCCCGCGTCAATCCCTCGATGTTCGGAGCGTGGTCAACCCACGGTCGCCATTTGAAAGGCCCGCGCGCACCCAGTCAACCAAGGGTCTCCCTCGGTCCACCATGATCTTCATTCAAATCCAGCCGCACACACCCTTGTTAGATCGAACCTTCAACTGAAGAGGAGCGTCTTTGGTCTCACCATGGTCAAAGAAGATCCTCTCCCATTTGATCCAAGGCGTAAGCCGAATCGTAGGACTTAAACTCATTCCCTCTTTTTTTTCCTTTCCATAGTATTTAAGTGTATGGACCTCTCACTTAAGAAGCAGAGAGAATTTTAATAACAACTGTGCAATTGCACCTTCTTCCTACGGTTGAAGCTCTTTCCGACGTGAACTTCTCCGGTGAGTTATATCCGACCGAGAGCTTCAACCCTTGTGAGCACGATCGGTGAGTCATATCCAAGTGCAACCAAGGTCTACCAAGGCGAACACTTAGATTGCTCAAGTGTTCGGATTGTTCGACCTCATTACCCCCTTTCTAACCTTTCCGTGCCCATTATTCATTCATCGAGCTATCACTTTCCTTCCTTGCCCGATCACGAACATCATCCGATCATCCGAGCCACCCCCTTATTTCTCCGAGTCATTTCTCTATTTTCAACACAATTCACAAACACTTCCCATTTGTTTAACTTTCCTGCTCTAACTCTTCCATTCTCACGAGCCCATTTTCCGTGCGCCGCACAACCTCCATACTCGAGCCCCGTCTGCGCGCACCTGCTCGATCACGACGTCTGAACCCTATCGGGTTGCACATCAGTACCCAACAATAATTTTAACTATTATCACTCAAACATTGTGTGATTGGAACAATAAAAATAATATTAGACATTGTCTAGACTCAATATGTGTTATAAAAATAGTAGAAGCTAAAACAAAATAAGCTTGATAGAAACTATAGTTATGCAGTCCTGTGAAAATAAGGACTACTAAATATGTTATTGATTATCAGTGTCTTAATAAACAATCTTATATTATTTTATAGAATAAAATTTATACAAAGTATATGCAAAGTTCTCATCCTCAATTTTTGACATGTTCGGCCCAATTTTTTTATGTTATTTGCCTAGTAAAGTTCAAAGAATAATTTGGAATTTTCTTAATTAAAAAAATGAAATTTCCATCCTCGATAAAGATGAAAATTATATGAGGTGATATTTGAAGTCAAATGCCGGCTTGTTTCTTTCTATTAATTTGTAGGTAAAATATTGACCTTTTAGTGGATTTTTACTTAATTCAGATAATTTCACTTAACATCTTGAATATTAATGATAATTTTACCTGACACTTTGAACATATTTTTTGGGCATCTAACACCTGAAACATTTTTCTTTATAGTACAACACATTCGTTAATTTTCTAATGCCAATTTATAGCTCAATGACTTTCCTTAGCTCTAGGCTCCCTCAATTGCTCGTCAACTATATCTCTCAATAAATGCAATATTGTAAAAGTTAACAGATTAAACTTAAGTAGATTATTTGATTTTTAAATAATATATATTGAAGAGAGCTGACGAGCTATACGAATTGATAGATTGTAGTTAAAATAAAAACTACTGCCCAAAGTGCTGTTGAAAAGATTTAAAATGTTGATCGTCAGAAAAATTCATTAACGATGTCTAGTGAAACCACCCTAAACATATGAGGTGTCCAATGAAGTTAAATCCTTATTTTTTTAGTGGATTTTTATTTAATGCTGCATAGTATTTATTTTAGTTTCTGGTTTTCAAGTTCCTATTCATGAATCACAAAATATATGTACATAGCTTATTCTAATTGGTTTGTAAAGTCTTGTTGCGATGAAAATTGTAGGTCAATCAGTTTGAGAAGTTGTATTCCTTCCTATTGCATTACATCCCAAACTTACATCGAGATAAAAACATGCCAAATCTATTGCAAGTAAAGATCTACTTTTATCATTATGTGCTAAGAGCATATGAATCTGCATCCGAAACATAACAAACATGATCTGATATTTGTTGAGACCTCAAACCGCAGCAAATTCATTAAGTTTATTTTACAGACATGAACAACCAAGGGTAAAAGCAAATAGAACATTGTACATTGGTAATGCGTTCTAGGACAAGAAAAAGGCATATGATTCATGTTCTCCTATTCAGACGGAGAAGACGAAGGGATCCATACAAGATTATCAGCGGGATAAAAATGGCAAATGGGCATAGTTCCAGGCTCAGTTTTCATAACTTTAAAAACCACATGATCACGATCCCAATGTGAAGTATTCATATGGCAAATAGCAGCTGCTTCAACTCTTACTCCATCAATACCCAGCAACGAAATCTCATACACTATATTGTCGCTCTCTTGGCCGTGACAGTAGAACACTGTATATGGATAAGGCATTGTATGGCAAGAAATGATTTTTGGAGCCCTAATCTCTCTGGGTTTTTTGTCAATAGTGTAGTTTTGCAGAGTGGTTGAAAAATTCGCAGGATACGTGGTCGTAACTACTTTCAACTTTTGGTTAAATCCGAAGGCAGCTCGCGTTAGGTCAAGCATGGATTCTAAGGAAGTAGCGCAAAACTTGGTCTCTCCTTTCATGGGGTCTAGCTCACACTGCTTGAGTGTATACTCCATGGCCTTAGCCTGCGCACACCCTTCGGAGTAGGAGAAGTATTGAAGAAGATAGGGGAGATGTTGCAGAGAAAAAGGAATGGTGTCTACCAAGTTTCTTGGCAGAAGCTTCGGAGTTGTAATGGAGTTTTTTATCTGGAAAAACACAGGCATCGTCTTCCCAACTTTTAGATCGTTTACAGTGAAGAAAACATTGAGTGAAGGGTCCTCCAATGGCGGATGAGGCAAGAACTGTTCATTTTCTTCGTTTCCATATGCCATAGTTATCGTTCCGAAACTTCTCTTTTTTGCACCTAACTGTACAACAAAACAACGAGATTATACAACATATTCAGTGTCTGCCATTAAGGCTTCATTTCGAGTAGTATTTCTTGATCTGATCCAAAATATGTTACCCTTTAACTGTCTTTTGCATTCGGTAAACCTAAGATATCGAGTCGGGAGAGAGAATTACCAGAAAAACAGAGAGGGTTGAAAAGATGAAGTAACGATAGAGAGAAACACGTCCCATTTCCTCTTGATCCCCTATGAAGCTTTCTCTGTTCTTCTTTTGTTCACTAGAGAATCATGGAAGGTGAATTAGCTTATAGTGGGGAAGAGTATTGTATAAAATGAGACGATTTTTATTGACTTAATAAAACAAATTTTATAACAAGAAATTAGAGTTGACCAATTGAAATGCTTTTTAAATACAGATGATTGAAGCAACATTTTTACTATATTGTCTTTACGCGTGCCACGTTCGTTTGCAACACATGCATTATAGTTTGACTATTAATAAGAATTGATTGTACAAATATATATGCACAAGTCCCTTGGTGGGTAAATTATATTTAACTGTTTTATTGTATGAAAATTTGGAAATGATAGTAAGTCAAGGATTATTGATTACGATTTGATGTTCATGTGGCACTATGATGTGTATATTTTAAATCCCAACTTGGATTAAAATATTTGATCAGCTTCGCTGACATTAGGAGCATAATATTTTATTTCTTGTCACGTGTCATGAAAGCTATGTATCCATCACAAAAATTAGATCACCAAATTTGATATTACACTTGATGCTTGAACATTATGCAACAATATTATTTTTGAATAAATCCCCAATTTTCAACGATAGTACTCTTAAAAATACACCATGTAATAATGTAGTTATTATTTTGAAGAGTAATCACCAACACCCTCAATGTTTGAATCATTACTTGCTCATCAATTTTTAAAATTAGATCCAAACATCCTAAACGACTTCAGTCATTCTATAGCCTTGAAAAGTTAAATCTTAAGTCTGCATTCAGCTCTCTCTCATTGAAAACCCTAACATATCATTGCATATTCAGATCACTATAATTCAAACTACTCTATTTTTTTTCTTGGACCTAATGTCCAATCAAATTTACAGTGCCTAAATGCAATAACTGTTTTGACACTGGAATGATTTCCACTTAATCAAACAAGCTTTACATTCAACTATACCGCAAGAAACTGACGATGATATGAAACGACGATTGATTAGACATAAACAACCTAAATTCCATGACACAGGCCCAACTGGTTTACTTTTTCACATAGAAAAGAAAAGGCACAGGGACTTGTTACAAGATTACTACTGAGCCGGAGAAGACAAAGGGATCCATACAAGATTATCAGCTGGATAAAAATGGCAGACCGGGATTGTTCCACGCTCAATTTTCATAACTTTGAAAGCCACATGATCACGACTCCAATGTGAAGTGTTCAAATGGCAAATGGCTGCTGCTTCAATTCTCACACCGTTTTCACCAACCAAAGAAATCTCATAAACTAGGTTATCGCTCTCTAGGCCGTGACAGTAAAACACTGTATATGGATAAGGCATTGTATGGCAATGAACGATTTTGGGAGCTCTAATCTCTCTGGGTTTTGCAACAATTGTGTAGTTTTGCAGAGCTGTTGAAAAGTTTTTAGGGTATGTTGTCGTTATGACTTTCAACTTCACATTGAACCCAAAAACAGCACTTGTTTGGTCAAGCATGGATTCTAAGGAGGTAGAACAGAAATTGGTCTTCTCATGCATGGGCCCTTGTTCGCAGTGCTTGAGTGTGTAGGCCATGGCCTTAGCTTGAGGGGAGTCTTGGGAGTAAGAAAAGTATTCGAGAAGGTAGGGGAGATATTGGGAAGAAAATGGAATGGAGTCAACTAAGTTTCTGGGTAAAAGCTTTGGAGTTGTGATGGGATCTTTTATGGGGAAATAGATCGGCATCGTCTTCCCAATTTTGATATCCTTCACAGTGAAGAAAACATGGTAGGAAAGGTCCTCCAATGGCGGATGACGAAAGAATTCTCCATTTTCTTCTTTTCCATGTGCAATAGTTATCTTCCCAAACGCGTTCTTCTGTGAATCTAACTGTACAACAAAAGAGGATATTCCTTTGAAAAATCAAGTCTAAAACAGTGCTTTCTTTTCTTTTCGATCTAATAGAGAGAGAGAGAAAGGGAGAAAGAGAGACAGGGAGAGAGATTACCAGAAAAACAGTGAGCGCAGAAAAGATTAGGCAACGAGAGAGAAAACTATGGCCCATTTCTTCTTTATCTCTTGAAAGCTTTCTCTGTTCTTGTTGTGTTTATCAGAGAATCATTGAAGAAGATTTAACAAAAATAGAAGGAGAAATTGTTATCTAGCTTTTATGATTGAGTTGACCAGTAAAAAAGGTTTTTCAGCAATACTGAATATTTTACTCCAGATGATCCAAGTTTCAGTTTTATGAAACCTATGCGTGACACGTTCGAATGCAATGAAATTAATACTAAAAGCTATTAATGAAAATCCATTTCGTGGATAGCACAGCTATCGTAGCTGTGAGAAGAAGTCAACAGCTATTAATGGCGACGGGCACGAGGAGAGGCTATAAAAATGTCAACTTGATAAAAATATTCCATCAGCTTCACTGACTTTTAATTATATAATATTTGTTTTTACGGGCACACGCAAGCTATGAACACATGCCGATAAAAATTGGGAACTTCTATGAGCACAGTTCTCTTTTTGTTCTTTGGCGTAGGATATCTTAATGTTGTTGGGTGAAGTTCTTCTTTTATAAAAACAAATTATGTTGAGGATAAAAAGTTTTAACCTGCGCCAATTTCCCAACCAATTTAAACACAAATTTCTTGTTACGCTTTGAGTATTTTTAATCAAGTTGGAGGGATAAGTTAAATATCTGAATTTTTATTTAAGGATTAGAGGGTTGTATTTCTTAGTGGGAGGCAAGGGAAGAAATATAGGTCATCATTTGAGTGTCACCTAGAAGTAGTGGAAGTCATCATATTCATATTTATCAATTATCAGACCTCGCAGCCATACTAAGAAGCCTTTTCTCAGCCTTTGAGAGAGCCAGTTAGTATTCTTGTTCAGATTATTAGAAAGTTTTCTTTTTTAGTTTATTGGATTTTCACAGAAACGAACGTTTGTTACGTGATTAGTCCGATCTTTTGTAGGAATTAACTGTAATAACGAACTTTTAAAATAGTTTTTCTGTGGGGTGCTTAATTCTCTCATCTTCTTGAACTGAATTTGTTCATTCAAGGCACCTAGAGACGAAGAAAGGCTTAGTAAGCAAAAATATGCTCGGGGACTTGAAAGTAAGTGTAGATGAGATTTGGTCTTTTCAGCGTGTCCTAGAAAGTTTGGCTAACCCCATTGCTCACAAAGCCAATAAGAAATCAACAGAGTTAGAATACTAAATGAAATCAAAATTTTAAAAAATTGAATTTATAGAGAGGAGAAGAACAAAAAATATAGAAGAGATAATAACTTGTAGACTCTTGTCTTATTTTCATTTAATTCAGTCACTATTTATAATACAAAGTGACATAAATAATATTAAAAATAGAATTAAATTAAATAGTAACTCTTAGACTATTTATTTCTAAAAACTACTATATTAATGTTTTGACATTTCATTACTAAAACAATTATACTTCTTCCACAGTGCTGGAATGACCTGAAATATAAACCAATGAAAACTAGATATTCGCGACATAGAAATCCATTGATCACACGTTAAATTTGATGACCGTTTATCATTACAAAAGTCATTTGCAATCTACCATAAAAAACTGACGGGTTTTTATTACACTTATTCATTGAGTTTAATACTCAACAAATTCTTCCCTTAAACTCAAATATTTCTGATCGTCTTCTCCACCATTGCCTTGAACTTTTTCAACACTTCAAATGCCTCGAATTTTTTCAAATTGAGAGGTCCCCTAGCACGATATTTGACTTTCTTTCTAAATGTATCGTTACTTACTTGCTAAGTACACAACCATCACAAAATTACTTAGTGAAATCAATGTGGCATAGCTCATTGACAATTTCTTTCATTGTTACCTCTTTTAGCCCACCATAATGTAGATTTCTAATGACGATTTCCTTCGTCGCTATCTCTTGAATATCTTTCAAGTTGAGTTTGAACATCCAATTTTTCGTCATCTTCACATGCACGAGTAATCAGTCATGTTTATCCTTCAAATGCAACATCCGGTCTTTCATGAAAATCGAACACCCTTTCTCCAATAATTACCCCATGTTAAGAATATTGTTCTTCAATTTCTATACATAGTAGACATCCTCTATAGTATCTTCTTTTCCATCTTTTTGGGAAAAATATATTTTTCCTCGGCCTTTGACTTAGACCTTCGATGCATCTCTAAAAGACACATGTCCTACTCCTATCTCTAGCACAACAACAAAGAGATATTTCTGCCCACACATATGATTGTTAGCACTATTGTCGATATACAACATCATATCACTATTTGAAGTGGACCCTTCATGGGGCATCATGAGAACACTATCATCTTTGTTCTCATCTTGTGCGACTAGATTCGTGTTTTCTTCCACCTTCTTCTCATAGTAGCAATCTTTTGCATAGTGTCCATATCTGTCGTACTTGTAACATTTGAGATTTGTACGATTTGATTGACTACCTCTTCCATAAGCGCGTCATCGTCCACGCTAATTTTGTTGGCTCGTTTGTTCTCTCTCTTCATATTTAGTACCACAACCACGACGTCTTCCATGATCAAAATCATTACCTCCACGACCATATCCTATTCATTGATTGTGGTGTGCATACAACGCTTCATCCTCCTTGATGATAATCTATGTTTGTAAGGTCTCCTCTAAGACCTCTTGCTTGTTTCTCTTCTTTCTTTGTTCATGCGCTTCAAGAGGGCCTGTGAGTTCATCGACAGACATTTCTTCCAAGTTCTTTGACTCCTCGATTACACATACGACATTCTCAAAATCATTTGTCAATGATCGGAGAATTTTCTCCTCAACTCTTGCATCCGTAATAGTTTCTCCATTTCGTTCGAGTTGATTCGCTACTGTTTGCTCACGAGTAACATAGGTAGTTACATCTTCCGAGTCCTTCTTCATGGACTCCAACTGACCTCGTAGAATTTGAAGATGCACTTGTTAACTCGATCGGCACCTTTGAACATTTTTTACAAAGTATTTCATGCTTCCTTCGAAGTTGATGCACTAGCAATCTTCTCAAAACTTGACTCACCTACCGCTTGGAATAAGAAATATAGAGTAGCTTTATCCTTCATTTGCATTTCTTTCAATTCTTTTAATTGGTTCGTTGTGAAAGAACCAATATTTTCTTGCTCCTCGTAGCCAGTTTTGACTACTTCTAACGCATCTTGTGCACCGAGTAAAACACGTATTTTAATACTTCAATTGTCGTAGTTTGTCTTGGTAAGTCGTGGCAGTGACATTTGCCACAACGTTGAGCTCACATAGTTCAACATAGTTTTGATACCAATTTGAATGAAATCGGAATTTTGAAAATTCGAGTTTCTAGAGAGGAGAAGAACAAAAAATATAGAAGATAGAATAACTTGTGGACTCTTGTCTCATTTTCATTTAATTCAGCCACTATTTATGATACAAAGTGACATAAATAACATTAAAAATGAAATTAAATCAAATGTAGGTTAATAGATGTTTTTATAAGTTTAATCGAAATTCTTTATTTCTCTTCTAAATTTGGTTATCTATTAAATAACTATGCTCAAACAATAATTAAATAGTTTGAGAAAGAGAGAGATAACACCGAGATTGTTAACGCGGTTCGGCCAACCTTGCCTACGTCCGCGCTTCAAGGTTTCTCCTTGAAGATCTTTCCGCTCTACCTTGAGCTTTACTATGATTGACTTCCGGGTGTCAATCAAACCTTACAAATGACTCTTCTTTCTGAGAGGCGTCACCCCTTTACAATAGCTCACAA
>QAOC01050105.1:46034-72848 GCA_003255005.1 Begonia fuchsioides | reverse complement strand
TAATAACTTGAAGTTTTTCGAGAATGATTTGAAAAACTACTCTCTCGATCACAATGAGAATGATCTTATACAATTTACAATGAGGAGAGAGTAAGAGAAAAGCTAACTAGAAATTTTGGCAGAGTTTGGACGTGCTTTTATCTCTCGAAAATTGGTTGTTTCTTTTGGCTTCTCATCTCCAGTTTATAGATTTCCGTCTGTCAGACTTCAGAGCTGTCGACATATCCTCGAGGGCTGTCGATATAGAGATAGCCGTTAAGACTCATAAGAAAGTAGTCGTTGAAGAATTTTCCTGTCGTTGGTCTTCACCGGTCGACATGTCATTGTAGCTGTCGACATAACTTCAGTATCTTTGTAGTTCTTCGGTCGACATATACTCTTGGCGGTCGACATAAAAAACTGTCTGGAATTTAGCCGGTCGACATAAGTTCTTCAACTGTCGACATAACTTCGGTAACTCGAAGTTCTCCGGTCGACATCTACTCTTGGTGGTCGACATGGAAAACTCTCTGTTATTTGGACGGTCGACATAAGTTCTTTAACTGTCGACATAACTTCAGATTTCTTCTTCCGCTGGAAACTTGAACGGTCGACATACGTTCTCAACGGTCGACATAAAATTCTCTCTGGATTCCATGCGGTCGACATAAGTTTTATCCGGTCGACATACGATCCAATGTCTTGATCTTTAATTGTCTTCATCCGGTCGACATACTTGATAGACGGTCGACATATGATTCTTCTCTGGACTTTAAGCGGTCGACATAAGTTGCGTTCGGTCGACATACGATCAAATGCCTTGAACTTTAATTGTTTTCAGCAGGTCGACACACTTGTTAAGCGGTTGACATATGATTCTTCTCTGGGCTTTGAGCGATCGACAGAACTTCTTACTTGTCGACATAAGTTGCTTCTTCGACCCTTCTGTTATCCGTTCGGTCGACATATTGAGCAGTTCGGTCGACATAAGTTTTCTTTAAAACTGCAGCACTTGCTAGAATTCAATTTTATCTTTCACACATAATTAACATAGTTATCATAAAAAATAATTGATTGCTTTAAAAACCTTTTTAAAGCCAACAGATCATGTTGTCTGTCTTTCTTTAATGTTTTTAAACTCAATTTTAGTGTATAATTTGTTAATAACATCACTCATTTTTTTCCATAAATGAGCTAACCCCCCTTTCTATGCGATTTGTTTGCAGTTCAAGTAAGAAAAAAATCCAATTAAAATGTTGGAGTTTGTTGTCGGTGATGTGGGTTGCTAATTTGCAAGCATCAATACTAAATTTACTTAAAACACATTTACAATATATTAGGTCCAGTAAATTGTTTAGACGCTATATATACGAAGTTGAAAGCCTTTTTTCATAACCATTAATTGTAATTCTTTAAAATACTTGCCTACGGGTCAAAATCTGCTCAAATAGCAACAACTACCCCATGAATAAAGCAATCCATTTTGTATACCTCTTAGTGCACGTCTTCCTCACCTACATCATAAAACTCATCTATGAGCATAAGACTCGACAAGTAGTATAAGATATGCATGATATGCATAAGTCAAAACTTTTCTTTTCATTTTATTATGCTTTCTTTCGTTCCTTTAATTTCTATACTTCCTCATCATTGGGCTTTCTAGCAAGAAACGAGAGACCACAAACTTGATTCTACCTAAAGGGACAACCAACTCGATTCCAAGGGTTGAGAGACTACAAACTTGAGTCCACCTAGTAGGACACCCAACTCAAACTCCTATCCAATGATATTTACATAACTTTCTATTATTTCTTTTATCTTTCTCTTTCGTTGGTTATCAGAGCTCAACCCGAAACATCATTTTTGTATCACGTTTCATATAAAATCTCATGCATGTAAATAGTTTGCAACTTTCTAGAAAACATGATGCATGAGATGCTCGAGTCCTCATCATTGGGGCTTTCTAGCAAGGAACGAGAGACCACAAACTTGATTCTACCTAAAGGGACAACCAACTACATTCCAAGGGTTGAGAGACCACAAATGTGAGTCCACCTAGCAAGACACCCTCAAACTCCTCCCCAATGATATTTACATAACTTTCTATTTATTTCTTTTATCTTTCTCTTTCGTTGGCTATCTGAGCTCAACCCGAAAAAACTATTTTTGTATCACGTTTCATATAAAATCTCATGCATGTAAATAGTTTGTAACTTTCTAGAAAACATGATGCATGAGATACTCGTGAACATACTCGGTATGAATGTATCAAGCAACAACATTCATAATACTAAAACAACAATTCATATCATAAACTAAATCATGTTTTTCTACATCATTTTATACATGCATTTCATATTGACATACAAAGTACAAAACAACATATTAAAACAAATTCATATTTTTCTATGATGTAGACCCAATTAAGGGCAAACTAAACACAATACTACTTACCTTGTTTATTGTTAGCAAGTGTTTCTAGTAATATGTGCAATTATGGATCACCTTCACCTCCATTACTTGAGATCATTTACAATTTTTGAAATCAATGTCATGTTTTGTGATAACTTCAAAATGTCATAATTTGCTCTATACACCATAAAATACAATGATTTGAAAGCTCATATGTCACTCAAGATGTCTAATTTGACGTGTTAAAAGATCTAGGACATTGTATTAGTCTAGCATTGATTTCAGACACAAAATTTGAAATTGTACAGAACTGACAATTTTATGACAATTTTGATGAAATCTGCAAATCTTTCCAAATTTCCATCATTCATAAACATATATATGATATTCAGGCATAGTTAGTTAACCAATAACAGAACATGAAGCAAAAGCTTCTAATTTTCGTGTACCATTCACAACTTACTTACAAAACTATTTATAATTCCAAAATTATATTTATCCTTAATATAATCATGTGAATAACGATAATTAATCTAAACCATGTAATATAAAGTCATACTTCTTGATTCCTAGCTCAATAGATTCCTTTTGATGAGAGGAACACTTATGTTCCAATGATTGGAGGCCAATTTAAACTCATTCCCCTTCAACCTTCACTTTCTCTCTCGAAAACTCTTGTATCTCAATTTATCTTTATTTCACCCCTTCTAACTCTTCAGTATGAAAATTACTGATGATCAAACACTCTCTAATATTTCTAGATAGTTCATGGAGTGAAAATACATTTTTGCTAAATTTATCTGTTTAGTTTTATCATTTTATAGCTACTTGTTCATTTAATTGCTAAAATACTTATAATCACTTAAATCATAATTATCTTAACTAATTAATTCACATTAGTTCTAATCTAATACTTATGATTAACTTAATTAATCATGACTAGTAAACTTTAATGACCCTAAAATCTTTACAAACTATGCTTTAATCATGATTAGGCACTAATCCTATAGTGACATGTGTCATATTTCAATTTATCTTCCTCTCCTAATCCTAATTCAACATTTATCATACTGAACAAATTTTTAACTACATCATTTAATAGTTTAAAGCACTTAATATGTACACTGATATTAGAGATAGAGATTGTTAGAGTTTAAAGTGACTTGAATTCTATTTGGCCCAGGGCGGTGGGCCCATCGTAAAATAATCGAGTTAACAAATAATAGTTTACTAATTAACTTACGTCAAGTAAATATCAAATTAACTTAAATTGAATCTAATATTTTGCAAAAACAATTAATAAAACATAGGGTAAAACTCCAAAATGACCTTGAGTTTTGGGAAAATAACCCAAAAAACCTCAGATTTTAAAAAAAAAAAGTTGATTTTAAAAAACATTGATACTAAGAAAATATTATTAGTGTGAATGTGAGATAAAAATTTTAAATCATTCGAAAAATATTTTTTTAGTAAAAATATTTTTTAAATTAAAAATATTTTTTTCAATTAAAAAAAGGAACGAATGACCGCTCAATCCAGCACCCATTCACTATAGTCATTCTAGGTTCTTAAAAACTCGAGGTTTTTTCTGGGTTATTTTCCCAAAATTCAAGGTCATTTTAGGGTTTAATTCTAAATTGTAATTAGTTGTTTCATTAGGTTTAGGCACAAGTAACTCAAACTATAAAAGTAACTCATCCAACTTTTTTGTAATGCATTAAATGAACCAACTCAACCTGACTCAAAACCTTTAGTTTTGGTTTAACCTATTGGGTCAGGTCGCTTGTTTGTTTAGTCTAACATGGCTATCATAAGTGTACAGTAAAAAAATAAATCTAACATTAATTTTTATAGTAATAATTGAAATAGTTAAATATATTTTATTTGATTAATCTTAATGTTAGCTTTTATTTTACATTCACCTTAATTAAAACAATAATATTATTTTATAGAAATATAAAAAACGATTACTATGACAAATATAATAAATATTATTAGATCAATCATCATTAGGCAGAATAAGAAATTAACAGTAAATTTACTCATTTTAGTTTTTTTAGAAAACTGAACCTAGATTTTCAAAACCGATCCATACCAAACAAACGAAAACCCAGCCGGTTGAGTCCACTTTTGGTTTGGAACACCCTACAATAATTTGAAGCTTGCACCGTGCCTCCAACATTTATAGGAATGAAAATGGCATTTAATTCCTATTAACTGCATATTAAAATGACACTTAAAATGCAATAGAGCATTGAAAACAAAGATTATGCATAATCATCTCGCCTGGCTCTGTTGACATGGCAAGTATTGCTCATCTCATCTCCAGCTTTGGATTTTCATAGACAAGAAATGAAGAGAGAAAAAGAGAAGATTTAGCAGATGCCACCACATCTCTACCGCAGACTTGAAAGCAGAGCCACCACTTCAATGCAAACGCCAAGGATTGATCCAATCGACATGGATGCCAGCGACGCCTGTGCTGCCCAGGGCCGCAGTCTGGGCCATCTCGTTTGGCTACGGTGAAAACGCAGGCGAAGATGATAGGGGCGTTGATGCTGCCAACCCAAGTTTCAATGTCAACAAAATTTCATAGTAAACACACGAAGATGTAAATGTATGGCCAAAATAAGCATTTTATCTCTAGAAATTATGCAGAAACACTATAGAAATCTGCTCTGAAAGTCAAATTACATTCAGATAGCATACCAGGAGCAGCAGCGGGACCCAATGACACTCCAAGATCAGACTCGAGCAATCTGCCGCCGACGGTGTTGAAGTTTGAATAATTCAAAGCTTAAAGAATAATCAAACATGAAACTGTTACACAGTAATAAAAAATAAAATTCTTGATGGAATAAATCAAACGTGAAACTTAGGGAAGAATATATGTTGAAACAGTTTTAACAGTAAAATCACTTAGTTTTTTGTTGCTTTTATTTAATGTACTATTTGTTCTTTTTATAAGTTATTTTTGTAAAGGCTTTATAAGAGGCTATGTTTGTTGTTTAAAACATATTTCCAGCAAAAACTTTTCTTTCTTTCTTCATTTATGTTCAAGAATTATTTCCACCTCCAATAAAATGGTACCAAAGCAATCTAGGTTTTCTACAAAGAAGGATACTCATGGCAATCAATGATATTTCGTTGATAATCATTTGACAACCTTCTATGCCAATATTTAAGATAGAAAACTATAGATATTAGAGTTTCAAGGGCTATGAGACTTGCTGGAGAATGAGTATTAAGAGAATGATGAAGAAACTAGAGCGAGGAAGAATAGGAAAAATGACTTAAATATATTATTTTTTTATTCAACAGACAGTGCATAAATCTATATTCTCCAAAATTACAGTGACAGAAGCTGCAAATGAAGCTTAGATTACCAAAAATTTAAAATGTTGTTGGATATATCGGTCGAAACTCCTCAACAGCTACTTTCAACATATTTTTCCAACGACTAAAATGGTTAGGTCGACCGAAATATTACAGAAGACCGAATCTATTAATAGGAGAATGAGAGCTCAAGAAGTCAAAAATTCGGCTCGAGAAAAAGACAGGTAAGTGTTGCCTAATGTTACACTCGCACACGATATATGTTTACTTGAGATTTTTATATAAAGTGTAAGTGAAAGATTATTGTAAAACTGTAACCTGGTTATTTGAGAGATTTTATTTGAACAAAAAATTATAAAGTAAGAGTAGCATCCTTAAAAAATAAGAGTCAAGAAAAGTAAGGTTAACATTCTTCGCAAAGAATATTTAACTGTAAAGTTAGATTGACACCCGAAAGTGAATCTCGATTTTATCGATTTAGGGAGTTAAAAGAATCTTCAAGGTGCGGCCTTGGAGCGCAAAATTAGGAAAAGGTTGAGAACTACGTTAACAAATCTATTATATTTCTTTACCCCTTACTTTTTTATTTTATCACAATAATCATTTAAGGAATTAATCTTATAAAATTACAAAAAGCTAGTAAATTTAAATAAGTACCCCTATTCGGTTTAAAATTGATCCTACACATAGCTCATAAGACGTTTTCGAAGCAAACAAAGTCTTTGTTTGTTTCTCCTTTTGACATGCATCACAAATTCTATCATTTATAAAGAATATTCTTGGAAGATTTCTAACTAAGTTATTCTTAGAAATCTTAGTTAAAGTATTCATACTAACATGACCTAATCTTCTGTGCCTAAATCAAGAGATGAATTTGCATTATAATAATGTTTGACATGCATTACAAATTCTATCTTTTATAAAGAATATTCTTAGAAGATTTTTAACTAAGTTATTATTAGAAATCTTAGCTAAAGTATTCATACTAACATGACCTAATCTTCTGTGCCTAAATTTGCATTATAATAATGTTTATCAAAATAACAAACATTATTCAAATCAATAGTATACAAATTCTCATTTATATATCAAATAGATAAAATTTTCTCATTTGATAAATCCTCAATCATGTATATTTTTTATTTCAAAATAATCTTATATCCTTCATTGCATAATTGTCTAATACTCAATAAAATATGCTTCAACCCATGAACAAACAAAACTTTTTCTATAATGGGAGAGAAAGTGAAAGAGTTACCTATATTTCAATGCCAATAGTTTTTTCCTTGTGAATTCCTCCAAATCTCACACTTTCTTTCTTTTCATTGATCGACGTGAACTTGGTGTGATCTCACGTCATATGCCTCAAGCAACCGCTTACGAGGTACCACAAAATATTTTTGGGAGATTCATCAACCTACAAAAAACAAGGTCAAGTGATTCTCTTAGGCAGCCAAATTATTTTGGGTTATAGAGATTAGTATTGGTTCCATTAGGAGCTCACATCTGAAAAACTCCAAATGTACAACCATTAGACTTCAAAGAGCAAAAGAATGATTTTCAATTTAAGAACTATATGAGATAACTCATAGTTTCTCTTTCTCAAATTTACATTTTTCGTCTTTCAAAGTAGTTAAACTATTATGCTATTTAATTAGTTCACTATGTTTCTTTTCAAATTCTTAAATTTCTCTTCAATTAATAACTTATTAAATCTTTGTCGTAAATATCCATAATTTTCCTAAGTAAAAATTAAATACAATAAACCTAATTTCGATAAATCAAATTCAGTTCGAAAAAATAAGAAAACACAAATTTACAAAAGTTAAAACATCAAGAAAACAAGAGAATATTGGTCATCACCTTCAAAATTTAGTTGGTCTCACAAGTCTGTTTCTTTGGTGTCGAGATCATCGTTGTTGTCACATCCCGTTATTTAAAAACTTTTTGAAAACAGCGGTAAAAATTTTCTTTTCGTAAATACACTTGAAATACTAGACTTGAAAACTTAGCGGAAACGTAATACTTTAAACGTCGAGCTAATGAACCTATACACGTGTAAACCACCATTTCATCAATACAGGTTAAAGGTAACTTTACACAAAATAGCAATTTTCATTCATTTAAAACGCCTGACATAATTGTTCAAGACTATAACAAAAGGCTTCACCAACATCATTCAAAATATCGCAAAGCATCTAATTAGTTTTGCCATAAAACATCAAATACATTTAAACCATTTTCTTTTTCTTCCCCCACTGGTCGTCGCTTGGTTTCGTAAACACCCCGCTCCAAAACACAGTTTCATCCACATGTCATGGCACATGATGATGACTAAATTCATCATCCCGAGCTTCGTCACCTACATCACAAAGCTTAACTAGTGAGCCTATGGCTTAGTAAGAAATCATAATGTCTTACGTGCCTAGCATGCTCATGATATGCTTAAAACATGTTTTTTTTTCGTAAAACGTGACTTTTTCAAATCATTTTGGGGTGAGGATCCGTGTCCCATACCACGACCATCCTCAAAACATCATTTCATTTTTAGAGNACACTTTAAAAATCACAATTAACTAAAATAAGTATCCAATATTTTATTTATATTTTTCACCTAACTTTCGAGGCTCATAACTTTTTCTATACTTATCCAAATTCTATGTAATTTGTATCAATCTCTTCCTTATTTTGTCTACTACATTGTCCAAAACCTATTTGTAATGTCCAAAACTGAAATTTTTGAAACTCCCTTCTCATTTTTTCTTACATGCAAAACCATAATACCTCTCTTCTATCCTTAATAATTGATTCAATTGCAGAACATAACATTTGTTTAGGGTGAATTACGTGCTTAAACCTCACACTTTCAATTTCGTCCTTAAACTCAAGATTTTCATGTGTTCTATCAAATTAATACACATGCATACTTGTTTGTCACTTATTCAAGACATAAAATCCTTAAACCATCCAAATAACCTAAGCGACACGAAATTCTTACCTTGTTTTCCAGAATTTGTGGCTGCAAAACACACCCACCGCACCAATGTGGGGGTTTGAGAACAAACTCATCCTTTTTCCTTCAAGAAAAATCTTCAATCTCTCACTTTTTCACTCAAGCTCCTAGAGAGTATTTGGGAGGAAAAACTCTCTGCAAAAGTGGGAACGAGGGAAGGGAGGCTGCCCTATGACTTTTGGAGCACGAAAGGCAATAGAAATTTGAAGGGTCAAGACTGCATAATGAGTTTTTAAACAATTTCAGGCGTTGAAGACGAAGAGTTTTTGAATATTATCAATGAGCGGTTGACAAATTAAACAAGGTGTCGACCACTTCTACACGAGGTTTCGACCTACCACTGTTCATAGGTCGACCTCTATAGCTTGAAAAGTCAAGGTGTCGACCGCTTGTGTCAAAGTGTCGACCGGTTTTCAAACCCAAGAGTTTTAAGGTGTCGACCGGCAATCAAGGTGTCAACCACCAGTTAAAACCTTCATAACTTTTGTTATACAATTTAGATTTGTATGATTCAAACGCCATTATTTTTCTTATTGAGTTTAGTTTAACTTTTTAGAAGACATAAACTTTAAATTCGGAGCGTAAAGGTATCAAATATACAAAACACCACACATCGCTCAAAAGTCCATATTTCCTTAGTCCGATTTTCATTCATTAACTTCTAACGTGCATAACTTTTTCACCACAACTTCAATCGAGTTGTTCAACCTATCCATCTTCTCCTTTGATGTCTTCTATAATTTCTTAGAATATTACTTTGTCACTTAAGCTCATCTATAGCATGATAAAACAGGAAAACTGAAACTATCAAGTTATCGATTTTCAACCTGGTGGTTGTTACTAATTGTAAATTTCCAAAACCTATAACTTTTTCTAAAAACCTCCAAATTGAGTAATTTTGTTGCTATAGTTCCATCAACAAGTCTATTAAATTTCATGAGAAGAACTTAAACTCATTTGAAGAACTTAAAATCTCTGAAATTGGCTAATCTTAACATTGTGTCAAGGTGATTCACCTTGCAAGGGTAGACCGGTTTCTAACGTAGGTTGACCGGACTAAGTTCCTCACGACCAAGGTTTCGAATGATACTATTCATAGGTCGACCGTTCATTCATTCACAACCTTCCATTTTCCATTTTCTCAAACTTCAATTCAACACTTAAACTGATTTAGTCTAACTTTCACATTGACCTTACTTTATAAACTACAAATTCTAACAATTGAATTCTAAGTTGTTGAGATGATGGATGTTGCTAAAACTTAGTGTGCATTTCTCCAAACCCATTTTGTGAAAATCTGACTCATTTTCATAGATCTCAGCAGCGGTTGATTGGTTACCTAAGTTGTTGAGATTTGGAAAATTTCTCAATCTCAAATCAGGATAGAATCTTATTTCCAAATTTGAACTATCATAACCGCATGTAATCTTTCTTTTTTCGCGATTTCTTTCTGGATTTTTCTTGTGCCATAATAATTTGAGACGATCTGCCCGTGCATGGAATTAAAAATCTAGTGACAATAAAATATTCATGATTTTGCTCAAAATCACATAAAATCTATCATGCAAATGTTGCATATGAAACTACGACCTATTCTCGTAAAACACGGTGTTTACTTGAAATATTATCTAATTTTCAGCAGTTAGCCAATATAAAAACAATGATATTGAGTCTTTTCAAGACTTAACAACAATATTTTGGACGAGGGATATTATGAATTGAGTGAGATTAAAATGTTGGTGTTGACATGTACAGACAAAAGTCGGAACCAGAGCAGAATTTTATGGCTAGCAGATGTCTCTGAAGCCATTGAATTTGAGAAACTCTGGAGCAGTGGGAACCAAAGGATTTAGAAGTCCTGATTTGCCAACAGTACGTCCGAGAGCCCTGTGAGCTCTTTAACTCTCTTTCTTTATGGGCTCCGCGGAATGAGTAGACTACGTTAGCTTCTTTTCTTCTTAAATTAAACCAGAACAGATATTTCTTCTAGTTCTGGCAATGTTTATATTTGGTTAAAAATTATATACAATAAATAAATAAACCAAACATTTTTATGGTTGGAATCGGCCAAGGTTGGGGTTTGGGTCAAATTTGAGCAAATTTACATTTGGGTTACTTCTTAAACTCGACAGAATGTTCTTCATTGGCTTGCATGTTGGTACAGAATAAGACCGGGAAGAAGATCAAATTACGGTTTTGTTGTGCAGATTTTCCAATTTACAGAAGCGCCAAAAATCAAAGAAATGTGCAATCTTAGTTAACGCTCAATTCCTAACTTATATCACGTGTTAAGGAATAATATAACTTAAAGACACTCCAATGATGACTCAATGGCATAGATGTGGAAGAACAACTTCTGCAATATATACATATAATGTTTTACTCCAACAAGAAAACTACAGGCTACAAGAATTAAAATGAACTTGTTACAGCTGGTTTGACAATACAAAACATCATCGTACATTTCATTGATATCGAAAGGGAGCGGGCCCTCTGTCAGTTGTTTCCACTCAAATAAAACATCATGTACACAAAGTAATAAAATACCAAATTATAACATTATCACGTAATTAAAAGTCATGCTGAGCCAGTGCGTGATATGAAATTGAACTATATACATAGAATTACGTTAATAATAGCAAGACTTGCGGAAGCAAAATGACATGATGGTGATGAGCATTTCTTCTTTTGGAAGCCTCCTATCACGCACCAAAAGATACCCGTGACAGACCGTGGAACGGCCGAGCCCAAAATGGATCAAATTGTCAAAGGAGTTGCTAGTTTTTCAGCTTCTAGGTTCATAATAGATACAAATCTCTCTGAAATAAAAAAGAGTATGTTGCACCTGTATCAAATAGAACATGTGTTATAGTGTATAGAAAAGGAGTGTACCATCCATAACACATAGGAGGCAAGATGTCCAGTCGCATTCATCTTTCCCTTCTTATCATACGAAATGAATTGGGCACCAATCCTTCAAGGTTAGAACCAACTGCATAATCCTGTTGGTACTAATCGAATGATGCTGATGCTGATATGGTGGTCAAAATCCAGACGTCGGTGTGGGAGCAATAGACTTTGATTCCCTAATAAGGGTTTGACTTGGTCTAGAACATCCTCCATCCGTCCAAGTTTCTAATTTTTAGTGGTTTAGACTATCTTTCCTCTAGTGTTCAGATCACCTACAAGTATCACACATTAGTTTTAGCGTATCCATTATCATAGGGCGTGTCACCGAATTGACTTTTACGACTTTGGTTCATCCTATCATCCTAGCGAGTTATTTGGCTTCCAGAATTTTTATCTTTGCCTCCTTTAGGCATGCATTCTCCATAGTTTTCATTTAAATCAATTTTAACTCGTTGAACAGCAACAATCACATCAGGAAAAAAGTCAAACTTCCAATGCTGCTATTTGGTGATGTACCTTTCAAAATTTTACCATCTTATTAATGGAATCCACTGCCGTGAGATATTGAGATAACTCAATAAATCTTACATAATATTGCACCACTTTTAGGTGGCTTTGCTCCAAATTATGGTATGTTAGCATGTTCTCACGATGTTCCACATTACAATAATTTTTTTTAACATAGTTTCGAACTCTTCCCATGTAACAACCCTCATTTTTATTTTAGAATTTTGTGACTTAAGATGGAAATGTTTAAGATTTGTTTTGCGAATGTTGGGTAAATATTGTAGAATTAAAGTATTATCGATGTGAGAAATTTAGTAGGTTGGAGGTGATGAAGAAAATAAGGTTTAAGGGGGTATAAGTAATGATGTTATTCGAAAAAGTTAGAAAATCTTCCAAGTGTTTTGAAACACTTTCGGTCGACACTAAGATTGAGGAGAGGTCGACATAAGATAACCCCTTGGAACACTTTCGGTCGACCCCAGTAACGAGCGGTCGACACATTCTCATCCAATCAAGTTGAAAAGTCAACAAAACTTGGGAAAAAATATCCTAATGGTGGACGTGAGAGAAACATTAATTTTTGTTTAATTGAGGAGATAAGAAGGTATGGTCTATCATTCTCCACTTCCAGCACGATTACTTCTCCCTATTCTCTCTGAGTTCTCACGTCTTGACAAGGGAGAGTGAGATCGAGAAAGAAAAGAGATTTTGTGAGAGAAAAGAGTGAGAGAGTGAGTTATCTTAAGAGAGGTGAAGTGGAAAACTCTAAAGTTTCATGGAGACCAAAGTTCAAGGTATTTTTCTATCCTTTAGAGTTTCTTTTAGGTTCAGTAAGGATAATATGATGGTATTGGTTGAATTGATGGATAAAAATGAAGGATTTCATGTAGGTTGTTAGAAAATAAGTTGATTGTGTGCAATGTTAGGATTTTTGAGGTTCTGTCAAATTGTAGCACGAATTTGAATTTATATCCTTCATGAGAGTTAAAGTAGACTCTTAGAGTGATCTATAGCCATTTGAATCACTCAATTCGGAGCTATGTAGACAAAGTTATGGATGTTGTAAGTTTGTAGACGAAAACTGGGAGAGGAATTCGGACGACCCTTTTATAGTTTAGGTCGTCCGTTTTATAATTTTTAGAATGCGTGCTCTCTATTTTTTAGCAGCGGTCGACACTTTGTTTTATGCGGTCGACCGGTTATGGATTTTAAGCAATTCATACACTCATTTTTTGAATTTAGTGTCTTCTAAGAAGTTATNCATAGCATACTCATGCATTGCATTTTATAGTTATGCTACTTACTGAGCTTTAGGCTCATAGTTTAGGCTTTGCAATGTAGGGAATGTAATGGAGGAAAGGGTGCAAGTGACTGACCAACGAGTTAGAGCAGAAGAGTGTCCAAATGATACAGTTTATTGAGTGATGACCGACGGGGAGTGATGCATGACACATAGAATTATATTGTGAAATGTTTTGAATGTTTTGAAGATGTAATTAAAATGTATACCCTTATTTTGGTGTGATGGATTACCAATGTTTTGAAAATGAAATGAATGTAAGTTGAACTATTTTTCTTCCGCTGCAGACTTAAATTATTAGATGCTTATGTATTTTTTGAAAAAGGTGGAATTCAAATGTATGTTTTTTTATTATTCGACGATTTTCCTTGTAAACTATTTTTATAAACTAAAGATAGTTTTTTATTAAATTAAAGTAACGAGTCATTACAAGTTTTCCACCAAAGTAAGAAAGAAATGTAAGTAAGAAAGCAGTAACGGACCGGTTCTCGGGTCGCCAGCGAGTAAAAAAAGTAAAGTAAGTGAGTAAGAAAAGCAACAAGCGGCGTCTTGGGAATCGGGTCGTTACATCCCATGTCATCTTCATTTGAAAATCTGATTAATGGGAATTCCATCACACCTCAACTGCAAATCCAACCATGTATTCACTAGGAATTCAAATGGTTATTATGTTCTTATAAATTTTCCTTACTCAGCTTTAAGCCACATGTGGATTTGGGCTCCCCAAAAGTGGATGGTCGTAAATGCGCGAGTTGCATAAAGTCTTAGGAAATACTAAGCAAAACTTTTCAAATTTCCAGTGATCTCACAACTAAGGGTAGTCTTGAACAGATCCTAAAACCCAACTTTATGTTGAATCTAAAGTTGGCCTCCAAGAAGTTTCGGCAATAATTTCCAAAGATTTCTAAATTATGAGTTGTGGTCCAAGTATTTCTAGTTAGACAAATTCTTTGCCTACTTTCACTAAGGTAATTTTCAACTTACTTTTTCTTTGCTCGCATATTATGTTAATATCTTTAGTAATCGTTCCACGAGAAGGTACAATGAATGATTGTTGAAAATATCTAAGTAAATCTTGAAACATTCTCATTCTACGACTTCATTGGTTATTCATATTTTATCAACATTTTTTCAAAAAATTGATAACCATCTACTTGAATAAAAGTTTGAAAAATTGGAATTGGAGCATACTCCCTGTAATTCCATAAATGACACCTCCTGCTTATTGTTTATGCTAGCCAAATATTTCTTACATATTTCATTTACAATTTTTTCTCGTATGACAAACATATTGTTGAACACAATAGTTGCACTAAGCCCTAAGATCGTATGAATCATTATCTTCAACTCATGCAAAGAGATTTCAAACAACAGACCTTAAAGTCATTTTCTGAGTTATTATTAGCCTCACTTGACATACTTTTCATTATATACTGAATTTCAACAAATCAAAGTCAATTCAGTTAAATTGAAAAAAAAAATTCAAATAGCGGACAGAGATTGACAAAGTACTGTCAACAAAATTAATTCCAGATAGAAAAAGATACACAATGATCTTTAATTGACAAAATATATCGAATGATAAAAAAGAACCAATTATATGTCCATGTTGTAATCTATTTTTTTTATGATTTAATCTATTTTTCAAGAAACTAGATGATCATCCATAATGCTATGTAAGTTAGAATTCACAAGTAAGATTTCATCTCTAACTAAAAGAAAAAACTCTTTAACAAATACTTTTCAAAAAGTTTTCATACAAACAAATGGAGGACTTAATTACTAAAGAATACATCAATTAATATAAAAGATCTCTGAAAAGGAAAACATTTTTACAATAAAAATTGTATTGATCTCAATCTAAATTCGCAAAACACACGGCCACATTTACAAACTAAAAGTTTATGATTGCAACAAAATAAATAAATTGCATTTTTGTGATTTATTGTAGTTTAAAACTTTGGCAAATTCAATAGAAAACTATAAAATCAACAACAACTCATCATCAAATTCACTAATACTCAAAATGAACTACCATCGAACATGCAGGGACTTTCGTTAGAAAATGCACACTTATTGTCATCGAAGAATGCATAGTATCTCGTCGGAGAATGCTCGCAGTCGTCAAGCATCAGGTCGTTGTTGGCATCGACAACGGGTGACGTGCAAAAGAAAAGGTCAAATGTACAAAACTATTAAGGGTTGAATCTTGATATTTATTTTTTGGATGTTGTGATTGGTACAAGCATTCAGGTTGGGTAGAGTTGAAGAGGTTACTGATATGCAACCCTCGCATTCTGTGAACCAAACCCATAAGACGTAACCATTACCAACAACTGACCCAACTTGACCTAATAAGCATTCGTTCGGTTGGGACCCGAGTCTCGTCACAAGTTTGCAAAGACAAGAAGTTTTTCATGCCATCTAGGCTTTATGACTTCTATCATGGGCATCAGCTGCATTCTCTCATTTTTAGCTTCCATGATGTGGGCCTTAATCTAACTATCACTATCCTCAAACTATAGGACTTGAGGTGGAGGAGCATCCCATCAATCATTCCTGACACCGGCGACACTGCATTCCCCTTACCATTCCCAACATTATTGCCACCGTATTAGTAGCGTTGCATGGCATCCATGCCTCTCATAGTAAATCAAATAGTGTAACTTAAGAGTTTGATGTGAAATTAGTAGAAGAAATGAATAAGAAAGGGAATGTCAAAACCCAAAGTGGGATCGGGCCCTAAACCCACTTCGGTGAATTTGGTCATTCAATATTACATTTTTGCTCTGATCCCACTTTGGGTTGTAACACTTCCCTTTCTTGTTCATTTCTTCTACTAAATCCAGGTTCATAGTTAAAATGTTACAATGCAATTATTTGATAATAACTAATATATTCTCCCTACATAATATGTAAGACAAAATTGTCGGGGAAAATCGGGAAATTTTCCTCAACACTAAGACAAATCCACAACCAAAATAAAAAATCTATCTAACCCAAAAACAGCTGAAATTGAATACGATATAATCAAAATAGTATAGCAAAAATGAAGGAAACAACACCAAAAATTGCGTGGTTCGGCCAGATTTCTTAGGTCCTCAAGCATCACCGCAACAGTGAGTCAGTCTAATAATTTCTTCAAAATTATAACTTAGGTATCCCTAATTAATGGACCACCTCAAAGTGATAATACCTCAAATACATATACTCTCTAAAACTACAACAGAGAAATAACTCTTAGGATATTTCAACAATAAGAATAATGGGCTATATTTATGCTAGTGAGGAGCAAATTTCTCTCTTAGTTATCCAGTGTTGGATAACTCAAAACCAAGCTTCAACTGCTCTATCATCTTTGGTGATGTCATCAAATGTTCCTTTAAGCGCCAACTTAATATTCGAGGATACCCACCAAGCCTAAACAAAATTTAAACTTGGTTGTTGTCGTCGCCACCTTTGTCACCATCATCGTATGCTTTAAGCTACCAATCGTATTTGCAAATGACATTTTTGTCGATATACCTTCGTTTTTATCACTAGCATGAGACATTTTTCCCTATTTGAACTTCGAGATGCTTACAAACAATATACATGAATCTGTCACCAAAAGTGTCTCGTTTAGACATTATCTAATGTGAAATGACAAACAATGTTGTATTTTTGGCAATATTCGAGAAAGGAATCACTTTTGTACTCTAATCTAGTATTTTTCATGAGCACTTTAATCTTCCTTCCTGTTTTATTTTCGACCATAGTCTTCTACTTATAGAAATTTTAAATACTTTATCTTTTGATTTCATAGGATACACTCATACTCTCTTGGAAAAATCATCATTAAATTTCATAAAATAATATTTACCTTCCCATGAAGCCGTCTTGGATGATCCTCATATATCTAGGTGAACATAATGAAGAAATACATTATGGATAGCAATACCAAACTCCTCTCTTTTCTTCTTACCTAAAATACAATGCTACAAAAGTTCAATTTGCAAGTCTTTGCACAGATTAAATCCTACTTTGCCAGAATTTGCAATGATTTGTCACAAGCATGTCTCTATCGCATGTTGCGACTTAGTTGCTTCAAATGATTTATCTTGTACTGCAGCGGCTTCAGGTCTAATAACTTTACTACTATAGAAGTAAAACATATTATTTCTTTTAATATCTTTCATCACAACAAGCGTACCTAAAGTAAGTTTTAAACCTCCATCTTGTACCGCCATGCTAAGCCATCATACTATAAAAGCTCCCTAACTTATGAGGTTCTTTTTCAAATCTGGGATATACTGAACATTTGTTAGAACTTTCAGTGATTCTTCAGGACTCTTCAATTGAAATGAATCAATCTCCAATGTTCTACATGAGCTATTATCACCGATGTAAACAACTCTATCATCAATTCTTTCAAAGTAAAAAGTACTCTTGAACATGAGACATTTGATGTGTACAAGCCGAATCCAAAATCCACTAATCAAATTTGGATATCACTATATTTGCTTTAGACGATTCAGCATATAAAGAAAGATATTTATTCTTGTCACACTCTAATACATTTGTGTTTGTAGTTGTAACGACCCGATTCCCGAGCCGCTGCTCGCTGCTTTTCTTACTTACTTACTGACTTACTTTCTTTCTTACTCACTGGCAGCCCGAGAACCGGTCCCTTACTGCGTTCTTACTTACTTACTTACTTACATTACTTTGGTGGAAAACTCGTTTTCTTTAATTTCTAAAAACTATCTTTAGTTTATAAAATAGTTTACAAGGAAAACCGTCGAATAATAAAAACATACATACATTTGAATTCCACCTTTATCAAAAATACATAAGCATTTAATAATGTAAACTTACAGCGGAAGAATATAGTTCAAAATACATTCATTTCAAAAGCTTTGTAATCCATCACACCAAAATAAGAGTATACATTTTAATTACATCTTCAAAATATTCAAAACATTTTGTAATATAACTCTTTGTGTGTCATGCATCACTCCCCGTCGGTCATCACTCAATAAACTGTATCATTTGGACACTCTTCTGCTCTAACTCCTTGATCAGTCACTTGCACCCATTCTTTCATTGCATTTCCTACATTGCAAAGCCTAAACTATTAGCCTAAAGCTCAGTAAGAAGCATCACTATAAAATGCAATGCATGAGTATGCTATGTTGTTAAAACGATGCACAATTTCATTCACTTAACTTTGGTTTCATATCTTCTTTATCTTTGGAAATATTACAGGATTTCAAGAACACTCCCTCCACCTACTTCAACTTCTACTGATCTTGTGCCCACTTACTACTTGGAGTGCTCAGGCCTGTAATAACCATTTACTTTACTGTTTCTTATATTCAAGTTCTTAATTCATCGGAGACGAAACATAATCAGCGTCCCATACCACCAATCATATCTCGTTTACCTCCAACTACGTTGTAAAACAATGCATGAAATCATTTCGTTGACATTTTGTAAAACTATGATGCATGACCATGTGATTATGAAACATCACTTAAATCACATCAAACATAACATGAAAACAAGTATAACACCAAACATGTCATGAAAACAAACATACAACACACATCAAACATACATCATAATCTTTGCAATATAGTCTCACTTAAGGGCCAAACCATCTTAATGCTAACTTACCTTAGCTGCTTTCTTGAATCAATCCACTTGAGTCCCTTTTTAATCCAATAAATGACCTAAACATATAAATCATACATGGATCAGAAATTGCATAAAGTCTTAACTTTCTATTCCAACTTTAAATGACTATAACTTTCTCGATAATAATCCATTTTTGATGATTAAGGTGTCATATTGTTCCTTAAGGAGTCCACTATAACTTCTTAGAAGACACTAAATTCAGAAAACTAACGCATGTCAACTTATGTGGACAAAACAGAGGACATTCACTGTTTGAACCCTGATTCGGTCGACCCAACCTATAAGGGGTCGACCCATGTCGACAAAACAGAGACCGTGTTTTTTTAATTTGAGAATCGGTCGACCCAACCTATAAGGGGTCGACCGCAGCTCTCCCCAGTTTTTGTACACTGACTTGCGATGTTCATAACTTTTTATACAGAGCTTCTAATTTAGTGATTCCAACGGCTATAAATCACTCTAAAAGTCTATTTTAACTCTTATGAAGGACATAAACTCCAATTCGTAACACATATTGATCGAATCTCCAAAACTCTAACTTTGTACATAATTGACTGATTTCACAGCAATTAACATGACATCATTCATATTTATCCACCAACCCAACCAATACAATCATTTTATCATTACTGAACTTAGAAGAACTTAAGAGGATAGAAAATATTACCTTGAACTTCAATTTCCACGAGAGCCTTAGAGTTTCCTACCTCACCTCTCTTGAGATATCTCACTTTCTAACTATTTTCTCTCATAGAACTTCTTTTCTTTCTCAATCTCTCTCTCCCTTATCAAGACGTGAGAACTCTGAGTAAATAGATAGAGAGAAGAGATCGTGCTGGTAGGAAAATGGCAGATCATGCCTTCTTGTCTCCTTAATTAAACGAAAATCGATGTTTCTCTCACGTCCATCCATCTGGATTTCTCCAAGTTTTTGTTGACTTTTCAACTTAAATCGGGAAAGTGTCGACTGCTCGTCCAATTGTGTCGACCGCAGGAATTTCCCAAGAGTCATTAGTGTCGACCGCTCGGTCCTGGGGTCGACCGAAAGTGTTCCTGAGAGTGACTTGTGTCGACCTCTCTTAAATCCTGGGGTCGACCTAAAGTATTCAATTGTGTCGACCCCTCTTAGATCCTGGGGTTGACCGGATCTTACATGAAGGTAGTCTTTTAGTATATTTAACCTAACTTACTTCATTACTTTACTTAAACCTAGCAACCATCAAACAATGGACTTCAAACAAACACCAATCAAACCTAAACACTTGGGCCGGTGCACAGTGTGATACAGCCCAAACAGAGTATTTTTATTCTAATTATTCATAATCGTAACCAATTCACGTGTTTCTAATTTTTCAACCTTTCCTAATAACTTTATCTCATATACCCCTTGAACATTATTCTCTTTATCACCCTAAACCTACTAATTCACTAATATCAAAAATACTTTAACACTCTAATATTCAAGCAACATTCATAAAAATAGTCTTAAACGTTTTCATCTTAAAATCACAAATTCTTAAAATAATAATGAGGGTTGTTATAGTAGTAGTTTTCTCTTTCTTCTACGATATGGGACAATCTTTCTTCCAATGTTTTTTTTCATAACAAAAGGCACATTCATCTTTTTCTTATTTGACTCTTGATGTTGATCTTCACAGTTTTCCTTGTTTGCCTTCCTTCGTGTATTGCAAGTGAGCTCTTGCTACAAATGCTTCATTAACAGCTACTTTCTTATTTTTCATACTCAAATCATAACTATATAAAACAGCACCATACAATATCAAGGATACGTCACCTTTACCACAAAGCAATGTAGTCTCTATGTCTTCAAATTCATTTGGAAGAGATAATAATAACTCATAGTCAAGTCTTCATCTTTAAAATTCTTCATTCATGTTTAATAATTTTGCTATCAATTGATTGAATGTAGCTATGTGAATATTTATAGTGGCACCTTAGCCGTATCAAAACCGAACAACTTTTTCTTCATAAGGAATTTATTCTGACTACTTCTCGTCATAAACTTGTCTTCTAATGCTTTTGATAACTTGTTGGTAGAAATCTCATTCTTGAATGCATACTTCTCTTCTTTGGAAAGTTTTGAATGAATTATACCATAAGCTAAATCATTGATCGTCTTTCATTCATTCTCATTCACATTAATTGGTTTTTCATCCTCTATAGCAATGTCTAATCCTAGTTGAACAAAGTATCAAACACATTGTCTTGCCACATACCGAAATGGCCACTATCATCAAACAACTATACTAAAAATCTTGAATTTGACATTATCGTCCTTATCAACATTCAAGCTATAGCACCATTTGTAGAATTTTCAGCAATAGTCGGAGATGATTTTCAAAAGACAGTTGATATAAATTATTGCATTTCACAAAATTAGCCTAGGTTGAACCATCGGCTCTAATACCAATTGTCAAGGAAAATCAGGTAATTTTTTTTCAACACTAAAACAAATCCACAACCAAAATTGAATTATCTAACTAACTTGTGAACAACTGAAATTGAGTACGATATAATCAAAATACTAAAGATAAAATAAACAAAACAACACACTAGAAATTACGAAGTTCGGTGAGATTGCCTACGTCTTTTCATTAATGTCTTCAAAATTACAACTTAGGTATATTTCATTAAAGGGACCATCTCATAGCGAGAATATCTCCAATAAAGATACTTTCTAAAATTACAAAAGAAAAACAATTGTTGAGATATTTCAACAATAGAATTAATGTGCTATATTTATACTAGTGAAGAGCCAGTTTTCTCTACTCTCTCTTAGTTATACGAAATGGGATACTTACAAAACCAAACTTGCCAAATTTTAACAAAAACTACATTTCAACACAAATAGAGTAAATATCTAATTGTTCAAATCCTCAACACAATGCAAAAAAGATAAACAACCATAAGGGATCCTCCACAACACCTCCAGCTCAAGTTCCCATCAAAATGTAGTTGAAGAGGCGATTTTGAGTACAAGAGATCAGAAATTGCCAAAGAAGGATTTGATGGAGAGTGTCTGGACCTTCTTTGGATACATACATTCGATGAGGGGCACCTGCTCTTTGCAAGTGAGGACGCACAAGGGTTTCAATCATTAATTTTAAAGTTCAATGTTTGATTAGTTAGTTTACCCCTTAAGTACATGGTATTGTTGAGTTCTGCCTTTCATTAAATATGTATGCATTGCAAATATATTAGTGATGATAGATCTTTATAGAATTGATACCTTTCTTTTCCACGTGCTTCATCTTAACCCACTACATTTGATAATATTCTTAATTCTAGATTTTGATCTACTCCCTTGTTTCTTCCAACCACGTTGTTTAGATGTACCTCTCTAAATAAATAAGACATCCGTGAAATTGTGTTCTTGTTCATATTCATCTCCCAATGCCAAAATATCCAAGAGTGTTTGGTTTTACTTTATTGAAAATGACGATCAAAACAACAATAGTACGAAGTGTGGTAGTACTAAATATTTTACATGTAAACTCAAATCGCGCATGTCCCTGAAATTAAGCAAGTGGGGACTGAAAAAATATATACTAAATTAAGATAAAAAAATACTTTCAAGTTAATATAGTGTTATAAATTATATATTAATAAAGAATCACAGTCCTTTAATACTCTTTTAATTTTCTCTCTTTATTAGGATCTCACTATATATATATATATATATATATGTTATTTAGTCATTATTGGTACGTTTGCTACTCCTTATCAAACTAGAACTATAGAGTTCGTTTTGCCAATTGTTTGTCTAAACTTCAAAACAATTCCGGATAGAAAGTATTACAATTTATTTTATCATTTTTATCGCAGTACACCTAAAAAATTATTTGAAAATGTCAGCAGCACATACCATACAAAATATATTGATTTATTCGTGGTTTATATGTCTATATGTATTTATGTACATGTAATTATGCTCACTTATTGGAGTCTCAGCATTATTTATTATATTTTAATGTGACAATTATTGGTAGGCTTCCTTATATAATAAGCACATTAAGAAAATATTAAAAAAACATTGATAAGGAGCCGTATGCATATCTACAAAATCTGCAAACAAGTTGCGAGAAATGAAATTTCAACATTTGCCTGTAACGTCAGACGAATTTGCATTATTATTTTCCTTTTCTGATGAGCGAGAGTGGATCCCACCCTTTAATAATACACCTTGATGTAGTAAGGAAGGACAATAAGGAAGGATCGTCTCTCAGATCTTACACATGGTTACTGGCATTCAAATGAAAACGACATATTTTGTACGGTCGATGCTGAATTTATGCTACAGTAACGAAATTTCGATGTTTTTGCATGTTAGTTACATGCATATAATTTCTTGATTGTTCTACAATTCAACTACAATTGGACCATGCTACTACCCTAATAATGTTGCATATCAAATCATGTGGGAAGCATCCTCTCTTGGATTACTATCCATATGTAAACTTACCCAGCATTCGGACGAAAATGACCTATTTTTGTACAGGCGACGCAGCATTTATGCTCTAGTGTTGACACATATCGATAATCTATTGATTGTTGTACCATTCATGGAACGACAATTTTGGACTGTTCTACCACTCTAATAATATTATATATCAAATACCGCAGGAAGCATCGTCTTTTGGATTCTTATCAATGAACTTGCTTACCGAGCATGCGGACAAAAAACGACATATCGTGGTACAGAGATGCTCCATTGACGCTCCAATATTTAAATTCTGCGTTAATGTATTTGCTTGTAAGCTACATATTGTTAATCAGCTTGATTGTTCTACCATTCAACTAACAACAACCTTAGACTATGCTACCTCTCCAATAATGCTGTGTAGCATATAATGTGCGAAGCATCGTTTCTTGGATCCTTGCAAATGCACATGCCAACATGGAGACGAAAATGACACGACGTTGAATGTTTTTGCTGTGTTTGATGGTTTTGCATTTCGGTTTATATCGTTAATCTTTTGACTGTTCTCCCGTTCAACTAACGGCAGATTTGGACCATCCTTCCACTTTAATAATGCTATATGCATCAAATAATGTAGGAAAGTTCGTTTCTTGGATTCTTATAAATGCACTTGCTTAACAAGCATTCAAAACAAAAACGACATTTTAGTACGGGTGATATGCATGTACACACTAATATTGATATTTTGTGTTTGATATTCGTCCATGTCCATGAGTTCTTGATTGTTCTACGCTTCAACTAACGGCAATCTTGGACTGTCCTACCGCTCTAATGCGTAACTTGATTGCCCCCTTGATTGTTCTACCATTCCACTAACTATAATTTAGATGGAGACAACTATTCACGCCCGAAAATCATACCAAGTAATGATTGAGTTTATTTTGCTGACTTTTGGTTGTGATGGTCAACTGCTCAGGAGAGAGAGAGAGAGAGAGAGGTGATAGAGATTGTTTGATCGTTAGTTTATTCTTCAATAATTCATGCTGGTCTCTAGTGGGTGAAAGTCAAATATTACACAACCACTTGCAAATCCGGAACGTTTCTTCACCCTTTTCATATCTTTCTTCACTGCGTTTCTATTTTTTTAAGGTTTATTCCTGCATTTGTTTACCGTGTGCGAATCTAACGCAGACCAGTGGTTTAAAAAATAAAAATAAAATAAAAAGAACGAGGAGAGAGAGAGAGAATGACAGAAAGTAAGCGCTGGTTGTTGGAGGTGGAGACAATTCTTGAACAATTGGATGAAGAGAGAAAGAAATGTTTTGCTTGGATTCATATTTCTCAACAACAATATTGCATTTTATAGAGGCTATTACAAACATAACTCATAAATAAACATTAAATAAAAAAACTACAAGAAACCTCCATGATTTTATTTCTTCAAATGTTTCAACTTTTATTCTTCCATGAGTTTCACCTTTGATTTATTTCTTCAAGAGTTTCACCTTTGATTATTCTCCATGAGTTTCATCTTGAAATTAATCTCCAAGAGTTTCACTTTGAATTACTTTCAACACCCTCCCTTAATTCAAAGCTTCCTACTCCGAGCTTGATTCTGAATTTCTCAAACTTTTCCTTTGATAGCGCCTTGGTTAGAATATCTGCAACTTGATCGTCTGAACGACAAAATTTTAACTCAATTAATCTTTCTGCAACTAATTCTCTGATAAAATGAACTCTTATTTCAATGTGTTTCGTTCTTTCATGAAAGACGAGATTCTTTGATAAAGATATTGCTGATTTGTTGTCACAGTAGATGATCGTTGGATCTTTCTGTTCAACAAATAATTCTTCCAGAACTCTTCTTAACCACATAGTTTGACAGCTGAAGAGGTTGTTGTTGTGTATTCTGCTTCAGCAGTTGAGAGTGTGACTCTAGGTTGCTTCTTTGATCTCCAACATATGGCTCCAGATCCACAGTTGAAAGTATATCCCGATGTGCTTCTCATGTCATCAATATTTCCTGCCCAATCACTATCACTGTAACCAACTAGATTGAATTCAGATACTTGACTATACCAAAGACCATAATTCTTTGTTCCAGCCACGTATCTTAGAATTCTTTTGGCAGTACCGAAGTGATGACTTGATGGATTGTTCATGAATCTTGATACAACACCCACTGCATAGGCTATATCTGGTCGAGTATTAGTTAGATAGATAAGTCCTCCAACTAAACTCCTAAAATGCCAAGCATTTGCTGGATTTGAGCCATCTTCGAGTTGCAATTTTTCATTTGCATTCATTGGTGTTGCTGAAGTTTTACAATCCATCATTTTGAACCTCTTGAGTAGTTCCTCAGCATATTTCTCCTGAGACACAAATATACCTTCATCTATCTGCTTCACTTCCAAACCTAGGAAGTAATGTAATCTTCCGAGATCAGTCATTTCAAATTTCTTTTCCATGCATTCCTTGAATTCTAATATCAACGAGTTTGAGCTGCCCATATAGATCATATCATCTACATAAAGACAAAGAATTAAAAATTTTGTACCATCCTTCCTTATGTAGAGATTTGGCTCATTTTTGCTTCTGTTGAATTTGCATTGGATAAGAAAATTGTCAATCTTGCTATACCAAGCTCTCGGTGCTTGCTTCAATCCATAGAGAGTCTTTAGAAGTTTGCATACTTTGGTCTCACGCCCTTTAGCTTTGTATCCTTCTGGTTGTTCTACAAATACTTCTTCTTGTAGTTCACCATTTAGAAATGCCGACTTCACATCGAATTGATATAAAACCAATTTCATATATGCTGCAAGAGCTAGGAGAAGTCTTACAGTTTCAAATCTTGCAACCGGGGAGAACGTTTCTTCATAATCAATTCCAGGCTGCTGTGAATATCCTTTCACGACCAGTCGGGCTTTGTATTTGTTGATGCTACTGTCAGCTTGCGTCTTTGTTCTGTACATCCATTTGACTCCAATTACTGCTCGATCTTTTGGTCGATCTACCAGCTCCCAAGTTTTGTTCCGGATAATTGCATCCATCTCAATATCCATTGCTTTTTGCCACACGTTATGTTTTACTGCATCTTCAAAATCGTATGGGTCAACAACGAATAAAGCTTGTGTTACCTCATACATCTCTGCTAATGATTTATATTTTTGTGGGGATGTTGAATTTGTTGATGTAGAAGATGAACCAGAGAGAGATGATGATTCATTAGGCCGTAAA
>QAOC01050105.1:0-45225 GCA_003255005.1 Begonia fuchsioides | reverse complement strand
TTCTTCTTCTTCTTTTTCAGCAAAACAAGCTTGTTCTTGCCTTTGTCGTTTCCAGCAATCTGCTTTGATATGACCAAATTTGTTACAATAAAAGCATTGGACCTTACTTTGATTGCTTCCGCTACTTGATGATTCGTTTTGATTTCTTCCTCTTCCTCTACCACGGCCTCTTCCATGATAGTTGTTTCTTCCACGCCCTCTGCCATTTCTTGGCTCGTTCCTTTGCTTCGATGTCTCTTCCTTAACATGAAATGCCCTTTCTTCATGTTTTTCTTCCGTACGATTCAACTTTGTCTCATGGGATTGCAAAGAACCCATTAGTTCATCAAAAGAATATGTTGTTAAATCTTTTGATTCTTCGATCGCTGCTACTACATGATCGAATTTAGGTGTTAGACTCCGTAACACCTTGGCAACTATCGTCTCATCAGTGACTTTTTCGAAAAAAGATTGCATTTGATTTACGATCGCAGCCACTCTGGACATGAAATCTTGTACAGATTCACCGTTTTTCATCTGTAAAGTTTCAAATTCTCGTCGTAAAGATTGGAGCTTTATTTGGATTACCCTTGCTGATCCTTAGAACGAAATTTGCAGAATTGACCAAGCTTCATTTGCAGTTTCCGCCGCTGCAATTTTAGAGAATATAGATTCATGCACCGCCTGCTGAATAAAGAATAAGGCCTTCGAGTCCTTCTTCATATTCTCTCTTGTTCTCGCTTCTTCATCATTGTCAGAATATTTGTTCTCCACCAAGTCCCACAACTCTTAAGACTTAAAGAGTGTTTTCATCTTGATGCTCCAATATTCATAGTTTTCTCCCTTGAATATTGTCATAGAAGGTTGTGAAATGCTCATCGACGAAATGCCGTTGATCGCCATGAGTATCTTTCAAAAGAACCTGGATAGCTCTGATACCACTTTGTTGGAGGTGGAGACAATTCTTGAACAATTGGATGAAGAGAGAAAGAAATGTTTTGCTTGGATTCATATTTCTCAACAACAATGTTGCCTTTTATAGAGGCTATTACAAACATAACTCATAAATAAACATTAAATAAAAAAACTACAAGAAACCTCCATGATTTTATTTCTTCAAATGTTTCAACTTTTATTCTTCCATGAGTTTTACATTTGATTTATTTTTTCAAGAGTTTCACCTTTGATTATTCTCCATGAGTTTCATCTTGAAATTAATCTCCAAGAATTTCACTTTGAATTACTTTCAACACTGGTAAAGTCTCTCTCCGCCGTATCCTACTGGTAAACTGGAGCAAGTGGTTGGTTGACCGGCGGACCTGAATTATTGGTGAAGCTTCCTGTGGGCCTTCATCACAATCAGGGCAGGGCCAATTCTGACTGTCCTACATCAAATATTTATGCAGGTTAAATGCAAAAAACACACAATCTACTCTCCGGCTTTTTACAGTTTCTCTGGTGTTCGTCATAATTCAAGGTTAAAATGAAAGTTTTTGATCAAACAGACAACAAGAAACGCTCACATACGAAGTCAGATTTCACGAAAATGACCGCTTCTACCACATTTTTAACTCTCTCTAACGATAAAGATGAGTATTGAAGAACAAGTCAAGAAAGCACGTGAGAAGTTTGGAAATCTAACATGGGGTTTAATAATTCATCACGTTTCAATCAAGACAGAAAATGGTGCGCTGGATTCGGTCCCCCAATCAGAGCAAGAAGACACTAAACTGGGTTAGCAAACAGAAAAAGAGAGACCAGTTGATCAAAAACAGTATAATCAGACCAACAGATCCAGCAACTCCAGCCGTTGGATCCACAGACTGATCTTGTTTCGGCTCTTTTAAAAACCCTCTTCCACTCTCACTCTCTCCAAAACACACCAGGCGATCTTCATCGGAAGGGGAGTGGGCGTGGGTCTGCGCTCATTGGCGTCCCCATTTCCATATCTGAAAAAGCTTCAGTGGCTGTGAGTTGAGATATCGATAAAAAAAAAAAAAAAAGGCTATGGAGGCTGGAATTGTTAGAACGCAGCTCAATGGCTCTCGCATTTGGCGCACCAAGGGCCTCGTTGGAGGAAAATGGACTGACGCCTACGATGGGAAGACCATTAAGGTTCATCCATTTCGTAGACTACGTTTTTTGGGATTTTCAGTTCTTCTTCTCCTCTGCATTCTCTGCAAAACCCGTTTTTGCATGCGTCGACTCTTGGCCTGTTCCTGGATCCCACATAACCCATGCTAATTTCTTATTTTTATAATCATTTTTTTTATTTATTGAATCTTTATTTTGAATATCTGACAACCATAACGACTGTCACATTTTCAACTCTTATTTTTAAGAGTCAAATCAAGATTACACTGTTAAAAAGTTTGGACCAGATATTTTGTTCTGCTTATGGATTGGGTTTTAATTTTTTTTGTTAAATATTTTAAAAATAATAATTTATGACAGTGAGTTTCATTAGTTTTACTAGATTTCCAATCATATTGTTTTTTGCATTTCTTTGTTTTTCGAATTCTTGTGTTCTAAGAATCCATATGAGATCAAAAACATTGTCTAAAGGATAAAATACAAAGTAATTAAATGAAGTAAATATTTAATAATTAACGAAAGAATTGCTGAAAAAGATTTATGATTCAAATGACGATGTTCTCGTCAATGGTTCTTGGGCATGCGAACGTGACTGGACCCGGTCCCGGTCGGTTTTGACCCCTGGTGATTCTGCAGCATTGCTTGGATTCTTCTTCTCTGTCGTCTTTTGTTTTCTGAAGCCTTTTTCCGACAGGTCTACAATCCGGCGACGGGAGATGTTGTCGCCGATGTGGCTTGTATGGGTAGAAGAGAGGCAGATGATGCCATCGCTTGCGCCGCTGAGGCTTTTAAGAGTAGGCATTTGCTACATTCAACACGACTAGTTTCATAAGTTCACCTTTTCAATTATTTTCTGATTGTGTGACAAAAGGGTTCTCGCGAAAGTCCGCATTAGATGTTACTTAAAAAGGAATTTCAAAATCTAATCTATTTTGACATTCTTTCCTAGCTTGGAGAAAGCTGACAGCACTTGAAAGGAGCAAACGCATGAAGAAGTGGTAAAACAATGTGTAGAGATTACAACGTAATTTCAAGGCAGAGCAGGTTCTAATCCTTTGTAATTGTACGTTTAATTTACAGGTTTGATTTACTGATTTCACACAAGGATGAGCTTGGCCAACTCATAACCTTAGAGCAAGGAAAGCCTCTTAAAGACGCCATCGGGGAGGTATGATAGCCCTTTCTATCTTGTCCCGATTTACGAAAACTTAGTCGAACAAGTTCAAATCCGATCCAGGTGTTCCTTGCCAAAGCTTGTGTTCTATAATTTGCATAATTCATGATACAGGTTGTCTTTGGAGCCAGCTACATTGAGTTTTTTGCAGAGGAAGCTAAACGAGTCTATGGTGATATAATTCCATCTACTTTAGGCGATCGCCGTCTTCTGATCTTAAGACAGGTTCTTATTTTTGTCTTATGAGTATTTAGCAGGATAGATAGTTGATTCATACGAACAATCGAATGTTGCTACGATATATATTGTCATACCAGAAATTTTCAGTTATGAATGGCACTTGAAATTCTAAACTCTATAGTTTTTGACCATTAGTTCTCTTTTTTCTTCAAGATAGTTTTTGTTCTGTGTTTTGAATGTTTATTATGTTTCAACTGCATATTGAATGTAAAATTTTGTGTTCAGCCGGTTGGAGTTGTTGGTGCAATTACACCATGGAACTTTCCTTTTGCTATGATTGCAAGGAAGGTAGGTCATCTAAGTTTTATGAACATCTAATTCCTTAATTTGTCGAATATTAGTAAGATTAAAGTTTGAAAATGATGGCATTTTTTAATCTGTGTCAGGTTGGTCCTGCCCTTGCAAGTGGCTGCACTATCGTCATTAAACCCTCTGAACTTACACCTCTCACGGCCTTAGCGGCTGCTGAGCTTTCCCTTCAGGCCGGCATTCCCCCAGTGAGTCTCGGGTTTATTCAATCGTGTCCCATTTTTCAAAATCAAGAATGTTCTTGAAAATTGTATCTATGTATGAGAATGTTCATGAAGATCTTTGCTGTAGAATTCTAATTTTCACCTTCCGATTGCATAGGGTGTTGTGAATGTGGTCATGGGAATTGCTCCTGAAATCGGGGAGGCTTTACTTGTCAGCAAAGAGGTTTTCATTATTTTCATGCAAAAGTTATTCATCAATTCTACTATGGAAAAGTATTAAGACCCATAAATGGATTTTTGTTTCATACGATGTGCTCAGGTAAGAAAGATAACTTTTACGGGCTCAACAGCAGTGGGGAAGATGTTGATGGCTGGTTGTGCCGATACAGTTAAAAAGGTCGAACAGCTCAAAAACACGATAAAATTTACTTCTCTCTTTTGCACTAAAGGCTGATGTTTGTTTTCATCTTCGATAGGTATCGCTGGAGCTTGGTGGCAATGCACCTTGCATTGTGTTTGACGATGCAGACATTGAGGTTGCAGTAAAAGGAACTGTGAGTTATCTACCTTTGGATAAAGCAGCATCAGCAAAGTTTTTCGACTATTTTTATAACTTTTTATCGTATTCTGCCTCGATTATACAGTACAGTTTCTCCACTTGTAAAATAATCTTAAGTCAATTTCAACAACAAGCAAAGATTAATTATTATCGGAGATTTAGTTGACGATTCCTTTCTCTATTAAAAAATTTTACAGCTTGCTGCAAAGTTCAGAAACACTGGACAAACTTGTGTTTGCGCCAACAGGATCTTTGTTCAAGAAGGTATGGATATAATCATTTACCTTCATTAATTTTTTTCTTGTTTTGGTATTTTTAGTCTGTTGAAAATGAAAGAATATATTGAGAACCAATAATAGCTACCAAAGTTATGTTTCAAGATTTGGGCATTTGCAACAGATAAATGATTTCTCCTACGAGACTTGTCCTTTGCACAAATGATTCATCTATTACCCTTTGTATTGACTATCGTCATTTGCTCAGGCATATATGATAAATTTGCTGCTGCATTAACAAAAGAAATCAGAAGTCTGCGAGTAGGAGATGGCTTTGGTGAAGGAGTGGTTCTGGGCCCTCTCATTAACGAAGCTGCGATTCAGAAGGTGATTTTTTCTCTCATCATTTGTAATATTTCATCAAAATTTATCATTTGAATTCATCTTAACTGGTTTTCTTGAGTTCTTAATGACAGGTTGAAACATTCATTCAAGATGCTGTCTCTAAGGTTCACTTCTAACTCGCCCTGATACAGATAACTAGTTTCCGCTTGATTTTCACTGTTCAGAGGATGAATTTCATGTATAAAATAGAGGAGTCAGTTTCTAGCGTCGAGAACAGAGAACGACTGAGAAGAAAACTCAAGGAAACTGAATCCAATTTATTCTCTTTTGCAGGGAGCAAAAGTTGTTCTTGGGGGGCGAAGGCACAGGCTTGGAATGACCTTTTATGAGCCGACGGTTATTAAGGATGTGAAGAACGACATGAGGATAGCCAGGTGTTCAAGAAAGAACATTTCATTTTCTAGTTTTTTTACTTGTGAAATCTAAGTTTATTAATTACTAAAAAAGATACCAAAATATTCTGAGTGCTATAATTAAGTTCTCTGCATTTGTATTCAGAGAGGAAGTGTTTGGTCCTGTCGCCCCTTTATTGCGGTTTAAAACCGAGAAGGAAGTCATTGAGCTTGCCAACGATACCGATGCAGGTTGTCTTTTAATCCCTGATCGAAAGATGATTATCCATTAGCACAATTTCTACATTTTCATGCTGAAATTTATGATGCAGGGTTGGCTGCTTACGTGTTCACGTCAAATGTCCAGCGATCTTGGCGTATGACTGAGTCTCTTGAATACGGCATTGTTGGTGTCAACGAAGGACTCATCTCTACAGAGGTATTTTCACACGTTGTTAAAAAATAAGCAGGGCAAGAAACTGACGCCAAAGTTGGCGAACTTCGATGATTTTATGATAGTATGTTGTTTTGTGATGGTTTAATACAGGTAGCTCCATTTGGAGGCTTTAAACAGTCAGGTCTTGGTCGAGAAGGTTCGAAATACGGGATGGATGACTTTCTGGAGGTATTGTCTGTCGTAAATTCTTTTCTACTCTATATATTGAACTTTTGAGAGATTATGAATATCAAAAACAAGACGGGGCTCGTTTGTCACTCGTGATAAGACGTTATATTAAATTTTAGTGACCTTGCTTGGGAATGTAGCTTGCATTATGTATTTCCTGTTTTTCTATCAATTCAAGTATACTGGAGTTATATAAAGATTTTGTTTCGATGGATATGGTGCAGATGAAGTACATGTGCTTGGGGAATCTGTAAGTTAATGAACGAGTAATGTGAGCCTAACCTGAATCCAAAATCTGAAGCGAGACGTGAAGGAAGCCATGGTGGATTCTAGTTGGGCTGCTGTCTCACTTATCGTACTCAAGCTCCAGGTTCCGGAGGCTGTGCTTGGTATCTTACTTTTGGTATTGCCTTAAAACGTATTTTATGTTTGGAGTCGGTGTACTGCTGGTGTTGTTGGGTTTTTTTATTTTGGGTGTAACAATTTTGCGTTTTGAATGTTGGTCCCTGCCCTTGTCTGATGTCAAAGAAGTTGTGGAAATAACTGGCGTGGATTGTGTTAGCTACTTTATATTTATTGGGTGGTGATCTGATTTGCTCTCAGAACAAGAGTGTGCGTCTCTGCTGGATTTGGTTTCTTTGAGTAACTCTGCCCTAAGAACACAAGGGAAAGAAACAGTTGGAGGATGAGCCTACATGGCTGATGGGTTTCCTTCCAAAATGAATACTTATGGTCTCAACCGGAGCCCACATATTCCATCCACAAAAATAATACAAATATCCAAGCCTCTTCCACTTTCTTGCCTTATGCTTTTGCTGTGATTCTCGCCCTACGAGATCCCTTTTGCACTTTTAACTTTGCCTTGAAATGTGTTAATGTCACGGATAGACAGGGAAGGGAAACATTTGGTGATAGATTCATGTGTCGATTCATTGCACTTTATCCCCCAACCATGTGCCGGGTGGCCAACAGAGATGGAACTCGAATTTCATCTCACAAGCCTCCTCTTTGGTGTGATCGTGTCGTAATGGGGATGAGGAATGCAATTTCCGCATGGATGGTAAAAGGCCAATCATATGTGAGCCCACTCGGCCTGTCTTTCCTCATTTTAACCATCAACATCTATTGTAACTAAATAAAGATTGTATTCGACATCACTTGTTCTTATTTTTTTGCCAAAACAATGAACCATCCTGCGTGCCTCAAGGAACGAACAGGGGCAACATCACTCCCAGATTCCCACCATCTTCTTTAACAAGAAAATATCCTTGCTTCTACAAATCAACATTTGCAAATGATTCTTTGTTGTTTCTTTCTCCTTTGTTGACATTTCATTTCTAAAGATCTATTCCTAAGACCTCTATTCCTAAAATATTATAACGTATTCATTGTCTAAGAATGAAATCGACTGGTCTTATTTTTTATTTTGTAAAAAAGGGGAAATATATTTATTTAGAAATACCATGGCAGAGAAATGGTGAAGCTAAAACCTGAATCGTTTCCCAATATTTTATCTTTCGTACCACTAGCCTATTGATTTTAAAGTTGTATATTGATTACTCGACCATGGAGTTATGGCACATGATAACTCAGACCATGGAATTATGGTACCGGTGACTTGATCACATGAGCATGAAATGACTTATTTTATTTTATAAGAGAGAATGTCTGTCATGTCTGACACATGAATCTTTGCTTAATATGTATTCATTGTTTGGCAAAAAAAATAACATAGAGCCTCCTTTAAGAAGAATTATGAATCAAGGAAACAAGACGTGTTAGAAGTCATCTATTCAGATGTATGCGGTCTCATGTCAACAAAAATGTTAGGTGTGCTCAATACATGATCATATTCATTGATGATAACTCAAGAAATTTTTGGGCTTACACACTCAAAACGAAAGATGATGTATTTAACGTTTTCAAGCAGTTTCATGTTTACACTAAACGTGAAACTAAAAAGAAGTTGAAATGCATTTGCACATATAATGAGGGCAAATACATGAGATCATTTGATAAGTACTACAAGATGCACAAAATCAAATACGAGAGATCAAATCCAAAGAATCCTCAACAAAAAGGTATTGCAGAAAGAATGGGCAAAACGATCATAGAGAAAATAAGGTGCATGTCGTCACATTCGAAGCTTCCAAAATTATTTTGAGGAGAAGCAATGAAGACCGCAGTAGATGTCATCAACATGTCTCTATCAGGACCATACAACTGACTCACAAGAAATCTGCATTTCTTCTTGGTCAACATCTTCAACTGCTTGATTAGTAGATTCTCTAGCATTTCCCCCGTCAAAATTTAATTTTGCTAGACTAACTCTTACTATATGCTCACTAGTGATTTCCACATATCTTTTGTCTCCAATGGTTTGATCTTCAAAGAAGATAACATTTCGGCTTTGGTCAAAAGAAAGGTATTGATTTTGAGAAAATATTTTCATCCGTCATAAAAATTTCACCCATACGGGTCGTACTTATACTAGCCTCAAGTGTTAATCTAAAGATCGAGCAACTCGATGTAAAAATTCTTTTTTTTTGCATGGTGAACTTGAAGATGAAATCTACATGGAATAGCCAGAAGAGTTTATTGTTAAAGGAAAGGAACATTTAACTTATAAATTGAAGAATAGTTTGTATGGATTAAAGCAGACCACACGACAATGATATAAGAAGTTTGATTCTTTTATTGTTCATCAGGGATATAGAAAAATTTCATCAGATCATTGTATGTTCTTGAAAAGATTCATAGATAGAATATTCAATATCCTCTTACTGTATGTCGATGATGACATGTTAATTGTGAGACTAGACAGAGAAAAAATTGTTAAGTTGAAAAAAGAACTTAACAAGTTTTTAATCATGAAAGATTTAAGGCCGACAAAACAGATACTTGAGATGAGTATCATTTGGGATAGAGAGAATAGAAAGTTATGTTATCGCATGAGAAATATATCAAGAAAATTAATGGGACTAATTGTGACTCCGCCCGCCTGAGAATTTATTTAAAAAATATAATTCTATCTAAAAAACTGTTAAATATGTCTTTTTTAAAGGTATCTTATCATCACTCTCTATAATTATTTTGACTATTCTCATTAATTCTCTCAACAGTAAGGGCCAAAACAAATTAGTTAATGAGAGAGGAGATTTGTCTGATATTCGCAATTAATGAAAAAAAGATCACATTGATTTCATAAAACAATTTCCGATGGTAACGTAAGGAAACATTTGATATCTTAAAACAATAATGAAATAATTGGAATAAAATGCGATCATCTGGTGAGCATTTCTAGTTGAAAACGAGATCACATTGATCTCTAAAAATATTATAAATTATTCAGTATGTTAATTTATATTCCTTGCTAACCTCAACTAGAGGTGGCAAATGAGCGCCGGCTCGCTCGGCCGGCTCGGTACTGTAGCAGTCCGAGTCCGGCTCGTTTTGCTACAATACTGAGTAGAGCCTGGCTCGGTAAAAAGCACGAATCCGTTCCGAGCCCGGCAAGTTGGCTCGCTCGAGCTGGCTGGTGGGCTCGGCAACACCGAGCCAATTGATTCGGCTCGCGAGCTGGCTCGGTAGGCTCAAAATACCTAGAGTGAAATCGACATTTAGTGTAATAGCAGTCGACACTTAATCGACATTATAATTTTTGTGGGTCGACCGCAGATAGCAAAGAGTCGACCGATAGACGACAAAGAGTCGACCGACGTTGCACAAAGGATTATCGATTTTTCTCTCTTCTTTTGAGATAGAACTAAATATGTATTCTATTTATACATAATTTACATTTTTATATATTTTATATATTCAAATAAATTATCTACAATTTATTTTTTAGGTCTTATAAATAATGAAATCTTTATTTGATTTTGGTTTCTCTTTTCTTTTATGATCTACTATTTTGGGGGGGGTCCTTTAGCAACCAAAATATAGAAATTCAAACCAATAAAAAAAAGTTGGCGGGTGCATATTTATTCTTTTTGTATCTATTTAGGTTCTAAGCTTAGTCCATTAAATGACTATTTCAAATTAATTGATTGGTCTTGGGTAGATTCAAACCGCTAAAATTTTCATATTCAACAGTAACATTCGGTCGACCTACAATATTTCAAAGGTCGACCGGAGGTAGCTGTTATAAGAGAATTCTATAAATTATAGGGGTTAGTCGAGAATTTTTTACTTAAAACTCTCTGTGCAAATCTCTCTTAAGTCAGCTCGCTCAAAAGCTTTCTAGCTGTTGATCGTTCTACGCTTCCATTAACAATCATCAACAAATCGGTGAACGGTATTAAAATATAATTTTTTTTTAAAATACTTCATTATTTATTATGGATTCACGGCCGAAATACGTAGAAATTGAAACGTTTTCGTCTTTCGACGATGAGGTGCAAGAAGTTGCACCAATGAATTCGGTATTTTCCGTCAGATTGACACACACATCTGTACAAGCATCCATGTCTGCCCCTTAATCCAAGAAATCGAAAACGTCGGAAGTATGGAAACATTTTGAAATCGTAGAATTGGACGTATGAACGAAAATAGAGAATTCAGAGCGTTTCATGGTGTCGACCGCATATGAAGGTGTCGACCGCAGATTAATCCAGAGCATTTCATGGTGTCGACCGCTTTTAAGGTGTCGACCGCAGCTCATTCCAGAGCGTTTTATGGTGTCGACCGCATACTAAGGTGTCGATCGCAGATTAATACAAAGTGTTTTATAGTGTCGACCGCAGATTAATACAGAGGGTTTTATGGTGTCGACCGCATTTGAAGGTGTCGACCGCAGATTAATCCAGAGCGTTTCATGATGTCGACCGCTGTAGACCGCCAGTTCAAGGTGTCGACCGCATTGGCACTACGTGTCGACCGCGTGCCCCACATGATCTCCTACAATCTCCTACCTAGGGATGGTCATAGGGATCACGTGAGTGGTATGAATTTGCATGTTCTTTATAACATTTTCACTGGAACCAACTTTAACATTGGTTATGTAATTTTAAAAAGGATGATTGATCTTTTTTGAAAGCTCGTCCAAGTCAATGTAGTTCAACCTTTTGTTGACGGAAATTTTCCACCAACATAGTGTCAACTTTCCTTCCTCCGAGACACCTCTCCCGGTTAAGAGAGTCGACACCTATACCGAATCTACCCTTGCGAGGATGGGCATTGTGGAAAACACCGACGACGAGTGGATCTTCAAAGCCGATCATCCGGGTTCGACATCACAGACACTTCAGCACGAGGGAGCTGAGCGAGACCAAGAACATCAAGCTGAAGCAGCTAGTCGTCCTCGTCCATCAACAACTCGCCGGATCGAGGCATTTTTGCACGACCACCGGGAATTCATGGAGAATTCATTTGAGAGAGTCCACCGACGGCTTCACACGATGGATGCCCGCATCTCAACATTCAATTTGTACAATGCATGATTATTAATTGTTAACTCTTTTACGAATTGATTTCAAATTGGATGATATATATGTTGAATGCTATTGATTCGATGTTTCGATGCTATTGTTTTCAAGTTTCTTTGAGATATTGATTTGATGCTATTGTTTTCTTGTTTCTTTGGCATAATGGAGGCGATACATACAAACGTTATCATGCAAAAAAAAAAATTGGATTGAAGAATTACATAATACGGAAAAAGTTCTAAAACATCAATATACGAAAACAAAATTTCTATATTGGGCTCGGCTCGTTTAGGCTCGACTGGCTCGGATCGACTCGCTTATTTAGGCTCGAGGCTCATGAGCCGGCTCGAGCCATTTTTTTAAAAAAAAAAGCTCGACAGAGCCGGCTCGAATAAGCTCGACAGGCTTGACAGGCTCGGGTCGTTTGGCTCAGCAGGCTCGACGAGCCGACTCAATTGCTGCCACTAACCTCAACTGACCAGTGAGTTCCAACATCAACGACTTGGTCTCTAAAAATACTTGGTCGCTAAAAATAGCTCTAGAGAATTTAACCTACGACAAGAATTATTACTTGAAGCATTTTAGAGATTTGACTTTGGTTGCAAGTGGTAATTCAGTACACGTCCAATCGACGCACGTAAATATCATTTAATTCTATTAATCGGCATTTGTTGCAGTGATACATTGAAACTATGTTTATGACTTTTATCTAATTAGATTATTAGATCTTTAGTTAACATGGGACATTTGGCTGTTTTCTCCAATGACTTTTGAGAATTTAAAGTATACCAAGAAAATATAATAAATCAATATCATAATTTAGCCATCGTAGTTGAGCGCACATGTTAAGTAGATAATTGGAGGATCAATGGTGGGATATGAGACTCTTTCATATAAATTTAATGTGTATCTTGAACACTCATAGAAGATGATAGTGTGATTATGTGAGTATTGCCTTGCCGACGCTCAAAAAAGGTGCGTCATCATTCTTCTAAATTCATTTCGTGTATGTATCGATTATGTGAGTATAGACAAAAAAATGAGAGGATGTTGGGCGATGTAACCAAAGCATGCTGCTTTCATATGGACAAGTAACATATTAAAAACGTGCCCATATAGAAGTGACCAAAAGGGCAAAAGAAAGGAACATGTGGGCTATCTATTATCACACTTTCTCTATCCTCATTCCTCACCGACACACACGCACGTGCAATGCAACTTGTGTTCCTGTAACTTTTCATTTACTTTTATATTTTTGAGTTTTTAATTGATAAGATTACCTAACTGTTAAGATTTGATGTCTGTTAGAAGTTGGTAACTTTCCAATTACATGTTCATAGTATCATATGCAAATGCAATATATAGTCTAGGATACTAGCGAATAACAATTAATTAAAATTTGAACTTCTCCTCTCTATTAAATATACAAAAATTATATTTGAAATTAATTGAAAAGTGTGGTTAATGAGCCTACAACTCCCCTGATGGCTGACAGACCACTCACGTCACCTAGCTGAACCTTCCAGCCTGGCATGTTAAATGTGTAAAACGCAACCAATTACAAAAGCCGACGTGGAAGTCTAAGACTTGGACTCATTTTTGCTACTCTCCAGCTGTTGTCCATTTCCGCGTCTAAGAACTTCAAAACCCCTTTATAAATGCTGCTCAATTTCATTTCCGATCTATTATCTTCTCCTCCTTCAATCGTTCTGAACAAGCCAAAGGAGCAGGCTATCCCTGATCATGGCTATGGATCACCGTTTCAAAGCTCTCTTTTCTGCTCTGTTTCTTCTTTCCGCCATTGTCGGGCCTACGAGAGCTGTTCTTGTGGAGCAGCAGCCATTGACATTGAAATACCACAACGGTGCTCTCTTGAAAGGGAATATCTCGGTTAATCTTATATGGTACGGTCATTTTACTCCTTCCCAAAGGTCTATAATCGTCGATTTCGTCCGGTCCCTGAGCTCCGGCCAGGCTCCGCTTCCCTCCGCCGCATCATGGTGGAGGACGACCGAGAAATACAAAGGCGGTTGGTCAAACATGGTCGTCGGAAAACAAGTCCTTCACGAAACTTACACTCTGGGAAAGAGTCTCCGCCGCTCCCACCTCCTTGCTTTGGCAGGAAATAATAACGGGCTCGATTCGATTGGCGTTGTTTTGACTGCCAAGGACGTCGCAGTTGAAGGGTTTTGTGCGAGTAGCTGTGGGACCCACGGGTCAATCCCGGCGGCGGCGGGAAAACCCCGGTTGCCTTATGTATGGGTTGGGAATTCGGAGGTTCAATGTCCCGGTCAGTGCGCTTGGCCGTTTCACCAGCCTATTTATGGTCCTCAGACGCCGCCATTGGTGTCGCCCAACGGAGACGTTGGAGTCGACGGAATGATCATTAACCTGGCAACCCTTTTGGCGGGAACCGTCACCAACCCGTTCAACAACGGGTACTTTCAGGGTCCGGCGGCGGCGCCACTGGAGGCCGTGTCGGCCTGTACCGGAGTATTCGGTTCCGGAGCTTATCCGGGTTACCCGGGGAAGACCCTGTTGGATAAAGTGACTGGCGCGAGCTTCAACGCCTGCGGCGTCAGTGGCCGGAAGTATCTGCTGCCGGCGATGTGGGACCCATATACGTCGGCGTGTAAGAGCCTAGTGTGAGGGGGAGAAGGAGAGGAGGACACGTGGAAGATGTCATGCAGAAATATAATTGAGTCGGGTTGGTGAGCGGGCAACGGATGGTAAGGATTGGATAGGGTTTGAAAATTGTCTTGAAGCAGAGAAGCATACTAAAAGTTTGTCGTTCAGAGTGACGTATAAATTGTTTTGATAAAAAAATAGAGAAATATTAATAAAAAAACATTAAAAATTTCTTAAATTAATTGCACAAGTGGGTGTAATGAGAATTAGATAACATCAATGACATGGGTTATGTGGCAAACTTACTTTATTGGGAATCTATTCTTCCTTTGGATATAAAAAAAGTGTCATTTTTGTATTGGTTAAATATCAAACACTGAACTTTGGGAAAATAAATAAATAAACTTTAGTTTTTAAGAAATCCGAAATAACTATAGTGGACAGCAGGTGGGTTGAGCAGCTGCCCAGTCATTTTATCTTTTTTTTTTTATTTATTTAAAAAAGTTTTTTAATTAAAAAAAACTTTTTATTAAAAAAATATTATGAGAATGATTTTAAATTTTTATTACATATTTCTACTAATACAAAAAAATATTTTATAAAATTAAATGAATTTTCAACAAGTTTACAATTTATTATAATTTTACAAATACAAAAAATGATAAAAACTCATTAAAAATATGTCTCAATGAAATATTTTACAAATTTAGGAATAAAATGTTGCCCGACACTGCAAAAGTATTTAAAAAAAAAATCAACATTGACTCTTATACGGTAAAATTAAGGTCACCGCCTTAATTTTAAAATTCGAGCAAACTAATAATTTGACATATCATGTAAGGACTGAACTATACTTGTTTTCAAATCTTTTTGTTGGGTTAGAATGGAATATTGCAAGAGTTTATCCTTAAATTTGTAAAAAAAAAATTTATTCATGAATATATTTTTAATGATTTTTTTTTCATTTTTTGTATTTAAAAATTTATAATAAATTGTACAATTTTGAAAATTCAAGCAACTTTCACTAAACTTTTTATTTATTTATTTTAATGTGTGTAAAAATTTGAAGTTATTCTGATAACATTTACTTAATAAAAATATTTTTAAATAAAAAATGTTTTTTTTAATTTAAAAAACAAAAGCCGATGGTTTGAGGAGAGCGGCCGATGGTCACCCTTGGTTGACCGAGAAAGGGTGCGCGCGAGCTCTTTCAAATGGTGACCGTGGGTTGACCATGCTCCGGACATCGAAGGATTGGCGCGGGCTAATTTGAAATGGAGACTCCAGACGCTCCATGGTTGACCGAGTGAAGGTGCGCGCACGGTCAGTTTGAATGAAGACCGTGTTTGCTCATGGGTGCGCGCGGGCTCTTTCAAAACGACGACCTCGGGTTGATCACTCTCCGGACACTAGGGGATTGGCGCAAGCCAATTTGAAATGGAGACTTCAGACGCTCCTTGGTTGACCGAGTGAAGGTGCCACGCGGTCAGTTTGAATGAAGACTGTGTTTGCTCATGGGCGCACGCAGGCTCTTTCAAAATGGCGACCTCGGGTTGACCACGCTCCGGACACCGGGGGATTGGCCAGACAAATTTGAACCGTCACTTTCGTTTGACCAAATAATCTGATTACTCAGATAATTAAGTAAAGTGGTTGATAAAATTCGGCATAAGACCCTTAGTTGACCGAAGTTTCTCTTAGTTGATCAAGGCTCCCAACAATGTGCACCCAACACTTAGTTGTATATTCTGTTCTTCCTCTTTAGGCATGTTTCTCTTCCTTCTCTAAATGTTTATTTGGTGATTAAAATAAATGTGACCAATAATCGGCATAAGGTGGCCGAAGACTCGGTCTTCATGAGAGAGCACTAGATCCGTGAGAATTGGATCGAGCGTTCTCCTACGCCAGTCACTTATTCCGTTGCACCGCAATGCCAATGGCCGATTCTCCACTGGCCGTCGGGACATGGTCGAGGGGGTGTGCATTGGGCATCTCGTGACCGGGAGTGTTTGGACACCAATTGATCACAACCTTTGGTCGCTCCCGATCTTTCTCGGAAGGTGTTTCGGATGCTAAGTTCCCTGCAAAATGAGCAACTAAATTAGTAAAATTCTTCACGCTCATTGGGGCTAGATCGATGGCGCACTCATTGGTACTTGAGGATTTGCCCTCAAATCTATTCATTTCTATTCTATTTCTTCGTTATTCTCCTCATCTAAATAAGGAGATAGGTCTTGGACGTTCACGATGGCTGATATGCCATATTCGCCCGGGAGTTCGAGCTTGTAGGCGTTCGGGTTGATTCTTTCAACCACTCGGAAAGGTCCATCGACTCTTGGCAACAATTTGGCGTGCTTATGTTTGACATATCGTAGTTTTAGCCAAACAAGATCTCCCACTTGAAAGATCTTTTCCTTTCGTCCCCGGTTTGCTTCCATGGCATACTTCTCATTTTTCCTCTCAATGGTCTTCTTGACTTTCTCGTGCAATTTTCAGACCATTTCGGCCTTGTTGTGGCCGTCGGGGTTGGTGAGCTCTTGGCTCGGTAGGGGCAGCAAATCTATTGGCGTCAATGGATTAAATCCATATGTCACTTCAAATGGTGTCATGTCTGTGGTGTTATGTCGGCATCGATTGTAAGCGAACCCAATAAATGGTAGCTTCGTGTCCCATGCCGTGATTTTCTTGTCCTCCACACTTCGTAGTAGAGCACCAAGTGATCGGTTGACTACTTCGGTTTGGCCGTCTGTCTGAGGGTGGAATGTCGTGCTAAATAATAATTTGGTTCCGAGCCGTGCCCACAAGGTTCTCCAAAATGTACTGAGGAACTTCGAGTCTCGGTTGGACACGATCGAGTGTGGTATTCCGTGTAATCAGACTACCTCCTTGAAAAAGAGGTCGGCAATGATCGATGCCTCGGCTGTCTTAGAGCACGCCACAAAGTGCGCCATCTTCGAAAAATGATCGATCACCACCATGATCGTGTCCTTGCCACAGTTCGTTCCGGGAAGTCCGAGAACAAAATCTATGCTAAGTGCTTGCCATGGATGGTCCGACACCGGTAGTGGTAGATATAAACCTTGAGCTAAGGTTTGGGTCTTGGCTTTCTTACAAACCGTGCACCTCTCCACGAAGTGGTGTACGTCCCGAAATAAATGGGGCCAATAAAAATGCTCCTTGAGCATCTCTCACATTTTATTCTCACCAAAATGTCCCGCAAGGCCGCCGCCGTGTGCCTCAGTAATAAGAGACTCACAGATGCTTTCTCTCAGGATGCATATCTGTCCTCCACGGAATAGGTATCTGTCGGTCACATGGTAACATGTCATCTCTCCTTTGGAAGCGGCTTCAAAACGTTGGCCGAAATCGGGATCATCCTTGTAAACATGTTTCATCCAATCAAGCCCAAAAAATTTCACCTTAAGCTCGGTGAATAAGACACTCCTTGACAATGCGTCGGCCACCACGTTGGTGTCGCCCTTCTTATATTTGATCACGTACGAGTACTTTTCCAAACACTCAATCCACTTTGCATGTCTTCGGTTGAGCTTGCCTTGACCCTTGGTAAATTTAAGGGTTTGATGGTTCGTGTGGATTATGAACTCCCTCGGCAGCAAGTAGTGTTGTCATACTCCAATAGCCCTGATTAATGAATAAAGCTCCTTGTCATAGGTGGAGTAATTTAGAGTCGCACATTTGAGCTTTTCACTGAAGTAAGCAATTGGTCGGCATTCTTTCATCAAGACTGCACCAATGCCCGTACCCGAGGCATCACACTCCACTTCAAACGCCTTGGTAAAATTCGGAAGGGTGAGTATGGGGGCTTCGCAAAGCTGGGTCTTGATGTGGTCAAAGCCAGCTTGACAAAGCTTTGACCACTCAAACTCCTTGCCCTTTTTGGTAAGTTCAGTCAAGGGTGCCACTATGGTGCTGAAACCCTTGATGAAACGTCGGTAGAAGTTGGCGAGGCCGTGGAAACTCCTTACATCTGAGACGCTCTTTGGCGTCGGCCAATCTCGGATGAATTTAATTTTCTCGCCATCTACTTCCATGCCGCCCTCAGATGGGATGAAGCCGAGAAAATAGATGTGCCGCTGGACAGAGGCGCGTTTCTTGCGGTTACCGAACAGTCGGGCCCTTCCCAAGGTAATGAAAAGTTGTTCCAAATGGTCCAAATGACTCAGCATGTCCATGTTGTAGACAAGAATATCATCGAAATAAACAATGAAAACTTGCCTAAGTACTCTCAGAGTATGTGATTCATGAGGTGCATGAATGTGCTCGGGGCATTGGTGAGCCCAAAGGGCATGACTAGCCACTCAAGCCCATAACATGTCTTAAAGCCTGTCTTCCACTCGTCGCCCTCACGCATTCAGATTTGGTGATATCTGCTCTTGAGATCCACTCTCGAAAAGAACTTAGCCCCGCTAAGTTCATCCAGCAAATCATTGAGCCGGGGCATCAGAAATCAATATTTGATGGTGATCCGTTGATCGCCGGGCTATCCACGCACATGCGGTGGCTTCCGTCCTTCTTTAGTACTAAAAGTGTCGGGATCGCACAATGGCTCAATGACTCCCGTATGTAGCCCTTAGTAAGCAACTCTTGCACTTGCCGTTGTAACTCTTTGCTTTCCTCCGGATTGAGACGGTACGGTAGTCGGTTAGGTAATGTGGCTCCCGGTTGGAGGTCTATATGGTGCTCAATCCCTCGAAAAGGTGGTAAGCCTTCTGGAAGTTCCTCTGGGAACACGTCTCGGAATTGGTCAATGAGGTGCTGAACAATCTCCGGAATTTGTTCTTCTTCATCATTATTATGCTCTCGGTGAAGGAGCATAATAATAAGTCCACATTGGTCGATTGTGCGTGCCAATTCTTTTCGGCCAATAAAAAGTGTCATCTTGGCCGTTGCTTCCTTCCTTTCGACCTCATCCTTGGCCACTTGCTATGGTGTCATAGGAGCTAGGATGATGTTACGTCCATTCATCTTGAACATGTATTGGTTGGTGAGTCTGTTGTGCATCACATGGCGGTCGAATTGCCATAGCCTACCGATCAACAAATGGGTGGCGCTCATGGGCACTACGTCACAAAGGACCGCGTCTTTGTAGTGACCGATCGCAAACTCTACCAAGGTTTGTTTGGTGACCCGGACATCTTCTCGGTCAGTAAGCCACCTCAACTTGTAAGGCGTCGGGTGATCGGTGGTGGGAAGCATTAGCTTCTCGACAAACTCTCGGGAAGCCACGTTGGTGCAGCTCCCGCCATCGATAATCAAGGAGCCCACCTTCTCATTGATCAAGCATCGGCGGTGAAAAAGGTTTTCACGTTGGTAATCCTCCTGTTGGTGCTGAGTTGATAGGACTCGTCGGATCATCATGAGCATCGGCACATCTTGGGCGTGATAGATTTCTTCCTAGGCCAGGTTCGATTCATCCTCGACCACGGCTAGGCCTTCGTCCTCGCTAACGATCTCCTCGGTACCCTCAAGGATTGCCATGATCCGCCGGTTAGGACATTGTGCGGCAATGTGACCATGTCCGAGGCATTTGAAGCATCGGATCTCGCGGGCTCTTGGTTTCTCGCCTCCCGCATCTTGTGGCTTGGTGTCCCTGTCCCGTTTCGGGACCCATGACTTAGGCGTCGTGCCACAGTTATCGGTCCTAGACGCGGGCCGAAAGGGTGTTGGCGCCTTGGGAGCTAGACGTTGGCTCACCGCTTTCCCCTTCCTCTTGATTTGTCTTTCCACTCTTAGAGCCATTTGAATGAGGGTGTCAAATGACTCTAAGGGTTGTAACTCCACCACATCACCGATGTCACGGTGTAGTCCCTAGGTGAACCTCGCCATGATTTGTTCTTCGGGTTAGGCCAAATCACACCGAATTCGAAGGGTCTTGAAATCAGTAAGGTACTCATCCACCGATGAGCTACCTTGTCGTAGTCCTTGCAATTGAAGGAATAGCTCCTGGCGGTAATGGCTCGGTACGAACTGTTTCCTCATGTGGGCCTTCATGGCCCGCCATGTTGTAATCTCCTCTTCTCGGTCTCTCTGTCTTTGGGCTCTAAGATTATCCCACCAAAGGCTGGCGTAGTCTGTAAGCTCCAATGATGCTAGTTGGACCTTTAACTTCTCCGAATGGTTGTAAAGGTAAAAAAATTTGTCGACTTTTTCAACACAATCGAGGAACGTATCTCCGTTCGAGGCCCCATTGAACGATGGAATGTTTAACTTGGGAAGCCTCCATTCTTCATCTCGATCCAAATGATGATCCGTGAGGAACTCATCATCGGATCCGTCCGAGCCGTGGTGGTTGGCTCGGGGGCCGCCGGCTCAGGGCCTCAGTAAAGGCCGTGGCGCATGTTGTGGTCGTTATCGAGCAGCAAGGTCCTCTAACCTTTGGAGCATCGTGACCATCCTTCTGTTCATGGCATCAAGTTATTCTTGGACATTGGGTTCGGGGTCACGAGGTTTGGAAAACATGGTTTGCTTGCTCGTGGTAGCTTGATCGCGGCCAACCGTGTGAATGGCACCGCTTCGTGTCATCATTGTAAGAATGGGTAGAAGTGAGTGAAAATTTGTGGGGGTTCAGGAAATGGGTTTTTGACTCTGATACCAAGATGATGTGCAACCCGGTAGGGTTCACACGTCGTGATCAGACAGGTGCGCGCACACGGGGCTTGGGTAAGGGGTTTGTGTGGCACACGGAAAATGGGCTCGTGCGAATGGAAGCTTTAGAGTAGGAAAGTGAAATAAATGGGAAATGGTGGTGAATTATGTGGAAAATGGATGAATGGCTCGGAGAAATAATGAGGTGGCTCAGGTAGTGTTCGTGATCGGGCAATGGGGAAAGGTGATAACTCAATGAGTGAGTAATGGGCTCGGGAAGGATAGAAGGGAATGATAATCCAAACACTTGAGCAATCAAAGTGTTCGTCTTGGTAGACCTTAGTTGCACTCGGATATCACGCACCGATCGTGCTCGCAAGGTTAGACGCTCTTGGCCGGATATGACTCACCGGAGAAGTTTACGTCGGAAAGAGCTTCAACCGTAGGAAGAAGGTGCGATTGCACAATTTTTATTAAAATTCTCTCTGCCTCTCTAAGTGAGAGGTCGATACACTTAAATGCTAGTGAAAGGAAAAAGAGAGGGAATGAGTCTAAGCCCTACGATTCGGCGGACGTCTTGGATCAACCGGGAGAGGATCTTCTTTGACCATGGTGAGACCAAAGACGCTCCTCTTCAGCTGAAGATTCGATCTAACAAGGGTGTGTGCGGCTGGATTTGAATGGAGACCATAGTGGACCGGGGTAGACCCTTGGTTGACTGAGAAAGGGTGTGTGCGAGCTCTTTCAAATGGTGACCGTGGGTTGACCATGCTCCGGGCATCGAAGGATTGGCGCGGGCCAATTTGAAATGGAGACTCCAGACGCTCCTTGGTTGATCGAGTAAGGTGCGCGTGCGGTCAGTTTGAGTGAAGCTCATGATTGCTCATGGGCACGCGGGGGATCTTTCAAAACGGCGACCTCGGGTTGACCATGCTCCGGACACCAGGGGATTAGCGCGGGCCAATTTGAAATGGAGACTCCAGACGCTCCTTGGTTGACCGAATGAAGGTGCGCGCGCGGTTAGTTTGAATGAAGATCGTGTTTGCTCATTTGTGCGGGCGGACTCTTTCAAAACGGTGACCTCGGGTTGAACATGATGTGCCGTCAATCGATGAGCGGCGCACCGTGATCGGGAGATGAGCGTACGCGTGACCGGAGGAGGTAACGTGTAACGTGTACGGCGGTAGGAAAATATGGTCGGGCGATTTCTGGAGTTAGGTTGCGGAAGTGTAATGGGGTGGAAATAAAGTGGATTGAAGGTGTAAATATGGTAATGGCACGGATAAAAATAGAGGTGGTTCGGAGGGTAGTGGATGAACCAGAATCGGTGGTGGCGGAGATTTGATGGCTCGGGAAACGGGATGGAATTTAGGAGAATATGGTGCGGTCGATCTAAACACTTGAGCAATCTAAGTGTTTAGAAAGGTAGACCTAGTTCGTGTTCGGATATGACTCACCGTTCACGGACGAGGGTTGTCGAGACTTGGCCGGATATGACTCACCAGAGAAGGATCGACGTTTGAGGGAATTATCAAAAGGCTAGAAGCACTTGTATTGATAAAAATTCACTAAGTAACAATAGGTCTAATGTTCTTTAAATAGACAAAAACGAAAACGTAAATCTAGAGAACTAGTAATCTCAAGCCATCGGATGAATTGGACGTCTCGGATGATTTGGTAAGCGGATCTCGGATTGCGTTGTGGTTCGGGTGCGCTGTCTGGAGCGCAGGCGGTTGCGGTGCGCTGTCGGGCGCGCTCGGGTACGCTCGACCGAGATATGTATCTCCGAGATTCATGGGATTTTATGCGTGCGAATCCCCCCAAATCCTCTTGTTTGTTATTTTCCAACCGAGATATCTTATCCATAAAGATTTGACACGGTCAAATTTGAAGGATGCCTTGGGCTTCTTTGAGTGTTGCATGGGCCTCGGCCTCGGTTGTGTCTTGGGCTGAAAGTCCGTCCCTTTGATGTTTAGGCTTGATCCTCTTCATTCTCTAAGTCTCTAAGTGCTGAAGGGAAATGTGGCGCTCGGCCACTTATTGAAGTTGGCCGAGACCCTAATGGGTCTCGGCGTGGGCTGCGTCACGTGGCCCGGTCGATCCCTTGAAGGTGCGCGCCGTGGTCTTGTGTCTGGCGTCATGGGCCGCCTCGTCTGGCCCGTTGTGTGCGTTCCAGATGAACGTCGTGGTGTTTGGCCCGGTGTGTGCGGTCAAGCTTGTATGTCCTGCGGTATGGGCCGCCATGTCCGGCCCGATGTGTTCGGTCACGCTCGTGTCCAGCCATATGATGGACGCCTTGAGCTTTTCTTGGCCGTTCTCTGTGGGTGACTCCGAGGTTATGTTTCCTACAAAACGAGCACACAAATTAGCAAGATTGGCCGTGCTCCTCGGCGCTAGATTGGTGATGTGCTCCCGTTGCACATCAGACCATGCTCGCGGACACCAGGGGATTGGCGCGGGCCAATTTGAAATGGATACTCCAGACGCTCCTTGGATGACCGAGTGAAGGTGCACGCGCAGTCAGTTTGAATGAAGACCGTGTTTGCTCATGGGCGTGCGCAGGCTCTTTCAAAACGCCGACCTCGGGTTGACCACTCTCCGGACACCAGGGGATTGGCGCGGGCCAATTTGAAATGGAGACTCCATACGCTGCTTGGTTGACCGAGTGAAGGTGCGCGCGCGGTCAGTTTGACTGAAGACCGTGTTTGCTCATGGGCGCACGCAGGCTTTTTCAAAACGGCGACCTCGGGTTGACCACGCTCCGGACACCGGGGGATTGGCGACGACCAATTTGAACCGTGACTTTCCCTTGACAAAATAATCTGATTACTCAGATAATTAAGTAAAGTGGTCGATAAAATTCGGCATAAGACCCTTAGTTGATCGAAGTTTCTCTTAGTTGATCAAGGCTCCCAACAATGTGCACTCAGCACTTAATTGTATATTCTGCTCTTCCTCTTTAGGCATGTTTCTCTTCCTTCTCTAAATGTTTATTTGGTGATTAAAATAAATGTGACCAATAATCGGCATAAGGTGGTCGAAGACTCAGTCTTCATGAGAGAACACTTGATCCGTGAGAATTGGATCGAGCGTTCTCCTACGCCAGTCACTTATTCCGTTGCACCGCAATGCCAATGGCCAATTCTCCACTGGCCGTCGGGACATGGTCGAGGGGGTGTGCGTTGGGCATCTCGTGGGCGGGAGTGTTTGGACACCAATTGATCACAACTTTTGGTCGCTCTCGATCTTTCTCGGAAGGTGTTTCCGAGGCTAAGTTCCTTGCAAAATTAGCAACTAAATTAGTAAAATTCTCCACGCTCATTGGGGCTAGATCGGTGGCGCACTCCTGTTGCACATCAAGCCTAAATGAGCGAGCCGATCTGAGCCTGTCGAGCTTCAACGAGCCGAGCCCAACATAGAAATTTTGTTGTCGTATATTGAAGTTTTATAACTTTTTCTGTATTATGTAATTCTAAATATCTCAAAAAAACTCAAAAACAATAACATCGAAACATCGAATCAATAGCATTCAACATATATATCAAACAATTTGAAATAAATTCATAAAAGAGTTAACAATTAATAATCATGCATTGTACAAATCGAAATATAAACACTGAAACCATTCATTGTGCCAAATAAAAAGTAAAATAGGTTACAAAAAAGTCTTCAATTGTTCGAAAAGATTACAGAAGAACAAACTTATTCCACAGAGGATCATTCGATGGAGGTGGAGCAGCTGTGGGTGTGGCCTCCGGCGAATTGGTAAAAATTTCAGCCCAGTGTCAGTTTTGTGCCTCGTCGAACCACCAATCCAATGTTAAGATGCGGGCATCCATCGTGTGAAGCTGTCGGTGAACTCTCTCAAATGAATTCTCCATGAATTCTCGGTGGTCGTGTAAAAAAACCTCGATCCGACAGGTTGTTGATGGACGAGGATGACTAGCTGCTTCAGCTTGTTGTTCTTGGTCTTGCTTAATGCCCTCGTGCTGGAGTGCCTGTGATTAGCTATATCACAACTACAAATATTCATAGTAAAACAAATGACGTTCCAATACGGTCTAGCATTTTCTAACATTAGATATGTTGAGTTCCACCAAGTTGAAACATCGGTTTTTAGTTTTCTAAGTTTGAGGTTAGCCGCTTTACAAAATTCTTGATACTCTTGTTGTCGGGCATTTGACGAAGAAATAAAAGAAATTGCACCTCTAATTGCATCAATATGCGGTGATACAAATTGCATGCTATCTTTAACAATCAAATTTAAAATATGGCAAACACACCGCATATGAAAAAGGAAAGACTGAGTACTATCGAAATGATAATATTTTTTAAATTGCTTAACACAAACATTATTAGCGGAAGCATTATCTAACGTAATACTAAAAATTCTATCTCTTATATTGTATTCTTGTAGAATACCAACAATGTATCGATAAATTGTGATACCACTATGAGGGTATTCACAACTCCAAAAACTTAAAATGCGTTTATTAAGTTGTCAATTCGCATTAATGAAATGCGAAGTCACAACAATATAGCCGAGTGCATTGGGTGCACTCCACTAGGGGTGGGCAACCCAAGCACGACCCACGGTCTCAGCCCGACCCACGGCTTATGGGTCGGGCTGGTGATGTAAAATTCGGGTTTTTTTAAAATTGGGTCGGGTTTATATTATTTGTTTGGGTTTTGGGTCGGGCTTTTACTTTTACAAAACCCGCAGGCCCGACCCAAAACCCGTAATATTTATTCATCTCTTTCTTTTTTAATTTTTTTGCTAGGGTTAAACGTTTTGCGACCAGCCTCCTTCCTCTGCGACCGACTTCTGACGCAGCCTTCTCCGCGACTAGCTACAAAGGTATACTCTTCCCTCTGTTTTCGTTTTCCTGAATCTTTGTTTTCGGGCTTTTATTTTTCGTTTTTTCGTTTCGGCAAAAGTGAGCTCTATAAATTTCTTCCGGGATATCGAACATTTGTGCTTCTATAAATTTTATTCTGCTGGATGCCATATATTATTATTTTTCCGACTATCGTATTTCAACAAGCTTTATTTCTAAATCTAGAAAAACTAACTCTTATGAAAATAGTAAACTTATGTTGCTTTTTTACGACTCTATGCTGCCACAGGTGAACAAGACCAAACCGACTTGTCGAATCGATCAGTTAGGTTTTGTTTGATTCTAGCATCTTTTAATAAAATCACTTAGTTGATTTTCTATTACAAATTCAATTTTTTGTTTAGCTTTTTTTAGTCAACCCAAAAATCGAAATGAAACTATTAAAAAAAAATTAATTTAATCTCGTTACACAAACGCGAACACAGGTGACAATATGTAAAGATAAAGATATGATGAACAATGAAAGACAAGTCAAATTAAATAGATATTTTGATGGATGTTTTATTTTGATGGATTTTTTTTTATGAATGTTTTTAAGGATGATTTTATGTTGATGAATGTTTTTAATTTGATAGATGTTTGATGACTATTTTTTACATGTTTTTTTATGGATTTTTTATCTTGAAATAATTTTGTGTATGAGACCAAAAACCCAACCCGACCTAACCCAAATTGGTTTGGGTCGGGTTGTCTCATAGAGATCGAGTGTCGGGTTGGTCTTTGGTTTCGAGTTTGGGACCAAAGCCCAAATGGGTCGGTACTGGTCGGCAAAAAACCCGACCCATGCCCACCCCTACACTCCACAAATCAGAAGTAATACATATTGACATCATGAGCGCATGCAAAAATAAAAGAAGCAAGTTATTTTTCATTTTCTCATACAATTTTATTATGTCTTCTCGCAATGTACTTCGAGGAATTCGCTTAAAACTTGGATTAATGTATTGTTGTATAAATGTTACGGTTTCCTCGTGATCAAACATGGCGAAAGGTAACTCTCGTTGTGCCACATATTTTGCAGCATCTTCTCGCATTCTATCATGTGAATAAATGAAATTTCTTGTACCAAGAGTGTTTAAGTGCAATTGCATACGATCTTTCGTATGCAAGTGTTTGTTTTCTCGTACAATTTTATTATGTCTTCTCGCAATGTACTTCTAGGAATTCGCTTAAAACTTGGATTAATGTATTGTTGTATAAATGTTACGGTTTCCTCGTGATCAAACATTGCGAAAGGTAACTCTCGTTGTGCCACATATTTTGCAGCATCTTCTCGCATTCTATCATGTGAATAAATGAAATTTCTTGTACCAAGAGTGTTTAAGTGCAATTGCATACGATCTTTCGTATGCAAGTGTTTGTTTTCTCGTACAATTTTATTATGTCTTCTCGCAATGTACTTCTAGGAATTCGCTTAAAACTTGGATTAATGTATTGTTGTATAAATGTTACGGTTTCCTCGTGATCAAACATTGTGAAAGGTAACTCTCGTTGTGCCACATATTTTGCAGCATCTTCTCGCATTCTATCATGTGAATAAATGAAATTTCCTGTACCAAGAGTGTTTAAGTGCAATTGCATACGATCTTTCGTATGCAAGTGTTCGTGATATTTTTTGTAATGTCGATTCATTGTGCTAGTGGTGGATTCATAAGCATAATGTTTGGCACAATAATTGCATTGTGCCATATTTTCTATTTTCGTTCCTACGTTCACTTCTACGATTTCAAAATGTTTTCATACTTTCCGACGTTTTCGCTTTCTTGGATCGAGGGGCAGACGTGGATGTTTGTGCAGATGTGTGTGTCAATCCAACAAAAAATGTCAGATTCATAGGTGCAACTTCTTGCACCTCATCGTCGGAAGACGGAAACGTTTCAAATTCTACGTATTTCGACGGTGAATCCATAATAAACAATGAATTATTTTAAAAAAAATTCTACTTTAATACCGTTCACCGATTTGTTGATGATTGTTAATGGAAGCATAGAACGATGAACAACTAGAAAGCTTTTGAGCGAGCTGACTTGAGAGCGATTTGCACAGAGAGTTTCGGGTAAGAAATTCTCGGCTAACCTCTACAATTTATAGAATTCCCTCATAACAGCTACCCCCGGTCGACCTACACTATTTCCCAGGTCGACCGGATGTTACCGTTGAATATGAAAATTTTAGCCGTTACATTATACCGGTCGACCCTCTATGCAACGTCGGTCGACACTTTGTCGTCTTCCGGTCGACTCTTTGCTATCTGCGGTCGACCTATAAAAATTATAATGTCGATTAAAAATCGACCGCACTCCAGGTATTTCGAGCCTACCGAGCCAGCTTGAGCTGGATCGGTTGGCTCGGTGTTGCTGAGTCCACGAGTCAGCTCGAGCGAGCCAACCTGCCGGGCTCGGAACGGGCTCGAGCTTTTTACCGAGCCAGGCTAGGCTCGTTACTGTAGCAAAACGAGCCGGGCTCGGACTGCTACAGTACCGAGCCAGCTGAGCGAGCTGGCTCGCCCCCTCGCTCGTTGACACCACTAATATGATCCCCAAGATCCCATGTTTGATTAGGAGATGCATAATAGCTTAATCTATGCTGATTGATTCTAAATTACACAAACAATCTTAACGTTGACATCCAGATTGATAAACCTCAATACTATCATGAATTCGATTGATTATGAAATTCGGTAAAAAATAAATGAAAATTTTAGCATAATTTTTTCAAATTTCTCTATGACGTCCACTGATTATTCATCAATTTGAATAATATCTTTCGTTGGTCATGATGCTGAAAAGCTAATAAAGATTATTGTTTGAAAATAATCGTTCTTTTTATAAGTTAATAACATTGAAGAAAAATACAAATTTATCATTCCTAGTTCCTACGTTTCTCTTTAAATTATTAGAATGCATTTAATGGAAGAAAGCAATGCATAGATCAAATTGACCGGAATTATTAAAATCAAAGTAAAGTTAAAATTGTTGAGTTATAGAATCACGAACCATGATAACCTCAAGCCCTCCTCCTGCGTCACAATAAATATGGAACGATGTAAGCTTCTTTGAACCTGTGGATCTTGGTGCCACAATGGCAACTGATGCTAGGGCTGGGATCCGCGGGTACATATCAGTTTTTGCCTTAAAAAAAACTGATCCGGTGGGTACGGTTATCTATTTAAAAAACCGTCGGTTAATCAGTTATTGACTAAAACCGATCCATAACCGACTCATTTATCGGTTCGGTTATGGGTCCGTTTCGGTTAATGACCGTTGTCAAAACAACGGTTTTAGACCGATTTTTCTGCCGATTTTCTTCCGGTTTTAGACCGATTTTTTGGCGAGTTTCATGCCGATTTTCTACATAATGCATATTCTTCCTCAGAGTTCCATCCAATCTATGCATTTAACAATCAAAAACCGAAAGAGGCAAAAATATATATGAAAGATGAAATCAGATCCATAGATGAAAAATCATTTAAATGCATTAGCTGAGTCAAGAGCATCGGCATGTGAATATTTAGGACATGAATAAACATTTTCAGAAATCAGAGATAACCGTCGGCCGTCGCAAATGAAGACGAGTCGGCGAGGGTTGCGCGGACGGGACGGAGACGAGTCGGCGACTACGAGGGGAGGCGAGGGCTGCGCGGAGTCAGATTGCGACGGGAGTCAGGTTCGGCTGCGAGGCGAGGACTGCACGGACTGGATGGAGATGAGTCGGCCACTGCAAGGGGAGACGAGGGCTGCACGGAGTCGGACTGCGACTGGGAGTCTGGTTCGGCTGCGAGACGAGGGCTGCACGGACTGGATGAAGACGAGTCGACGACTGGGAGGGGAGGCGAGGGCTGCAGTACACGGAGTCGGACTGCGACTGAGGGCTGAGAAGCATTTTAATTTAGGTTAAATTCAGTTCGGTTCGGTTTGTCTAACATAAAACCGAAACATAAATTGTTTTTCTCCATAATTTTAGTTCGGGTAGTGGTTCGGTTTTTAAACCATAAAAAACCGACTAAAACCGACCCATTTGATCAGTTCGGGTCGGTTTTTCGGTTTTATCCCACCCAATTGCCACCCCTAATGCTAAATACCTCTCATGCACTCGCAGCTTACCATTACAAAGACAAGAGGGGACCAAATTGGTAAACCCCGACACACCTACTAATTTTGTGTGAAGATCTAGCCCATACTAATGACCAAATTAAGGTTGTTTCACGAGTTTTCCATCTATTAGACCTTTGAAAAATTACAATGTTATTGCATACACATTCTTATTTTTTTCTATTTATTTCAAATGTTGGACGTCAGAGGCATGGAACAGAGAGGACAGATACAAGGGGAAAAGGAATTTGAAATTTAATAAATGCCAAGCAACTTCCACCAGAATGATCCGACAGCTGCCCATATAGTGATATTAATTAGCGCCATTATAAATCCCACCATTAGCACATGAGGCAGCTTCACGTACCCAGCTGCTCCCCAAAAAACGAAAAATAGAATCATCAGTAACTTTTTGTAACAACATTTGCTTCTAATTGTTCTTTACTTTATCTGAATTCGAGCTGTTTCTTCCTTTGTCTCCAAAAAACCAAAACAATGTCAAGATCTCCGGTTTTTTATCATCAATTTACTATCCCTTTGACTACCAAAATGATTGAAATCCTTTCGACAATCAATATTTCTGACCCACAACAGGTCTCGTAATCATCTACGATAACTAGAATACTGAACCAAAAGAAGAAGAAAGCGAACCTCCACAGTAGACGGCAGCTTGACCGCTTGCATAATGCGTGAGAGCTCCGAAGAGATTAGTTATGTAAGCCAAAGCAAGAGTAGCTAAGATAGCAGGCACGCCAGCAGCCAGATGCATGGCCAGAAAGGCCGAGTAAAGCGCAGCCACGTGACCGGTTTGGCTGGCGAATAGGTAGTGGATGTAGAAATACGTCGGTTGCAGAATAGCAAAAGCTGCAAGCCAGCCCAGAGACAGAGATTTCAGAGATTTAGCGATTGAATTTGCCATCCATGGTATGAGGCCGAGGGTGGTCAGCTGACCCGCCATGCCCACCAGAACACCGAACCAGGCCAACGTGTCCCAGGCCGATGTTTCACGTAAGCAGTCATCCCAGTCTAGCACTCCGAGCAGAAGAAGTAGTGATAAGGCGATCATTGCAGCCACTACGCTGGACATGTGTATGTGCTCTCTGAACATTTATAAACCAATGTACATGAGAAATTCATAATTCTGGTCGCCCAAAGTGCCTTCTTAGATATATGGGATGTGACCATGACTAGTCTATAAAAGAAATTACGTTTTGGTCATGTAATCTTATTTCTCGAGAGAGCAACAACTACAGCTAGAATAGTTTCAATGATTTTTAAGGATTCTTAGAAAGAAAGTAGATGGAAATACTGAGTTCTACAAGTCGAATTCTTTCTCAAAATCGACAGAGACAAAACTGATATTAGCTAATGCATCAACATAAAAGCACATACCCAGCGATCCAGAGACCGATGGCGAGAAGCATGGTTCCGATCATGATCCATTCGTTCTTTTTTACGGGACCCATGACCTCGAGCCGCTTTTTAGCCATGAGAGGAGCCTCGGGGGTGTCTTTGAGTGTAGGAGGATAAAGCTTGTACACTATGAAGGGTGAAACCAAGAGGCCTACTACAGAAGGTAAACTAGCAGCCTTGAACCAAGTAAGCCATTGACTTGGTATATTCACATTTTGTTCTTCAGCCAGTTTCAGACACAGCAGATTTTGGGCTGCAGCTGTTAAGAAAAGGGCACTCGAGTGACCTGCAGACTAATGGAAAAGGGGATTCAGTTTCATCTTCATAAAAAAGCTAGAATAGTTGGAGAAATATGAAGAATTAATTTCCCAAATCATAAATTCCATTCATAATAGTTTCTTCATCGTCTTCTTCACAACAAATGGAGTTGGTAAAGATAGAACAAACCTGCAACTGAGACTGAATAAGATATGCGCCAATTTTTCGGGATGAGGGGTCGCTGGGTTTACTATCGACGGAGAGCGATAACGACTTGATGATCGGCAAGAACACACCTCCAGCTCGCGCGGTTGAGCTCGGCATTGCCGGACATATCAGAGTTTCGCTAATTGTCAGGCCATAAGACAATCCCAAAGTATTTTTCCCCAACCACTTGACGAAATAAGTAGCAACTCTATCTCCTAATCCAGTTTTCACAAATCCACGAGAGAAGAAGAACGAAATCACAATCAACCAAATTACCTCGTTGGTGAAAGCAGTAAAAGCGGCGGAGAACGTCAGAGTTTTAGTCACGACAGTGGTGGTGAGGCCGACAAACGCCCAAGCTCCGACAGGTAAGGGAGTCAAAACCAGACCAGTAATCGTCGACAAGAAAATGGCAAGTAATTGCCATGCTTTCGTAGAAACATCATTGGGTTTTGGTATAGCGAAACGGACAATCAGGCCAACGGCGACGGAGATGACAAGCGGAATCGGCCTGGCTCCTTGCCAACGAGGCCGAATCGACGATGGTGGAGATCTTTCAGTGTCTATAGCTTCGTTTGGACCGATTTCCATCTCAACTCTAGAAAATCCACCGAAGAAAATGACCCAGAAGTCGTCCAAGTACAAAAAGAACGATACAGAACTAGAAAGCAACGTACAGCAGACAAAAGAAGGGGAAAGTTGAAAACAGTATGTAATCGGATAGCTAAGAGTTTCACATTCAAATTCAGTGGAATCTGAGAAGACGAGTCGAAATTGTGGTGAAGTTTCAGGGAAAGACAGTGGGTTGAGAAAGCGGGAACGAATTTTCAAAGTTACCGCGAGTGACTGGACCCCAAAACGGCGGAATCTTTACTGGAAGCCCAAATTCTGTACCATCTGTCTCACATTGATGTCGTTCTCAGAGCTTTGCATTTTTATCTGCCGACAGGACACTTTCACACATTTTTCATAGCTTACATGGGAGAGTACGAAGTCTTATAAAATTAAAAGTAAAAATAATTTTTGAGCCTAAATTTTTGAAAAATAGTCGAAATGGGGCCTGAGTTTTTGAAAAATAAAATTTGGGTTCGTCGGACGCATAAAATTTTGTCTCATGCATCTGATATTCATTTGAATGAGGCATGATCGGACGAATGGGGCAGAATTTCTTGACTCATTCGTCCGAGTGAGACATGATCGGACGAATGAAGTAAGAAATTCTTGCCTCATTCGTCTGATATTTGTCCGATCATGCCTCACTCGGACGCATTCTTTCATCCGAGTGAGGCATGCATGCGTTCGATCGGCCTAAAATCTATAAACTTGTGCTGAGTTTCTTATTTTTTTACCTTTCTGAAGTCTTAGCGAAGCTCTGCCAAAATTTTCATTTTTTGCAAAATGAACTATGGTCGTGGAAAACGCATCAGAATCGTCGCACAACACCGCGACGATGATGAGAGATCGTCACAGCCCTCGAAAGTTGGAGTTTCTAATTCGCCTTTGTCAGTAAGAGGACGTCGTGACGTATTTCGTTCTCTTGCAATCGAGAGGATGTTTGACGAAGTCTTCTCGTTACGGTCGGTCATACCTCCTAGACTAGTTGTATTCTCAGCATTTGAAGGCCTGAGGATTCGACATATGGCTGCTGACATTGGTTTGGTCGGGATGTTTGAGTTATTAGGACCTTCAGCTGAGCGATTAGTGCGTCTTTTTTATATGAACCTTGTGGTTTCTGCAGACAGTGATAATGGAAGAACATTTATGTTTGAGAGAGATCCGTTGATTACAACAGAGCACATCAATAGACTTATTGATTATTCAGATGAGTCTGAGGACCAAGGCAAGATGTATTACAACTCCACTCAGGGGCTCCGTGTATTGTACAACTGGCTGGATTATCATTTTTTAGGCAAATTCGGGCCTCAGATAGTCGAGTAGATTCTTTGATTAAGCCGAAGGCGAACGAGCTTAACGTGGTAGCTCGGGTGATCCAGAACATGATATCTCACACGATTCTTCCAAGGGACGGACATCGCGAGCTCGTAATTCATATGGACTTATATATTATGTATTGTCTTTATACTGGAACCCGATTCAACCCAGGATATTTAATATTGCATCATATGAGTGAGATTTATAGGGGGTTAAGAAAAACCTCTCGTACGCAGTTTTGATTACAAAACTCATTTCCGTACTATGTGGACGGATTCCTCGGGGTGAGGTGATGAGGGAGCCCCGGGTCCATGACGTTTTCAATCGTCGTCAACTTAGAAGGATGAGTTTGATAGAGGTGGGCGATACGTGGGTAGACAGGAGAGACACAGCAGCCGCCCGGATGCATTTCGATCCGGACGTTGATCTTCCCGCTCAGGATGATCAACTTGATTTTACCTAGATGCCCACTCCTCCCTATGCTTACATGGCGGAGCCGTCTTTTGGTGGGATGCTAGGACCTTTTGCACCTTCGATGAGTGAGATGCCATGACCTTTCGACCATTCTAGTAGTCAGATGCCGCAACCTCGTATCATGAGCCAACGTTGACGCTTATGATGGAGCAGATGAACCTGTTTCATACCATGCAGATGCAGCGGAATGAACAATTACCATGTCGAGCAGATGCAGAGGATGGACAGTTATCATGCCACACAGATGTAGCAGATAGACATGATTAAGCACACAGTGGACGAGATACGGCGGACGCTAGATACGACCGGGATGTTTCGAGTTTCTCCTTTTGACCAAGATCCTCCACAGCCCCCACCAGATTGTGGCAATTTTTAGTTACTTTTTTATTATTATTGTACTTTTTTTCCTTTACATTATCATTGTACTTTTTTTAAATTTGTAATGAACATATTTTTTCTTCAACGTTATAATACATTTATAATATTATTGTCTTGTCCATCTCGGTTAGGCTGGCCACCTTCTACGTGGTTCTGAATTTTGGACGGGTTCAGGCATTAATTCTCGTGGATTATTTTGTGACTCTTGTGTGCCTACGTTGAAGCCCATGAACATGTCTTCCTCAGCAGCAGATCGTCGAGAGTCTGAGGTGAAGGCTCTTTCGGGACATAATTTCTTATTATGCCCACTCCTACAACACGTACCACATTGTACGGTGTCGGTTCTTCTACTTATGGAAGTGCTGCTACGTTGAGTCTCATTGACGTCTTTTGTTCTTTTCTTCTTCAGTTGACCAGGCCCGCGCCTAACTGCTGGTGGTATCAATGTACTATATCTTCGAGGATTTGACGGCCACATCTCACGTTCAGCAATCGGTACAATGTAGTATGAATACATCCTTAGGTACGTCTCCCGATGATAGTATTAGTGTATATATTGATCGATTGGCGTGCACATCCACTGCATAGCGAAGATAGCATGGACACACAAAATCTCGGTCAGTTCTCATCTATAATAGTTGCAATTCTGAGTTCCCATATTGACTATAAATTGCCTCCTGCCATTGCTAACTTCATAAATGGCATTTATGGAAAACACGGCACTCCAATTCCTCGCATCTCGGGTCTCTTGATTTAAGATTTTCCTTATTCTTGGGCATAGCATATCCGAACTTTGAAGCATCGTCTTGTGTCTTTGCACAATACGAACAACTATAGATTTACGTATCATTTCTAACATTGTGATGATGTGTTTGTCTCTAGCTGCGAGAATAACATTGTTGAATGACGCGCTGAGATTATTCAAACTCATTTCACATTTTGAGTTCGACGATAAGGCATGTGCTGCTCATGTTTCTTTTGGAATAGCTCTTAAATATTCAGCAGCCAACGGGTTATGACGGTGCAACCGTGTCATATGACGTTCGAACTCGGGTTCGGTTGAGGCATGTGAAGCGTTCCATAAAAACTGTTTGTATACTTGTCCAAGGAAGCTTTTCTAGAAATTGACATAGATATGTCTGAGACAAAATCTATGCTCCTCATCACCAAGCTTCTCTTGAACTGCATTGACAAGTCCTTTTTGTCTGTCTGATATTAGAGTCTACTAAACCCGTTTGAATTGTTAACATCTTGTCTTAGCTGTTCGAGAAACCAATTCCATGAATCTCTGCACTCCGACTCCACTACTGCATATGCAATAGGATAGAGTTCATTGTCAGAGTCAATACTGACAGCCGTTAGAAGATGGTCGAGACATGCACCTTTCAAGTGACAATCATCCAAACATAAGACTGGTCTGGCGAATTTGACAATCGCCCTCACGCATCCAAAAAGACATACATATATTCGTTCAAACTCACAGACAGCTCCTTCACCTATGTCGTACAAAAATTTTGACTGTATGTCTATCCTGCTAGCAGGGTTGGACCTTAGAAGCTCATCTTCATATTGTCGAAGAAATTGAAATTGTTCTTCACCAAATCTTTCATTCAAACGTCGCGCTTCTAGGCGACTGTTAATTGCAATACCTGAAGTTATAATAATATTGTGATCTTTACGTACAGTCTCAATAATAGATGAGATTTCCCACATAGGCTGACTCTTGAACCTGTCGAGATATGTGGCGGCCACCCATTTTGCCGAAGCAAGTTGATTTTCCAATACTCGAGCGCAAATATGACTATCAACGAAAATTTTAATTTGGATTGTTTCTTCCCCATGCATCCTTGAAGCATGAAGGCGCCATTGACATCCCTCTATACATATTGTTGTTAGTTTTTTTGGATCGTTTCTTTTGAAAGTTATCTCATATCCATTTAATAATGCAGTGTTCGTTATTTCATCTTTCAAAATTTTAACGGATGGGTACCTTTTACAGAGATAAAGTTCGCTCTCGGCCGCTGTTGGCAAGCTCAAAACTTCGGCTGCATCTTCCTCGTCTAATTTAGGTGGCGTAGTCAAAGCCATCATATTTGCTCCATCTGAGGAAGATTGAACCTCTACATCATATCCACTGTCAAAAGGTTGCAAATGAGGGACATATGTATTAGGTTCTTAAACTCAATTCATATTTGATTCACTTTCTTCTGTCTCATCTTCATCTTCTTTGTTATTTGTCGCTTCTAACCACCAGTTGCTCGAGCTACCAGGCATTATAGCAAATATATAACTATTTTTCTGAAGTGTGATTTTCAATAAGAAAGAAGGTCAAATTTATAGTTTTTTCGGGCTATCAGACGCATATCGGGCGAATTGGGCAAAGCTCGAACGAATATCATACGACTATCAGACGAATGAGGCAAGAAATTATGCCTCATTCGTCCGATCATGCCTCAGTCGGATGAATATTGGACGCATGAGGCAAAATTTTATGCGTCCGACGAGCCCAAATTTTGTTTTCCGAAAACTGAGGCCCGATTTCGTCTATTTTTCGAAAACTCAGTCTCAAAAATTATTTTTACTAAAAAATTAATGCCGGATTCTATAAAAAATAATCAGAAAGTTTGAATTATTTTTTAATAAAAAAATCATTCAAAATATAAAGTGAAAATCTTAGGTGACCACTAAAATTATCGCTTACATTTAATAATTTTTATTATTATGACATTGATAAAACATTATATAATTACATTTTTATCTCATAATTAAATACAATTTAAGGGTAATAATTCGAAGCACTCATATTTTCATGATTACCCTATGGCTTATACCTGATAAGGGTTGCTCCGTGGACATTAATTGTGTGATATTCTTTTCATGTCAGGAGAGAAATTATTATAATATGGTAGTGAATCAAGCTTTTGACTTTGTTTTTTAGGGTGGGATGCATTGAAATGCCAAAGTCAAAACCACAATGATTTCAACTTTGGGGATGAAATAACGGTCAATCTTAAGGCACTAAGTGACAAAGTTGAGGGTCTGGACGGATAAGATTCCCAAGTTTAGTATTGAATTATTGATGATGGGTGCGCATACTTCTTTGGGCGTTCTTAAAAGTGTTGGGGAGTTGAAATCAGGAAGAGGGGGGCCCATGATCTGAACTTAGCGAGGCTCCTGGGAAAGAGTAGGGCGAGTTAGAGATGTCAAAGTCTATCCCGCAAACACATTTAAATCCAAGTTGGTTCAAGAGCCACCATAACATACTTTACAACCAAGTGGATTGAGGGACCATTTGGAGGACTAAGAGTCAAGCTAGCTTAACATAATAGGATGGATTCGATTTGGTTCAGCTCAACTCGATCCAATATAGAATGTAATTGAAATTGATTCTGTTTAAGGTTCATAAATCTAAAACCAACTTGTACATAGCCTCGTTTGGATTTAATTGATTTTTTGTTCAATTTTAATTTCAGTTCAAGTTCAGATTTGATTATGTAACATTCAAATTCGTGAGTGATTAATCCAACCCAGCTAAATTTAATTATTTCTAGTAAAATCTTATTTGGATCGATTAACCGACTCGATTCGACATGTCAATTTATAAAAATTAAATTTGAACTCAAATAAATCGGATGACCTATCTAACCCAAAACAAACATAAAATTTGAGTTGATATTGAATTTTTTAATTAAAATTGATTTGATCTGACTCAAATGATCGGTTTGGGAGGTTGATCCGATGTGATTTTCACCCATAATTTTCATCACTATCTTATAATTTAACTCTATATTTGTTTCCATCATTCTTTTTTTTTGCCCTTACTGATTTCAGTTCACAAGCTTGTTATAATTTTTTTAACTTTGTTGTGTTTTCGTGGCCATCAAATTATTTTAGGTTGAAGATTTGTATTTAGTTTATTTTGACAGTTGGTTTTCACTTTTACGTGAAAATTTCAGTAGTGTTTTAATTTAACAACGGGTATACTATTTACAACCTCCTCTCTCTTATTTAATATTTGTTTCATGAACTATTATTATATTATTTTCTAATATAATATCGACTAATTTTTATAACTTTTTTTAACGAATGTTCATCCTCTTTCTAATATTGAAAGAGTAAAGTTAAAAAATTAATCTAAAAAACATAAAATTTCTATTAATGATAAAATAACATTGAATTTAATCGACATTAAAAGACAAAAGAAGATTACACAAAAATAGAATTACAAATATGACATGGAAAATTAAAGAATAACAAAATCACAACATAAGCTAATAGAGGCATTTTAAAAGAAATAAAAACATTCTAGGAAACAATTGTCCAAAACACTGATTTAAATAAAAGCTTCGTACAAACTAGGAGCAGGTAAAACTGGACTGAGACTGTAATCCCACCCCTAATACAAATTACAAGCTTTTACAAATAATCAATTAATAAAATTACGAATACAACTAAAAGAGTTTGTTTGATAATCTATTAGAAAATGTGCCAAAAAATTATTACCATCGAAAAAGAAAAGGGCACGAAAGCCCAAAAAAGTGCTGTTTTTGTTAAGGTAGAAAAGAATTTTTCATCAAAGAAGTAAAAAAAATGTACATTGGGTAACAAATGACAAGATTTACTATATGATAGCAATTGCTGAGGAAAGTCTCATTAATTTATATGATAGTCTCCCATTACAAGAACCTTAAGAGATAAGGCATAATTTTCAACATAATGAACAGAAAGAAATGACATAATTGACGTCTAATTATAATTAAGTTACATACGATGCATTGCACATACAATTAACATAATTTGGAAAAGATTCAACTCGTCAATTTTGGTTCCAATACAGTTTTTTGTCACTTTGGCTTGCCTTTGGTATTCAACTTTAGAAAATTTAACCACATCTGCCTTCGACTCAGTTGCAAACAGAAATAATAGCCATCTCTAAGTCATTTGATTTGTAGAGTTGCAAAGATGTGATAGACAAATGTTAAGCGTACAAAATAACCGGAAAGCGGGTGGGCTCAATTGAAATAGTGGGTTGGCTAATCTTACACTTTGGGAGAGGGGGGAGGGGTGGGGATGGCTAACGACTGAGTTAACCGTGGCTCACGAGCTAGAATTGGAGTTCAAGCCTAGCGGATTTGCCGTGCAAGGCCACAACAACGGTCATTTAACCGTGGCATAACGAGTTAGCAACAGTCAAATGAGTGTTGCAAGCAACAAACAAGCTGTGGTGAAAATGTGTAACTTTTTTTCCTACTATTTTATCTTCTTTCTCTCTTTCATGAAGCTCGATCACAGTCGCCTTCTTCTATTTCTTCTGAACTCAACCATCCCCATCAATCCTGTCGAAACAAAAAATTCACTTCGTCAAATGCTTTTAGTCCTCTCCTTTTATTATCAAGACAAGCTTGATTCCACGTTTGAAAGTTTTATTATAATGTTTTTCAACTGCACGTTCTAAAGGCATATCCACGCTTTGTTCGAGAGGCATATCCACTACCGAGAAGGCTTGTTCGAAATAATTCCATGCTTTATTATTTAGTCACGTAGCTTCCAATTATATGAAGATAAGTGTACATCTAGTCTTTTATAAGTACATGCAAATGCAATGTAATAGTTGTGAATGAAAATATATTTATCTTCTGCAATCCATTCACCCTAAAACCGCAATTATTTTCTTACACAAAGTTTCACTCGATTTCCCTTTAATTTTTTCAAATCAGTCTGTATGTGTAACACCCAACTTTTTATGTACAATAACATTATGCGAATATATAATGTTTTATGGTTAAAGAATGAAATGAGCTAAGAAAATATGAATATGGTGACGAAATTACACATTGGAAGTAATGAATTGACGAATCGGAAACAATTTTGGTATTTACCTAATTCCGAGGTTTTAGGGTCTTCACATGGAGTTGGTTTCTTCTAATGTAATTTAATAGATTAGCAAATAAAACTACAGAAACAAGAATATCTTTAATTGGAAACATATCGAGAAAGTTATGAATCTTAGAACTCAAGAATTGGTAACAAATGTTGGGTTAGAATTTTGTAACGGAGCAGTTTCTGTGTTTGAATCATATTATGCCATAGAAGAGCATAATTGGCAAAGGTTTCGGATACAAAGTTTTAGTAGACTTCTATTTAAGAAGATTGATAGGTAGATCCACTCTATTGGAGTTGTGCACACAAAGTTATGCTCATTTAAAGTTGGTAAAGGAAATCTGGACTATAGAGTTATAGACTTTTGAGCAATGTTTGGTCTTTTGTATATTTTATTATGTTAAACTATTATTTTGAAGTTTACATCTTCTACAAAGTTAACGTCAACTCAATGAGAAAACTATGGGTTTTTGAATTATGAAAATCAGAGTGGTGGAACAAAAGTTATGAAACAATTAAAAGGTCAACACCTTGAACTCTCGGGCTGGTTTTAGGGTGACACCTTGAATGAGAGGTCGACACTTTATTACTGAAATGTTGAATTCTCAATTGAATTTTTAAGGAAGTTAATCTATGATTAATTAATGATGTACCAATAGGAAAGTGCCATGTGGATTATGAGATGGTTAGCTTGGATGGTGACACCTCATGCTTGAAGCTCCACATCACCTCATGGTTAGCGAATGTTGTGTATATCGGAAGTTGAGGTAAAAATAGAGTATGAACTAATAGGGTCATGTTATACCCAATTTTAAAGATGTAGAATTTATGAGGCTTTTAAGTGAGAATATGATCACAACGTATTCTGAAGAAATATAGTAGACATCTTAAGTATGAATTTGGTACCTTAAGTGTTTTGATCAGAGTTCTGTAGCAAAAGTTATGAATGCCGAAAGTTTCTGATAAAATAGGGTATTACGAGTTTTGCTTAAATTATTTTATTTTATGATGTTAAGGTATATAAGCAAGCTCATTGGATCCTTAAGGACTCAGAATACTAAGCTTAAGCTAAGGAGATCAAGTAAGTAAATCGTTGCATGACTTTGGCCCCTTAGGGGACTACATCATAAAGAATGGAATTAAGGTTGCATTGTTAGTATGAGTAGGGGTGGACGTGGTCCGGTTTGGTCCGGTTTTTGGACAAGAAAGGACCGGACCATTAAAATTCGGTTTTAAAATTTAAGACCAGGACCAAAATTATAGAGAAACAAGACCGGACCAAGACTGGACCATAAATTCGGTCTTGGTCCGGTCCGGTCTTGGTTTTTCAAAGAAAAAACTAAAGTACATAACCAATTCTATAATTTGTCAAAGAACAAAATCTTGAATCAAGATTCTTAACACACATGTAATTTTTTCGTAACTTTTCTTAAAACATGATGCATAAAGAATTAAAGTATGTTTAAGATTCTTAATACACATGTAACAACCCTCATTTTTATTTTAGAATTTTGTGACTTTAAGATGAAAGTGTTTAAGATTTGTTTTATGAATGTTAGGTAAATATTGAAGAATTAAAGTATTGTTGATGTTAGCAATTTAGTAGGTTTAAGGTGATAAAAAATTTAGTAGGTTTAGGAAATACTGAATATCGTTAAAAAAATTTTGGGTTTTTTAATTTATGGGTCGGTCCGGTTTTCATGGTTTTTTTTTTTAAAAACCGAAAACCGGACCAACAAATATGGTCCTTTAATTTTTAACCCGGTTTTAAATTTTTTTTGAAAAAAACGGACCAGAACCGGACCAAAGACGTCGGTTCTGGTCCGGTTCTTTGGTCCGGGCCGGTTTTGTCCACCCCTAAGTATGAGTAACCTATTTAATTAATAATTATGAGTATATTAATGATAATATTCTGTTGGGGTGTATCGCACCGTACACCGACCTAAACAATTTGGGCTTGATTGAGGCATGGTTGACATTGTTTGATGATTGATGTGTAAATTGCTTTATGAGTACAATTATGCTAAGAATGTCTATGAATGTCATTCATGTTATTTAGAGACGCTTGCTTATTGTACGTTTGCATATGATTGAGTTATTTTTAATATGTCATGCATATGTATGCTCATGATCATGCTCATGCATCATGTTTTAAGAAAAGAACGAAAAAATTTTCCATGCATGATTTCAAAATCACCCAACCGGATGTCGGGATGGTATGTGACGTCCCCGGGATTCGATGCATTAATGTATGTAAAGCTGAAACAATGGGATGAAGCCACGGGGTGGTAAGCTTGGTCTAGAGGGCTAGGTGATGTCACGGGGTGGTACCCGAAAATGTGATGGACCTTGGTGGAACCACGGGGTAGAGCTTTTGATCAGGGCACATAGGTGAAAGTCGGGTCAAGAGGGCTTGAGCTTTTCGGGTCGAGAGGGCCTGGGGGCTACCTGGTGGGGTCTGCGGTCAGGGCAGTCACGGGGTGGAAAGTCAGGTAAAATAAACGAGAACGATAAAGAACGAAATAAATTGTATGTTTTTACGAAAGCACGAGCATGTTAGACATGTAAGTTCATGAGATTTATTACTGAACTTTACGCTCATAAGTTATGCTTTGTGATGTAGGTGATGAAGATGAAGGTGAGGGACTTAGCCCTCCCTGTTTGATGTGATAATCACGACGTGGAGGAGGCAAATCTGGTGCAGAAAGCTTGAATCGTTAAGTGTCGGCCCGTTGGGATGTCAAGAGATGTTTTGATGTATTTTGGAGTGTTTAGTTTTGAACAATGTTTATAAACATGTTTACTAAACGTTTTATAAATATGTTTTATATGTATGATGTTATGTTTGGCTTGAATAAATGATGGGTTTTTTACAATTTTATCCAAATGCTTCCGCTAAGTTTTACGAAAACAATTTAAAGCCAAATGCCTTTCCAAAATAAAAAAAATTTACTTAAAAAAAGGGATGTTACAGACATGGTATCAGAGCCCACCGAGTTTTAAAACCGATTATGTAGACTACTTAACGATGCAAGCTTTCGCATGGAGACGCTTCATCCACTGTAAGTATGTTTGATTTTGCTTTGTTTGATTGTGATTGTTTGTGTATTGTTTGCTAATTGCTAGGATTAAATAAGCAATTGTTAGCTTTAACTATGATTAAAGTAACCATTGTTTTTTATGATGAATATTAATATGTTGTATAATTGATTAACCATTAAAGAGAAGTTGATTTGAATAATGTATATGAAATAACCTCAACGAAGGGTACCTTTTTTGTCTAACAAGTCGGTCGAGTTTTGCAAAAATTGTTAAGTCTGTTACAGATTATGTCGACCGATTACCAGTTATGTCGACCCATCCTCAGGCAGAGGATAAACTTATGTCGACCGGTTACCAGATATGTCGACCTATCTTCGGGCAGCAACTTACTTATGTCGACCGCTACGTTATATGTCGACCGATGAGTTAACCAGAGAAGAATGTTATGTCGACCGCTATAATAATGTGTCGACCGCAAGATATTCAAAACAGAAGCTTAGTCTTTCCAATTGTGTCGACCCAAATTATGCTTGTGTCGACCCCTGTCCAAAACAGAAGCTAAGTCTCAGCCAAACGTAAAAGTTGTGTCGACCCACCTATACAAATTGTGTCGACCCAAACAGGCAGAACAATGCGTAATTGTGTCGACCCATCCAAATCTTTAATGTCACCCCAGAGAAGAATTTGTGTCGACCCCAAAGAAGAATCTGTGTCGACCTTACCCATTTGTGTCGACGCCATTATAATTGTGTCGACAGCATACATGTCCAGAGGCCATATCTATGTCGACCGAAGCTCTTCCCAACGGCAACTCACTAAAACTTATGTCGACCGATCCAGCCTGCGTAGAACGAAATCTATAAATTGCTGCTGAGATGCCGATTGAAAAAGAGATTTTGAGAGAGCAAAAAGAAAGCCGAATTGCTGCCAATTTTTAGAGAATCATTTCATTCTCTCAATCTTTGTATTTCTATCTTGAAAATTCACTTGGTGATTGAGAGAGTCAGTTAGTAACCGTAATCCTAGAATTATACTCTGTGAGCAAAATTTGTAAGAGGGGGACGCCTCTCCTAAAGAAGAGTCGCTGTAAAGGTTTGATTGACACCCGTAAGTGAGTCAGAGTGAGCTCAAAGAGTTGAGCGGGAAGAATCTTCAAGGAGGTACCTTGGAGCGCGGACGTAGGCAAGGTTGGCCGAACCGCGTTAACAATCAGGTGTCAATCTTTCTCTTTTTCAACTCTATTAAGTTGTTTATCTTTTTCGCATTAGAGTTTTAGATTGAGTAAACCATACGCACGAATTTGATTAAAGTTTAATCATTGGAGTAAAATTTTATTAATCTAATTCACCCCCCTCTTAGGTTAATCTCGATCCAACAATTGGTATCAGAGCAGAAATATTGAATTGATTAACCTATAATTACTGTGATAATCATATGACCTTTAATATGAATAGCACTAACATCGAAGGTCAATCCACAACTAGGCCGCCCCTATTTGATGAAAATAATTATGTCTATTGGAAAACTAGAATGAGAATATTTATTCAAGCTATGGATTTTAGCGTTTGGAATATTATTGAAGATGGACCTTATGTGCCCACAAAAATAGACAATGGAATAACTATCTCTAAGTCTAGGCAAGAATATAACGAACAAGACTTGAAGAATTTGAGTCTTAATGCTAAAGCCATGAACACCCTATACTGTGCTCTCTCTAGTGATGAATTTAATAGGGTACAAGGGTGTGAAAACGCTAGAGATATATGGCGTCTTCTTGAGGTAACACACGAGGGAACTAACCAAGTTAAGGAAAGTAAAGTTGACTTGTTAGTTCATGAATATGAATTGTTTACCATAGATAGTAATGAGTCTATTGGTTGTATGTATACTCGATTC